>OX454333.1:33791401-34271047 GCA_949716465.1 Chalcosyrphus nemorum
AGTCAACAGTAAAGAAAGCGTTCAAGGTAAAATCGTAATCGGCATATTTGAGCAGTGTTGAAATGAAACTAGTTTGATCTTTTTTTCGGTTATTCATCTCAGTTGGATTAATGTACGTTAAGTTGGAAAACATTTTATTATTCATTCTTATTCCATACAAGATATTTTATTTAAGGGGACTTAATTTTCCACATTTCCTAGTGACTTATATTTTTCTCTACGCATGTTTAAGCTGAGTTGATCAGCATAACAAACAGTGATTATTTTGCATGCACACAAGATAAAAAGGTCCGTTCGCGTACCCTCCTAAAACAGCGAATTTTTACGAAAAATTACGATTTTTTACAAAAAGCTGTTCGCGTACGGATAATTTTCGTAATTTTTCGCAGAAGAGAGTGCTTACGAGAGAGTGAACATTTTCCCCATGCTACGAATTTTAGTGCAAGAAATTTCTGTGGGCTGGTTTGTGAAAACTGTCAAGGCTCTGTATTTTCAACTCTTTCTTGTCCAACCCGTTCGTTTACTTTTTCGTAATTTTAGCTTGCTCTGAGAGAATTTTACCACCACTCTTCGAAATTTGATAATCTACGAATTTTAGTTTAAATCATTAAGCATCAATTGTTTTTTTTTTATTATATACCTCTCTACCATACCTGCATATCGTAAAAAACGCTGCTAAAGTCCAGTTGTCATTTTCTTCTCAGTGGAATATGGCGTCAAAACAAAATTTCTGTCCGTGATGAGTTGTTACTTTCAAGTAATTTTTTCGACGGCAGAATAACCACATAAGCAGCAATGGATATTCAGAAGCATACTTTACCTGAAATCCGTCAGGATTTGATTGATAATAATTTACAAGCAAAAGCCATAATCCAGGTGAGTAAATTGGAAAAAAAAATAATCCAAACCCCAACCCCTTTGCCAATTTGCTGTGACGTTTATTGTTTTTCAAGACCAATTCGTACCGATTCAGACAGCACTGCCAGGCGTACTTTAAATTTAACCTTTTCATAAAACGAAATTTAGTATTGATTTAACAAAAATGTATTTGTAATAAATGGAAAATTTTGCTCGCGTGCTGTCAAGATCTTCGCGTATCTATAATTGAATTTAAGAAATATGTCACAATTTTTTGATCCTTACATGATGTCCTTATCGTTGACATTTGAATGTGCCAGCTTTTGACCCTTTAGATCACTCTATACGAGGTTTATGGTTCAATCTCTTAAAGACAACAATCCCAAAACAATAAACACAATTCAAAATTTATTCGCATGATAACTGAATTCATAAAAACTATTGCATGATTTTTACAGGATATTCTTTCTTACCGCGGTTCTATTGGCGACCTGGAGACTTTAAATGAAGTGGGACGCTCTAAACTGGCCGCACTGCGAAAATGCATTGAGAAACTCGACGACTGGGCTCGAGATGTTGGCGATCCAGAACTCTCCAAAGAGGTTGACACCCATAGAGACCAATTCTCCAAGACCCTGCAGGCGTTTAGAAAGGCTAATGTAGCCACTATGTTGGAAATCGAAAAGGCCAATAGAGAAGAGTTAATGGCGATCACCGGCGAGACAGATTTGCGCAAACGTCCCATTGGTAACCGACATAGTCGGTCCAGTTTGATATCACAAGAAAACAATGTTACCGAAAAAATGCTGTCCATTTCAAGACACTTGTCCGAGACCACTCAGAAAAGTGCAACGACTCTGGATACTCTAGTGATGTCATCCCAAAATGTCGACGCTACACGTGATGAATTGCAGAGCACTCACGGCACCATACACCAGTCCGGAAAGCTCCTTAAGAAATACGGTCGCCGAGAGTGCACAGATAAAATTCTGCTCTTCTTTGCTTTTGTCTTTTTCCTCGCTTGTGTCTTTTACATCGTCCAAAAGAGGCTTTTCTAGTGAAATTAGATTATCACAAGCGACTAGCGCGCATTTGCTGCAATCTATTCCTATTAAATATTGAATTTATTAAAACTCTTGACTAAAACATAATAAATATGAAGATGTTAGCACCGTTAGATGTGGCGATTAGATGATGTTCTATAAAAATTCCTGTTAAAATTTAGATAAATATAGTTTGTAGGCAATGTGGAATGAAAAATATTTAAAAACAAAAAAAAAAAAATAAAGTATTGTTCTTCTAATTTTCTTGCAGAGAGTGTAAATATACATACGTACGTATCCAATTTGTCTAAATAAGATGTTATATGATATTTAAATGTTGGTCTTAAGTTCTTTTCTAATAATAGACACAAGTAGTACTATTTTTATTGCTTTAATGTATTCAAAAATATAAAACCGCTAAGGAAATACACATTTTTCTTTTCGTTTCGAAAATGATTTGTTTAATTCAAGGGTTGATGACTTGCACTTTTATAGAGAACCACAATCGGGCAAGATTGATGAGTGAGTTCATACGGAATGTTTTTATGGATAAGCTGAGTAAAGAGTATCTGCAGCGCACAGCCTGAATAAAGCGTACCATATAAACAATCTCCAATATTGCTATCCCGCGAAATGGACGGAGTCGTTGTAAATATATTTATGTTAAACGTTATAAGCAAAATGAATACTAGGAAATTATTAGTGGGAAGATACACAGAATATACTAAGACTCAAAAACAAAATATGTCCCAAAACATAAACAGTTGATCGGAAGACAAATTGCACGTTCTATTGCAATCCAAAAGAAGATAATTCTTGAGTGAAAACTACATTACTTTTACTTATCGTCCAGCATTCCGTTCCATAGACCTGAACTGGTATGCATACATATGGGGTTAGATATTACATGCATATGCAAAACCCACAAATACACGCAATCTTATGAACCAACACATAATTAGCCCAACGTCGAATCGTTCAGTTTTGAATCACTTTCGGAAACATTACCGAACATTAGAGAGAGTGCTCATTGCATATGCGAATTTGACAGTTGGTACAATGTACAAATTACCCACCTCTATAAATCATTTCTGCTTTCATTCTCGTTTTAATAAATTTCTGCTACTATCTTTTTTTAACGCGAAAAATAAATACTAAACACTAACAACGGGAGCGAAAAAAAATTATAGATTGTTTTGACAGAAAGGTGGGTAAAAGTATTATGTTCAGTGGTTGGAATTGACATAATATTGGGAAGCATTTCGTTTAGTTATGACATGAGCTTATGCCCTTATGTTGATTATAGTTGGTCTTTATGGCCATACATATGTATATTATATTTTGTGCCAACCTATTATATCGATCAAATTTGTTCAAATTTCCACATCTTAAGTCCTCCCTGGATATTTCCCAAATGTCACATTAGTACCAACCGAACAATTCTAAAAGCAAACCGTTTAAACTCGAATCGGAATATAAACCGCAATTTCAAAACAACAACGAACATTTATCTAGGAGGTTGATGAAAAGACGCCGTTTTTAAGTGAACTCCAAAAATTGTTTTGTTTTATGTTAATTTTGTGCTTTTGAAATTTGATTACCAATTAAAATGGAAAGCAATACAGGTGGGTTGTAAATGTTTATATCAAGCCAATCTATTTAACTTCTTCTCGCCGTTAGAACTCGCCGAATTGGCTAAAACTCCAAGACGCACTAGGAGGTCCTCGTCGACGCAATCAGAACCAAAATCACAGCTTAAACGCAGTACAAGGAAGACAATGCTTCCTGAAATCGAAGAGAATGAAGATGGACCAGGAAAGGATCCTGTAACTCCAAGCCGTTCGACCAGAGTGTTGGACTTTCAGACTCCAAATCGACTGGAGACTACGGCAGCACAGACACCAAGGCGCAGTGTTCGTAAGTCGATAAAACCCGTGCAGGAATATGAAACGATTGTTGCACAGAAAGGACTTATCGTAAAGCGAGCGGCAACCTCATCGATAGACGATGAAGAAGAAACAACCGAAGCCAAGTGGGTGCCAGCTGTTATTGGTCGTGCTTCTACCAAGCGCAATAAGAAAGCTAGACGCGCAAAGAAGAAGCAGTTGCAACGTCAACAGAAGATTGTTGAGGGCGAAGGATCTGAGGCAACTGACAATGATGAAAAATTGATTGAAGCTGGGGAGATGTTACACAGTAATGATGTAGTGAATGCGGACGAAATATTGGGTGATAAGCATGTTGGAAAGGATGAAGATAGTAATGGACTACAAGTTGAAGTAGAGACAGTATGTGACGAAGAAATTTTGAAGGAATGTGCAGATCCCAAAGAGGAAAAGGTAGCAGAGACTATTATTGAGGACAAGAAGAATGAGACCAGTATCGAAGGTGAAGATAAAAAGGAAGATAACCAGGATAAAACAGAGGTAGAATTTATTTTTTATTCAATTTTATGATAAGATATAAAATCTTCATTATTTGTTTGCCGAATATGGTTCTTCACGGCTTAGTTAAAATGGTTTTCTATAGGCTCTTTCACAGAAGGAAACGAAAAGGTCACACACTGTTCCTTGTCTTCGCAGCAGACAAATCGACAAAGAAAAATGGTTGAGATGTGTGGTACCGGATTTTCCATTTGTAAAAAAACACCTTTTGAATCCTAGCTTTAAATCTGAGTTCCGAAATGTCTACAAACACTTTTGTGGGGTACAAGGAACTTCACGGGCAATACAATATTGACGAATTAGACAAATACAGCCTTGAGACGAGTCTCATAGTTGTTGAGCCCGCTTGTACTGGTTAGGATCACAAGCATTTGTCATCACTTCATCAACAGGTTGAACGAAATGCCTTTTCTATAATTGAATTTGTATTGACATTCTGTACAATCCATATATATACGTACTTAACCTGTTTTTGTTTTCATTATTTGTCTCTTGATCGCTTGTAAGATGATCAAGACATTATGCTACGGTTAGGTATATCTTTTCCCTGAAAACCGCTTTTAAAAAGTTGACCATAGCCCAATAGAAAGCAACAAAATAAGTTCTAATAAAAACGAAACACTGGGGCAACGCACATTAAATTTTTTCAATTAAACATTTGGTTTGGTTATTTTCCTTAGATAATTGAGGAAGCTCCAGAAGAGATACCACTCAACGAAATCCATACAAATGAAAATGAAGGATATGCAACAGATTCTTCGATGGAAGGTGGGGATATTGAAATGGCTACAATGCCAATAACAGCTGATGATATGGAAAGTCCACAGAAGCTTATTCCATTGACTCCAAGTTCCAAAAATAACCTGAATGTCGTAACAAAGGCAGAGTCAGTTAACAAATCGGACGACAGTGACTGTATTATGTTGGAAAGTTTTCAAACAGACAGTGGTGTTGGACCTCAGAAATCTGTTCATGACTCTTGTGGTTCTCTAGAGCCGAATATGCCACCTTTGTTAGTGTGCTCCGACGATGAAGAAGAAGAAAAGGAAATCCTTCCTCAAACGGAAGCTTCGCCTCAACTAAAAGTTGAAGAGGTCATAAATCTTGATGGCACATTCGAAATTGATGAATCTTCAACAAATAATACTCCACAAACGCCAACATTGCGTCCGTCTATCACTCGGCTTTCGACTCCATTCAAGTCGAACAAGGCAGAGGTTCCAGAGATCATAGTTGAACCAGAGGAAGAGATAGACTTGGAGGATATGCCAGTGATTTTATTGGAACCAAAGGAAATCGCTTTGAAGAGTAGTCGTAAAAGATCTTTCTCTATCTGCGCTGTTAGGCCTAAGAAGGTTGTGACTTTCCATAGTCCAGCGAATACTACCGTATCGATCTATGAAGGTGATTTAATGAAAAGCACGTCAAAGGAAGAGCCTGATAGTAAGTTTTTCTTCTCTATGTAGAAAAGGTATAAACCCTTTTTTCATTTAGATATCACCCAGCGTCGTAAGCGATCGCTTTCGGTGACTGAAACAGACAGGGATGTAATAGCTTATTTAGAACAAAAGGAAAGTACAGGTTAGTTGAACACAATGTGCATTGATTTTCTATGCTACAGCACAGATATTTTTAGAAGCCACTCCGGATAAAAAGAGAAAGCTGGCACAGCCACGTTCAAAAACTAAGATGCCTAATTTCTCTGCGATTCATCAACAACAGTTCCAGAGAATGGAGTCTATTACTGATCACGTTGCCCGCAAGGCCGAGCGTGCCAAAGTTCTCTCAGCATCAAAAGTTAGACCAGGTAAGGTTTTATTAAATGAAAGCCTGAGTCATGTGCCTTTACTTGAGACATATTTACTCTCCCTAATCTATTTGACTGTCTACTCTTTTCAGCTTCTATTCAAAAGGGTCTTCCAGTGAAGAACTCAGTTCTACGTGACTCGAATAAGGATGGAGCTGGCAACAAATCAATTCTACCAGTACCAAAAGCTCGTCAACGAATTGAGCTGTCAGGATTTGTCCAAAAGACCAAGCTCGATACAAATAAGACCTTCCACAGTGGAATGAAATCCCAGTCAAAGTCAAAAACAGATCTCTTGTCGCTTGATGATTTGTCGTCGATAGCTAAGATTTCGTCCAAACTCAATGTAACAACTAGTTCATTTCCAACGAATGCAAAGTCGCTGCATTTACCGAAGCCAAAGTTCGAAACGACTTTTGATGATTTCTCGTCCATTGGTAAAATTTCAAATAAAACAAATGCAGCTACCAGTGTTTTTACAGCAACTGCAAAGCCTGTCGTACAACTACCAAAACCTAGATTCGAAACATGTGTGAGTTCATTGAATGCACCACATACTTCAACTAAACTCGATGATCGTCGTAAACGAATAATGGACATGTACAAATCGAGAACCGAGCCAAGGGCTGGAGAACGAAATAAGGAATTCCTAAAAGGAGTTCGTACAAATCGAAGATTTGAATTGCAGATGAAGTGTAGGAATCGTCCAAACTAGGTGGTGTTGACCTTTGTAATTGCATTGAACTTCTTTATTTATTAGAATAGTCTTTTACTAAAAGTTAGTCTATATATTTTTTTTGTTTAGTGTTTTGTTCCTTTATTATTTATAACAGTAACGAGGACTATATATATTTTTTTCATTTCGTTGATTTATGTATAGTATTGCACAAATAAAGACATAATTTTTTTTCCTTAACTTAATTTGCTGCTTTTAGTTTTCATTTCGTTACAAGGTAATGTAGTGAATGCAAGTGACTTCGTGTCGTGTTTTATAGTAATTTGCTGTGGTTATTGCAGACGCTAACCTAACCTAACCTAACCTCAGTGACTTGAAGGGAACTTTAAACATAGAAGAAAAACATAGTACGACAACTTGGTAGATTTACTCTAGAAGGTAATGATATAAAGATGATAATAGGCTATCTTTTTAGTGGAGTGGAATAACAAGAACAAGGATTATATATTATATAGATTCGTTATCAATCTACTGCCACTTTCATCGTTGTAGGTCAACTTGAATTGAAGGACTGACACCCTGATTGATCAGGAAACTACTTTTTGCCAGAAATGTGGGAATTTAATACTGAAAATGCACATATATACTCAAATTAAAGTAAGAATTGTTGGCCAACGTACAGACTTACTTGTCTTACGAACTAACAACCTGGTGAGTAGTATTTTCTAAAGAATAATCAAGTTATCAACGGCATTTGGTGGTCAGAAATTTAAACAAACGATAGGTTTTTCGTTCTGTAATAAGCTACGGATATACAGACTACCAAAAGGGGTTCCAATCATAGACAAACTAATATAGATGGTCGTTTTCGGTCGATTTGACCGTTGGCTCCCACAAGAGCGAAACTATCACCGATTTTGGATGTTTTCTGCCGTTTCCGTCAGAATCAAATCAGAGCTCACGCACACTTCTAATCGGGGGTACTTTTTATGGGCGCAGCCATTTTTTCTGTACATTTTGTCGTTCACAGATAGGAAATTTAAACTCGGCGTACTTTACAACATTTTCGGCACGGGAACGTAAAGACGATCAGGATTACATAGCTTCAGATGGAAACATCTTATCAAAACTAATAACAATTCGGAGTAATTTCATCACCACTGTTGTTGATGGCCATAAGTGATTTCCTGCCTACGGTGCTGACGCAGAACGCAATTTTTGTGACTATACCATATATTTTGAATCGATTCGCCGGCTTTAATGTCTTAGTAAATGTACATACATATGTGGCTAGTACACACCTCCTGCAAACGTCTGACAAATAACCACTAAAGTTTTGAGAACGGTTCTCACACACAGACAGAATTTTATCCCTCGGAGTTCTGAAAGCACTGTTAAGCAGCTAATTCTTTTTGAAAATTGGAAAATTTTCGAGGCAATTAGTATGCACATTAGCACTGCCAATTCTGCCGGTTCGGAGGGCCTAATTAGCATATTTACGTTAGTACTTTGTGAAGCAATGGCTTGATACAAATTTGATAAGTGGTCTACTGTTTTTTTATTTAAATCTTCTCAGAATTTGAAGAAAAGATGCGAAATGGATATATATTAAAGTTATTTCGGTAGAAAATCATAATTTATGATAAACATCAAATAAAACAAAAATTTCAACCTTAAAACATCCCAACGCACTGAACACTCAACAGTGTCCATTCGTGTTATCCCACTAAAATATCCCGCGTTAAGGGATATTCCCTCATTTAAATGAGACACACCGCCAGATTCCCATGAGAAAATCCCAATTTTCCCACGCTCAAAGGTATTTTCCCACGATATGGCAGCACCGCATTTACACTGAAAAATCTACGTGATTAAAACTTTCTTCAATGGGCGCTAGACAAAGTGCACATCATATGTGTCACCGCTCGCCCTAGTCTCTAACTACTCTAACCAACGTGGAATGCAATGGAATAACGAACCATCCGTCGTCGTAGTCGTCCCCCACATACACCAGCAAATGTATTGGTGTAACTTCTTCCTCTTCTACACTAGTGTGTAATATTTTTTTTTCTCTTCAGTAATTTTCTATGTGCTGCATTCTCCTTTTCGTTTGTCGTGTGCGGGCACTTTTATTTAAAAAAAAATTAAATATATATATAATTTATCCAATGCCCCGAAGTAGCATAATCCTAATTTGTAGCTAACCGCCCTTGCTACAATAATTCGCGTTCATTTTGCACCCCCAACAAATACAAACGATTTTATTTTTCTTTGATTGGAATTTAATTTTGCCGAAGACGACCGACAGTACTATCTAAAACGAATCCAAAAAAACGGCGAACAAAAAGTGTAGAAATTCATCATAGTACTTATTTGTTAATAGTGAGGATATTTATTTGGAGGAAAATGTGTAAATTAGTTTTTTGTTCCTGAAAATCGGTTTTAAATCAGCGAATTTAAGCTGAAAAAATAGTGGCAAGAGGAGAAAAAAAAAGGAAATTGTCGTGTCGTGCTCATTGGATGTGTGTTGAGAGTTGATCTCTTTCTATCCAACTATAGTTTGTGTGTTCTCTCGTTTGCTCACACTTGACAGATCGAAGCATAATTATTTTGTTTTGCTTTCGGGGCGACGACGGCGAGTAGTGAAACGGTTCGAAACGGAAAAAATATCGTGAATTTTTGTCAAGTGAATGTGTTTTTAAGCAAAAGAAAAGTTCGTGTTCAGTTCTTTGTTTGTTTTTAGAGAATATCATCAAAATAGGGTCGATGCGGATATCGTAGGAGGAGGCGTATAAGGAGTATCCAGTTCTAATTCAATTGTAAAAAAAGACGGCACATCGTCGTCGTCGTAAAACAAAATGGCAGTTGGGTTGACTTAGGAAACTTGGGTGTGAATGAACTAGTAGTAAAAGACGAGAGAGACACTACTGTTCTCCTCCTGTGTGCGACTGTCAGTGGGAATAAAGTGAAATTTGAAACATTTCAACACTTGCTACTATTTTCCTTCATTTACTACCTTTTTTTGGTGTTTTTTTTTATTTGGTTGTTGTGGGTACTTCCTTTGAGTCGGTTATATTCCTATTGTCGAACTCACCCGCACCCTTTGCCGCCTTAGGGAGTCGTCCTACTACAAACGTTGGTCATTCGAATTAGGATAGTGGGCTGGCCTTTTGTAGACCCAGACAGCTTCCCACATTCCCAACAGATAATGCTTTATGCAGGTGGAAGCTAGGATAAGAAAAAAAAAAAAACAGATAAAAAACCTAAAAGCGGAAACGAATGAAGATACCCATTGTAGTACCTACCACTACTCTGTTAAACCATCATGGCCAGTTGCTACTCACACTGATTGATGGACGGCGATTCCTTTCTCTAGCTCTAGCGCCATCATAAAACCATGAAACTAAGAGATGAAAATTGAAGATATTATCATTCAACGAGATCATCACCATCGTCATCATCATCACCATCACCATAATAATCATCATCATCATCATCTACATCATCATCAAGGAGGAGGAGGAACAACAGTAGCAACAGCAGCGGGGGGGACAAAGCGTACATCATCATCATTATCGTCTACAACTCTAGCAATTAATGCGCCATCATCAAAAAATCATAAAAATGAAACAACATGTACAAAAATGAGCGATGAGAACAATTCAATTAGTGCAACAGCAATAGCGATTAAGAATGGCTTAAATGGTGCTAACATAACAACAACTACAACAATATCATCCACATCGACAGTCGGCGGCGGGTCGTCATCTTTATCATCGTCATCGGGGGGTAATAGTGGAATAACAATTGTGGCGGCAGTTACCGATACTAGGATACACGTTAGCCGGGCTAATCCAATTCATTCGAATAGTAACTATCACCATCAGCATCATAGTACAACTAATAACAATGGAACGTCAACGGCATCATCGACGACGACAACGACGGCGATATCGAGTCGTACTAGTGGCGGTATAACTAGGATAAAGAACGAACCGGGAGAGAATAATGGTTCAGGGGCGGATTATTCATTGTATAAGAGCGGCGGCGGCGGCGGCGGTGGTGGAGCGGCGGGTAGCGAAATTGTTGGCAGGTTACCAACAACGACAGCAGCCGCAGCTGGACCTGGAACGGGCAGTGGTGATAGCAGCAGATCAGTGCAAGGCGTCGGTGGGAGGTTGCAATTTTTTAAAGGTAAGTGGTTACAAAAAAACCCTAGTTACAGGGTGCAAAACCCTATTTTCTTATTACCTTATTGATTCTGTAATAAATCAAATTTGTATAGATTAGGTGGTTTTAAACGTTGGCTTTTAATTTATCGATGTTCCTTACCTATTCCCCTTTTATTCCAGAATTAAAGTTTTAAATTTTGTTAATTTATTCTATATCACGTTCGCATTTGAACTAAAGAATGGAAGTTTTTAGGTTAGGTTGGACGTAAAGTTGTATCAATTTATGTTTAGGAGTTCCTTAACGACTTCCACTTTCCGACGTGCAAATTTAGAACTAATCCTTTATAACCTCGCTCGCCTGTGCAAGTTTTACATACAATCGAAGCTTTTGATGTGGATAGGATTGTCTTTCGTTTTTGGTTTATTACATTGGTAGGATGATGAGCTATACAATATGTGCATTTGCATGGATTTGGCTTTAAAAGTCCGCTCACAGTGAAATAAACATTTAATCTCTCTAGCTATGTTTAATATTAAAGGAATCCTTGACTTTACTGCATCCCTACTAGTCTGGCTTTGGTTTGCGCCGGTTTGTTGTCAAAATATATCTGTAGGCCTTCCGCTTTCAGATCACTTCGTTACTAAGGCTTCTGATCAAATGATTCAGGAATTTTTGGGGCCCGTGCCTCTTTCGCGCTGGTATAGCAACGTCGACTAACATTTTACTTTTGGCATCTTTTGTAGGATTCTTTAAACATGTGAATGCTAACTGGAAAAATTATTTCGAGATGGGTTCTTAGAAGTGAACGCTTCCTTCACCTACATATATAAAATCTTATTGTCCATCCAATTATCTAAGCAAAATATTACACGAAACATATTGTCAGTAGTTTAGGTTATGTTGAGCAGCAATTGAAGAACTTGTGAAAATTACGGACCCACCGGGATCTTAAAGAAAGAAAAGGGCTTATCACTTCGTTCAAACACTTATAGCCCTAAAAATTGTCAACTGTGTTCGTATCAGCCTCCTCTCCTGTCTGATTGGGTCTAAGAATCTCGGCTTGTAGGTATATCGGCATCTCAATAGGTCTCAATAGGAACTTAGTTTAATGAACTACATATTAGATAGCAAAGGTGTTTTTTTTAAGCCTAATACGTAAGAGGCGACAAATGTATATAAAGTGTTGCGAAAACTGAAGACCAAATATAATTGTTGAACTATTTTTCTACTTTTATTCTTTATAACCCCAAAGTGGAATTAAAAATTAAAAAAAAAAAACAATTGAATCTCCTTTTACAGATGGAAAGTTTATACTTGAATTGGCCCGTGCCAAAGAAGGTGAAAAATCTGGTTGGGTGTCTGTTCCGAGAAAACAGTTCCGCTCGCCATCGGCCACATCATCGACTGTTACGCCCACGTATCCAAAGAATGAGAGTTCAACATCATTAAGTTGTAAGTAATCGCATTCATGAATGTTTATTCTCTTTTACTAACTTAATATTTGTTTTTTGTCTTTGGTTTAGTTTCGGATGATAACAGTTCCATACAGTCATCGCCATGGCAACGGGATCATTGCTGGAAGCAATCAACACCACGCCGTGGTATCTCAAAGGAAATGTGTTTCCATTTCAAACGTACAAAACACATCTTAGTCTCATCGAATGGCTTAAAAACCGCTCGAATAAAACGCCGAAGACCATTAGACAATTCCTTGTGTCAAACACCGTTTAGGCTCCTGAAAAATGGATGTAGTAGTATAGCTGATGATGTTCAGGTGAAATCCGAACCAGACAACTCCTCTGCAGAGGACGATGATGAAGACGATGCAACAAAAAATACTGCTGCTGCAATGGATGATGAGAAAAGTTCTGACGGGTCGAGTACGGAAAAGGAAGGGTCAGTGAGGGAGTCCTCGAAAACACCCACACCCGAGTCACAATCAGACGCAGTTGATGGCCCGGTAAAGCCTGACGTTATCAACAAAACGAAAGCAGAAGAAACGAGTAGTAAAACAACATCAAGCATGAATGGAGAAAAAAGACTTAAATCCCGAGCTAAGCTCACCACGATCATACAGAAACTAATCGACCGTTTGCCGACTGGTCTCTTTCATTTGTCAAAAACGCAAATCATTGGCGGAGCCACACAGCAACAACAACACGCTCATTTGCATAGTAGTCATCACCAAGCCCATTCATCGCACCACATTGCAACGACATCGTCAAGATTAGCATCAGAGTTGCATTATCATCAACAGCACGTGTCGCCGCGCAAAAGAATACTCAGAGAATTCGAAAAGGTATCATTGGAGGACACGCCACCAACAAACAGCAAACGAAGTCGTGCCAAAGGTAATTCTCCAGCTGTTGCCGCATCGGTGGGAACTCTGCCTTTAACACCAATACCAACGAGTCGAGGTATAGCGGTTCCATCGTCTTCAAACGTGACAAATGGCAATCGAACGGATGCTGTTAGTAGTAACAATAGTAGCAATATGACGGCTAACAGCACACCGACACGACTTTACAGCAGCTACAGTATCCATTCACTGCTCGGAGGCAACAACAACAATAGTTCCAGCAGTAGCAGCAACAACAACAACAACAGCACAAACAACAATCGAATTAAGGTGGAGCACTCAGTAAATCAAGGCAACGATCCGTCATATCTACGAGCGATGCTGGCATCACCCAAATCCCCCGAAAGCTGTACAAATAGCAAATCATCGCCTTACTCATCGTCAGCGAGTGGCAGTGCCAAAAAACGATCTCCCCCATATTCACCACTCAGCGAAATCCATCACCAGCACCATGCACGAAATCGAAGTCCAAATGTGGACGCCACATACGGTAACATGCGTTCTCCACCAGAAGCGCACAGCAATAGATCATACGGCAACAATGGCGGCAATTCATCGCGCGTAACACCCCCTCATGGGTATCTCTCGTCGCCGAAAAACAATTCTAATTCATCAACGGCCGATGGGTATAAGATTAAGTCAGAAAATCTAACAAATTCCTCACCCAATCATCATTTCTATTCACCGTACATGCTGTCGCCGAAGTATGTGCCACCTCCCAGTTCGATATCGCCCAATAATTTGCTCGCGGGCGACAACTACCACCCAAAGCTCAAAGGAGCGCGATCACCCAGTCAACAGAATTTGCGTGCCGGCGTTTATCGCACTCAGTCGCCGCACGCGACCACCAATCACAGTGGAATTCCTCGAGAATCATCGCCTATTGCACTGCAATCATCGCCCTCACCAGGTGGTGGAGGATCGTCATCATCCACTCCAAGAACTGTACCAAAAAAGACTGTCTCCATACGAAGACAATTTGCATCGCCATCGTCTTCATCGCCAAGTCCAGGACTCAGCGAGCATTCAAAAAATGTCAACAGCAATAATAACAACAACAACAACAACAATAACCACAACAGCGTTGGCAGAGGAGAAGAGCGAACAGCAATGTCACCGGATAATAGGCGAACGCCAACACAAGACTCGGTCGCTAGTAAATATCATCAACACGCAAATGCGGCCGCTGCCGCAGCAGCAGCAGCAATGATGCAACGATCATCACCATTGGGTGGTGGTGCATCATCCCTTTACTGTATGTACCCGCCGCCAAATGGATCACCGAGTCCGCATCATTCCTCTTCGTCACCATCGCCGTCAATATCATCGTCATACATTCCGCAAATAAATCCATACTATCACCCGTATGTTTCGACATTGGCTGCTTTGCGCAATCCCCTATGGATGCATCATTATCCGGCTGCAGCGGCGGCAGCAGCAGCAGCAGCTGGTGCGGCTGCAGCTATGCTCCCGTCATCTGGCACTGGACCAGTGCCACAGCAAGCGGTGCCCTTCTTTCCATATAATGGAGCTGGAGCGACGACAACCCCATCGCATATGCACCACTCATCGTTTGTACCAATGCATTTAGCTGCGGCTGGACAATTGGGATTGCAGCCGCCACCTCCTCCTGCATCATTGAATCGATCACCATCAACGACTGACGATACAATATCACCTAGTAGTATTAAAGAAGAACATAGTTCAGGTGAGTGTTGTTAAGTATATATAATTTTCCCTGTCACACTATTCACTTTAATATCACATGCAGTCCGGTAGTTGATCTCCTTTTTGTCGTAAAGAATTTTGAATTTCTCTCAAACACATCTCCTAACTCCAGTTGCTACAAAATCAACCTAAGACACGCCTGTTCTTCGAATTGTTCTCGCAATAAAATCAAGGTTTCAAGGACTGTGTGGCAAATAGCGTCGTCTGGTTGGCACCAAATATTTCGGGCTTTAATTTGAGGAGGCGAATAGCCCATTATCATAGCGCAATAACGGACGCCAATGACAGCCGGCTTTGTCCTCGGTCATTGCGTATCGCTCCGATATTTTCTTTTACTATTTAGTTGCACCCAACATTTCATGTATCTGTATATGTAGAGCACTTAGAATTGCACCCTCCGCAGCTCTAGGTAGCATTCTTCACCTACTGCCCCTTGACATTGTCGGCAAACAAATAGCGGCCTCAACCGCAACCCGTTTGTCAGCCTCTTCTCAGTGGCTGTCTCTTAATTACGGCCACTCCTCTGTTCTCAATGAATCTAACCTCATTGATGTAACCACCGACTACACCCCTACTCGAAGGAGCTCTGGCCTATCTACAATCAGAAACCATCAAAAGAACTGTTAATTCTGAGGCGTCAGGACTTGAGCACCATTATTGGTGTCCTTACGGGACACTGCCTCATCGGCCTGCACGCTAGATGTCTGGGCCTCCCATACAACGACTTCTGTCGGAGTTGCAGGGATGAGGAGGAAGAGGAAACGATTCCTCATCTTCTCTGCAATTGCCCTGCCCTAGCGTCAAGTAGAAACCTTCACCTGGGGTCACTCTTCTTCGACGACCTCTGTGACCTGACTGGTGTACCCATCAGGCATCTCCTGCGCTTTGTCAAAAGCTCCGGTTGGTTCTCCTAATTCAGTGGAAAAACCTCCTAGATACAATTAGCTGTGTAATTGTCTTGTAGCCTTTTTGTACTCGTCGTTTGTCTCATCGTAGTGTCGTAGTGTATTAATTAGCCGGGGTATCTTTTAGATCCGGTGGTACCACAATGGGCCTTTTAGACCTAAGTGAGCTGGTGCCCATCTGTATCTGGGTGCCAGCTGCCACGACAACCTAACCTAACCATACATTTCGGTTGTATAGCGGATCGTGCACTTGGTAGCTCAATTACGATAATCTTTGATACCTCGTCCGCGATTGAGCAACTCCGAAAAAAATGCGTGCTCTTTCTGCGAGAAATATCTTCCTAATTAGAAAGAAGTGTACCATCTTGGGATATAACTCCTTTGACAATATTCAATTTCCTTTCCTTTCCTATTCAATTTTCTTCCACTTAGTCGGCGAATTGCCTGCCAGAGCTTCTTATTGGCAGATCTGTCATCTTATCGCTAAACTCCTTCCTAATTCAGATGTTCTTCACGCCTTAGGGTACCGAGTTTGAGAATCGGATTTCCCGATCCTGGCTTCCGGCCACCATCGGTCACATCACCCGGTGAGTCAGCGATCGTTGCTGTTCTCTACATTTATGGAACAGTTTGTATCTGCTCATACCTTGCAAATATCCAACTACTTTACTCCGGTCGCGTTTTGTTAGGGTCACCGTCACTCTCCCTGTGTCGTAACATCTACACCTACGTGAGCATTGAAGTCACCCATCAGGACAACTGATTTCATCCGGGATTTTTTCAAAGGCAGTATCTACTTCATCAAGGCTTGGTGCATACATCTGCACCACAGCCAGAAACGTCAATTATGGTAGACTTCAAAAGCTAGACACAACGAGGCAACCGTCGATTGCAACATATTGCAGCAACTTGTTTTGTTTGTTGACTGTCGTCACAACCTCAGTAGGTACAGTGCGTAGCTGTGGTACAGCAAATACACAAGTGGAAGAGAAGTAAAATTAAATTTTTGAAATGAGTGACTTATACGTGACTGTGTCACCATTGCCATAAACAAACATGGTCTAATGTGGAGCAGGTGGATGTCGGAACGATTCACATCTACACTGATGGTTCTAAGCCCTCAGATGGAGTTGGTGGTGGTGTACACTCCTCTATGCTCAACTTAAGCATCTCCTTCCGCCTCCCTGATCACTGTAGCGTTTTCCAGGCGGAAATTACGGAATTAAAGAAGCTCTGTCATGGCTACGGATATTAGAATTTTCACAGACAGTCAGGCTGCCATTAAATCTCTGGAATCACCCACAACCATATCAACGATCGCACAAGATTGCCGTTCATCTCTGATGGAGATCTCGGAACAATATAACATTCACCTATGTTGGGTGCCAGGCCTAAGGGACATTCCAGGAAACTGTAAGGCTGATGAAATTGCCAAACTTGGCACTACCCTTAAAATTGAATCCGTAAGGAGTGGAATTGGTATGCCAATTGCTAGCTGTAATCACCTGCCCAAACTTGATGCTATAAGGAAAGCCAATGCTCGTTGCGCTCATTGCCCCTTCAGGATTTCGAGAGAGCTCTGGCCTAACCTTAACCAGAGACGCTCAAAAGAACTGTTGCTTCTGAAGCGTCCTGACCTGAGCACCATCATGGGTGTCCTCACAGGACACTGCCTAATCGACCTACACGCTAGACGTTTGGGCCTCCCATCTAACGATTTTTGTCGGAGTTGCACAGACGAGGAGGAAGAAGAAACGATCCCTCATTTTCATTGCAACTGCCCTGCTCTAGCGTCAAAAAGAAACCTCCATTTGGGGTCCTTTTTCTTTGACGACCTCGGCGGTCTACCCATTAAGCACCTTCTGCGCTTTATTAAAAGCTCCGGTTGGTTCTCCTGAGCCAGTAGCAGAATCTCTTCTAAGTGTAATTGGTAACCTGGTAATCTATTTGTATTGGTCCTCTGTCTCTCTTTGTAGTGCCGTGGTAAATAGTAATTGATTGTGATTATTGTAGGTCCGGTGGTACCACAATGGGCCTTTTAGGCCTAAATGAGCTGGTGCCCATCTGTATCTGGGGGCTAGCTGCCAGGCTAACCTTACTTAACCCTAATACGTGAGATTATTGTACCAAAATGAGGAAGAGGAGATGCATCCAAAACATATGGAAATGCTACAATCGTGGGCGTGTCAGTATGCGGATTTTAATTTTTTTACATTTGTATTGCTTACTTTTGCAAGGACGTTGTATACAAATTTTCATCAACCTAGATCAAAATTTAGGGCCGAAAAACTGGTGACACACGGACGGACGGAGGGACGGACATTGCTCAATCGACTCGGCTAGTGTTGCTGATCAGGTTTTTGCGTTTAATGAGAACAAATGTCGTCCAAAAGTGTTATTTCTTTTTGTTCATTGAGCATACTCTTTTCTGTACCTACTTTTGGGGTAGAACATATTCGTGAGAAGTTATTAGCGATTTTATACGTTTGACTGCTAATAAGAAGAATGCTCTGGGATACGTTCTAACTCATTGAACAGGAGGTTGTACTTTTCTGTTCTAATCTGTTCTGATCGTTTTCACAAACTTGTGCTGTTCTGTCATAAAGCTTGTGATACATACGAAGCAACGGTTGCGGCAACCGACCAAAAATATCAAAAATGTTTGATATTTCTGGTAACAGTTGCGGGTGGCTGCACGAAAATCAATGGGCAACGGTTGCATAAAGCTGGATACACACTATGCAACCGTTGTAGCAACATAGCCATGTGTTGGAGCAACGTGTTTTGTTTGTTGACTACACACGTGGCGACTGTCGCCACAACCTCAGTACTGTGTGTACCTGTGGTACAGAATTTTGCTTTTTTTCCAGTTAATTTTGCTCCGCATGAAGCTTTTTACTTACTCGCTTGTAAATGCGAGTAAATGCGGTAAACAATGATACACACGAAGCAACGGTTGTGTGGGCTTTGTTAAACATATTATATACCAGTCATTTTGTCCGCCCTCCATCACGAGGAGGTAAGCTGCCAGCAGGACTAATGTTTCCTTTCTGATTCAAAGAAGAAAGAGTTGTCTTAATCATTTATTTATTTTAAATCAACATTTTACTTATAAAGCTAAAAATGTTTATAAAAATGTTTTTTTTTTTATTTCAGATGTCCCATTGAACCTTTCAAAACATTAAAAGATCGATGCATTGGGTCAATTTTTAGTTACGTAAGTGAAACAATTCAATGTATTGAGTTTTTTTTTTTTTTTTTTAAATATTTAAACATTAACGAAACGACTATTTTATATTAATATTACAACATATTTATATCTTTATATATATATACACAATATATATAGTTATAAACTTTGAACGAAAAATAATATAAAAGAAAAGGAGCACACACAATTATTTTGTATTGCAAATATAAAACAATTTTTTGAATGTGAAGTTAAACATTTTTTAAGAAAACATATGTTTGTCATTTGTGTAAATTATTATATTCTTATTAAATATAATTGCTAAAGAAAGAAAAAAAGAAAACAAAACCTAATTTTAAACAAAACAAACAAAAATTATTCTAGAATGTGAGAAATATGTTTTTCTTAAAAGAATCTCAGCCGTTCATGGTTTTTATATAGACTGAATGAATTTTATTTAAAACGAAAGAAATTTATGAAAAAAAAAAACAAATTAGATTGAACTACAGTTTATAAGATATAGGTGTAGACTTTATATATACATATATTTAAATATTTTGTAAATGCTTTTCATAAAAACAAAAACAAAACAAATCTACATTTATTTCCTATTTAAACAAAAAAATTCAAGGAAATCTCCAGAAAAAGAACACTAAAATATAATCAAATTAATTAACACTCAAATATAATAAAAATAAATTCAGGTTGAACAAAAAAAAAAAGAATTAACAAAAGTGGAACACAATGATGTGCCTTTAAAAGGATATAAAAGAAAAGAAAAACAAAAAAAAAAAAAAAAACATTTTTTTACAATGCAGAGATAGAATTTTATACTATTTACGTGTAAGAATGCATTTCCATTTGTAGATTTGTTTTTAGAAAAGAACAAAGTTATCAGAGAAAGTATTTTACATACATGCGTGTTTAGAAACAAGTTTTTGTGGTAATCTGGAACGAGATTTGAGTTTACGTGATGTGTAAGCTAAAAACAAAGAACTTTGTAGTCGGCGTTTATGAAAAATATGTCGATCCATCCGCTTCGTTTCACTTCCTTCGTTTAAAAGTTGCTCCAATAGAATATGACATATATTTTTTCAAACTGCAACACAACAAGATGATCCAGTGATTATGATTGCAAGTTAGTGGTTCTCAGATGCTTTGGACACAAATAGCAATACAACATACCAGTGAATTTTGCATAAATGTTGCAAATCCATTCTCTTCGTTAGAAAAGAAATCCATCTTAAAAATGGAACTCACATTTTGTGTACAAAACTATTTCGACTACTGTAAACTTGTGCTTTATAATCCTGGTAATAAATATATTGGTAATGGGAAAGTATAGAATAACTATCTTTCACATTAGGTTAGGTAGATGGTCAGAACCAGACCAGAACTGCTCACTTAGACCGACAATTCGGGTCCATTGTGCCCAATCATTTAACCCTGTGAACGCTGCAATAACATATATCACATGGTTACTCTATTTTCCATTTCACTCGAGCTCATCTACCTTCGCTTTTGCACTGGTGTGAGACGCGACCATATGTTAATAGAACTGTCAACTGTTAGGCAATGGAATCAATGGCCCCGAATAGAGTGCTAGCGTCGTTGCTAGATTGAAGGTTTTCCCCCAGATTTAGGGTTTTTGAGAGATGAATTGTCCTGTACTTTTTCCAGGATTTTTTTTTCCGAAAAATATACCAAATGTTTTGGATTTTCACGAGCTGTCTGGGGAGAAATATTTTGAACATCTGGCAACGCTGAATGCTGGTCACTAATAGACCGTTTGCGCACTTTTTGCACAAAAATTTGTAGATTATACAATTTTAAAGACTGGGGGTAAAATCCTCTCAGAGAGAACTAAAATTTCGAGAAAGTAAACTAACGGGTTAAACATGAAGTTGAAAACTCACTGATTTGACCATTTTCATAAACCAGTCCAAAGGCATTTCTTGCACTACAAGTTGTAGCATTGGGACTCTCTCGTGAGCGCTCTCTTCTGTAAAAAAAACTACAAAAATTCTCCGTACGCGTGGCAGGGTTTTGGGAGGGTACGCGAACAGATCTAATGTTTGTTAGTGCGCGACAGTCAGCTGATATTTTTCTTTTTATTCAGTGGGGTGAATATGAGTTTCGTCACTCAAAATTTGTTGCTGAATAATTCTAGCCCTAAGCTTTGGCACTTTATCATTCATTACAAATAATAAGGTTAATGCTGGTTTGATGTCTAGATTTACAGGGACTTTTTGTTCTTGCAGATCAGTTTTCACTGATGTGTCAAGCACAGCGTTTGGAACACCATTTGTTTGCATAGACTTTGGACTTTGGGTGAGTTTATAATTGTAAAAACATCGCGGCTCTGCAAAATTTGCGTTTAAAAATGTCAAATGACAGACTCTTCCATATTTGCACTTAATTTTGTTTTGCTGCACAGCTTCGACATCAAATTTGCAGAAGTTGCTACGGTAAATTTACAGCATTTTTTTACAATTATGAACTCTTCCGTTTTTTACTAGAATACTTCCGCTAGAGATCAAATCAGTAACTACATTTCCAAAGACAATGTGAGGAGCTTAAGAAAAAAAAAACAAATTGCCTAGAAATACATTTGGAGTTTTTACACATGCTTTATCTATTTTGACTAATTTTAAAGTTTAATTTAGAGCTGAAATCTTTTATAACATTTTGGATACTGTGTCAAAACATAAGATTGAAATCGACTTCTTAATATATATCAAACGAAACTTCAGTCAATTCTATTTAGTTAGATGAACACAAAATCAGTAAATGAAAATGTTACCAATATATGTAGACTTGACACGCTAATCAAAATGTTTAAAATGATTTTAAAATGTCCTTGTACAACTACGAACAAAACGGACATCTTATACAATTTGCATAGAATATTCAAAAAAAAAAAAAACAATAAACTTTAAAATTACTTAAAATTTGTGAAGCACAGTTGAGTTTGTAACTCCACTAGCTTTTTCTCGATTAGTGGTCTATTTTACCAACTACTAGTTACAACTATAAAAATCTACTTGTGGATTTTAACTACAAATTAATAATCTGCTGTTTTACTTCAAAACATAATTTTGCAAAGTGTAAGTATGAGATAATGCAATTTGCTGAGTATTGTACAAATTTCGGGGAAAAACACTTGTATATTACAACTTGTAAGTTGGTTAAATAGGCAAACATTTTTTTAGAATTTTTATTGTGACTTCGCCTTTACTTGATCACTGTTTGATTGCATTAATATTCGAGTAAAAATCTATCTTATAAAAAAATTATCAAAATACTATTATGCCCGATTCACAATACCGCTTTAACAATCATTACGGGAACTGCTTTCATGGCTTCTGTCATTTTCTTTTTGAACTGTAGGTCAGCTGTATTCTGTTGACAAATTGAAAAGAAAATACTGTTTTAAAAAATTATCAAAAAATGAGCCGACAACGTATGCAGCTTATTTGAAGCTGGAAGAGGATTTGAACGAAAGGCGATGGTGGGTTCGAGAGCTAAATCTTTAAAGAGATTCAGAAGGATATTTTGCCACAAACAAATTCTCACACACTTCAAAGCGAAGCAAAAGTTTAATTGTCGTGATTTCTGCTTCGCTCTGAGTAATGTTCTTACGTGTATTTACGAGTCTTACGTTTGTCAACCGAAAGCAACGCACTCAAAGTGTGATTGTGATTGGATACACGCATATCCTATGTTCCAATCTCAGCTTTGTGTCAAAGTTCTCAACGCAAAGCAGACAAAGTGGTATTGTGAATCGGGCATTAGTTCTTGATTCCTATTGGCGTTGCTTGTTTTTGCGAAATTAATGCCGCTATTTAGTAACATTTCTTCTAATCTAGAATTGTATTAGAAACTTTTTAAAGAAATCTATTTAAAGGCTTGTAACTAAATGAATCAATAATAATCGAAAAACGACCAACGCCATTAGAAATTCGAGATAGAAAGCAGCCTTACACGAGGTACGTAGGATCTTAATTACTGCAAAGCAATGGCGAACATAAAACTTGATCTTTTATTTAGTTAAGTTCAAATTTTAAAAGACTATTTCACTCTGAATATTGAGTAAGTATTAAATTATTTAATATTCACAGCGAAATGATTTGAATTTTTTTTTGAAATTACCATGGAAACATGGTTCTAAACGAAATCGCGAGTTTTCGTCAAATTTACCCAAAATACTCCGAGGTTTCGCCATACATACAAGCACTTGAGTTCATCCCTCTGTAAGAGTTTATCAAATCGAGCAAGCCTAAGCGTGAACTTCAGTTTATTTTGGTGTTCATTTTTAGACGTCAAAATATTATATGGCAAACTAACTAAGGCTAGTGGTGAGACTTCTACCAATTATATTTTCTATTTTTTATTTAGGTTATGCATTACTTGCAAACATATAAATTGTATGCATTGTTTAATTTGTTGGTTCCATTTATGGTGTGTTTCAAAAGCCACTCTCAAGTCCGAACACTGATTGTGACAGTAAACAAACAGCTATTTGTTTGCTTGTTTCGCCACTTCGAAATGGACAGACAATAGCATTCGAAATGATAATTTCGACTTGGTGGTTCCCACCTTTGGCTTATTGGTTTCGGTTTCGGTAAAAGTTCATCTAAACTTCGCGATTCCGGTTCGGTGAAAACATAAATAGTAGCTTTGTTTAGTGACTTTACAGTCCAGTACACAAAATTACAGGTTCTTGATCAGGATCAGAGGAAACAAATATCGTATAAAAGTGTTATTTTTGTCTGTACTGCACAGAAATGTCATCAGTGTCAACTTGACAACTTAAGACTTTTGACTGCTAATATGAATAAGAAGTATGCGTTGAGACACGTTTTGACTTATTTAACAGAATGTTGTGACTTTCTGTTCTAAATTATTCTGACAGTTTTCACAAATTTGTGCTGTTCTGTGTTGCGAAAGAGTGCACGAGTTGTGCAACGGAGGGAATTTTTCCCTCGGAATTCTACATGTATTTTGTTAAAAATTTTGTTGAGAATTCGAAAAATTCACTAAGAAATATTATCCACGATAGGACTGATTGTGTTCAAAAGAAAAGGGAAAGGCATGAATAACTTGTAAATAATCCTCGCGATCGCTTCATAAACACCGGTCTTTACATTTATAGATATTATGTTCGCGTACTTTCTATATCGATAATTGTGGTTTATCAAATTTCAAAGGGTTGACATTAGGTCGTGTCGTGTAGATAGGTACTCTCCAAAAACAGAGAAAAACAGAGAATTTTCGTAGCTTTTTGTAAAAGAAAAAAGACTAGACTTTAAACTAGTTCCTGAAAACTTTTCTTGTTCAGTCCGTTAGATTACTTTTTTGTAATTTTTGATTATTTAGAGAGAATTTTGCCACTTCTTTCAGAGAGATACTGTAGAGCTAAACGAACAAGATAACTATGCCAAAAAACTTTTATAAACTCGAAACTCATTTCTTAAAAAACCGTCAACTGAAATTCGCTTGATGACAACATAGTAAAATGTTTTACAAGCCACGTCGTTTTGCAAAACTTTTAAATACAGTGGCTTTAAATAATTTTACAATCAGAATATACACTTGTACTTTTTTTTTTGTAATTCTACCACTTTCGCTATACGATGTCTGTTTAGTTTTATGACGAGCTTTATCAAATCATTTAGACACACCTTTAAATAAATTTTAATGCCAGTTTTTCTGTGCTCACCAGATTACCATAAATTCCTAAAACAAAATACCTAATAAGAAAAAGAAAACAAAACATTAGTGTTAATTCTTTCCGTGCAAAAATAATCAAAACCTCCGCAAATGTTCATTCTCTTTTTTTACAAATTATATCTGACAAAAGAAATCATAAATCAAAGAAATCAGACAGTTTGAGCTTAGCTGGGCTATTAGCCGAAATTCCTATTCAGAAAAGACATTACTAGTTAATATTTTCAAAGCATAAACAAGAAAATAAGAACAAAGAAGAAAGAAAAAAATAAAACAAATAATAATATTAATAAAAGATTAACAACAACAACGTATGTTAAACAAATTAACTAATCTAGGTACTTTCATGTAGAACATAAGAATATTTATAGTGTACAGTATTTTATATAGTATACATATATTTTTATTAAATATTTCTTATTGAAAACAAGGAGACAAAACAAAGCAAAACAAAAAAAAACGATTAAGAAAAAAAAAAGGAAAAGAAAAACAAACTAAAAAGGTCCGCACAATATAAGAAAAAGAAAAAAAAACTATTTTTATACTGCTTTTGAAATGTGTTACCGTAAGAAAGATTGCAGACGATTTTTTAAAATACTTTCTTCAAGCACATTAATAAAAATTAACAATAGTTAAACTATGAATATGTGTTTTTTTTTTAAATTGAATATTATACAATAGAATAAACATAGTTACAGAATAAGAGATGCTCTCTAGTTTTGCTACAAGTAATTTATTCAAAGAACCAATAAACTGACCATAGATCAGGACAAACAACAACAAAACAAACAAAAAAAATATACTAAATTTATACATATATTATAAATAGAATTAAGTTTTAAACAAAAAAAAAAGAAACAAACAAACAAGCATGTAAAATATTTTATTTAATTATCTTAAACATATTCCGTATTTTTATTGGTGAAACTTTTATACAAGTGTATGTATATTTTTGTATACATATATATATATTATATATAGATATATATCTATACAGATACCTAATGTATGTAAAAAAAATAAAATATTTAAATTTAATAAATATATACTATATATTTTGGATGAGAAAATATACCAAGTTAATAAATTCATTTGTTTCATTAGAAATACATATACGCTTATATGTGTATTATGTTCGGAAAAAAGGTGAGGCCATTAATCGATCGATTAATTGATACAAATTATTTATATTTCTCTAGTTTTTCACAGCTTTAGAGTTACAGTGTATGGCTCATGCGAAGGACAGAGGATTTTAGAAAAGCTTGACAGTCCACGAATTTTTAAGTCGAATATTCACACGTAATTTATTTCTCTTTGATTCGTACGCGAAAATTTTGAAAGTGAAGGGCGAAATATTAAGCCTTATGCGATACATTCTGAGTACTGAGGCCTGAACTATGGCAGGAAAAGAAAAGTCATGGACAATTTCAAGTTTTTTGTGTTGCGAGTGTTGTTTGATAAAGTTACCAAAAGTTTTAAAAAAAATTGTAGCTAAGCTAAACATACATACTTGAAGTTTGCGGAGGTACTTAACCTCTGCTACACTATGTGGCCCTGTGGGTGCCGTGGCTCAGTGGTTAGTGCGTTCGACTATTGCGCAAGGGGTTCCAAATTCAAATCCAGAAAAATACCATCAAAAGTTTTTTCACGGCCCCACCTCTTCCGAGTGTCTGATAAATATTCAAGAGTATAATTGTCATGAGAAAGCTTCTCAAAACCCCTCTGCCCTTCGGATGCGGCAAAAAAACTGTAGGTCCCTTCTGTACATGCAGAAATGTATACCACGCACAACATGTACAGTTGTAGAAGCTAGGTCTTGGCCCTCTATGGGCTGCTAACGGCCTTATATATTTTTTTTTAGCACTACGTGGCCCTACCCTATCTGCCACCTGGGGACACGCCGAGTCGCCTGAGAAGCATGTGTTTTATTCCGGTCTGTAGTGACAGTCAAGCTGCGCTTAAAGCCTTGCTTAATCCCTTAACCTCATCCAAACTAGTTGGTGAATGCAAGATTCAATCTGGTATCGCTGGAAATGAGATATCCGATGAGATCTCAGGACCCGAACCTGCGTTAGGTCTTCCTGCATCTACGGAATTCCATATATGATTAGGTTTCTTATGAATACAATTTTGCGTGGCATGACTCTCCTGTCTCAGCAGAAAAGTCTACAGATAACTTATTGGCGTTCTTACAGGGCACTTCGCTTTTTCTTAATATAATATGATTGGCTTAAGTGAAATATCTGTCTGCGACGCTTGTAGAGAGGATGACGACACAGCGGAACACTTCCTATGTGATTGTCCTGCCTTTGCTCGAGTCAGGCGGCAGATTTTAGGTGCGGATGTGGTGAGTGCTTCAATGTAAGCTCCTACTCGAATTCATTAAGAAGACAAGAAAATTTATACAGTAAAAGGGGTAATGGGATGCTGTCTGGTAGAACAATGGACATATCCCAACAAAAAAGCGGTTTTCGTCTTAACATTTGGATTCATATATTTTTTGCCAACATTGTAAGAGTCATGGCGTTAAAAGTACGTGTGCGTTGGAAAGGAAAATGACACCAACTCTCACTGTCTCATATTCTTAGAAAAACGCAGAACTTCGACGGGTGACAGATTGTATTGAATGCAGTACTTCAAGACTACGATGTTCATTCTCTTTCGGCACATGCTGAACTTGCAAAGCTCCGAATCCTGCTGCTTCGCTAGCCGAAGATATGACAGTAAGTAGATATGCATACATTCCAACATCACTCCAAAAAATGGACTAAAATTCAGCCACGATTTTTCGTGGCTTGGGCCAACAAGAATTATAGCAAGCATACCGAAAGCTTGTATTCGATTTGTTTCCTCTGTAACTTTCCTATTTAAAATGGGATTATAAATTTTCAAAATGGCGGATACAGGATTGCGGCCATACAACTTTTGTCGCTGGTATATTTTTGCTATAAAATTTCGTATTCGATAGTTAATTTGGTACCCTGAGGTGCCAAATTGAAGAGTATATTTTCTTGTGCATTATTTAGAGTAAAATGAAGAAATAAAACGCGTTTTAAATGTCAAATTGAATTGCATTGTCTTGATATGCGACTAGACAGTACATTATAAAAGCTTTCAATTTTATAAGAATAATGTATGTATTTCAAATTAAATAAAAAAGTACATTTAAACAAAAAGCAAAAGTATATTATTCGTCCATTTCTTCGTCACGACGTTTCTCAAATATGGCAATGAAAATACCATCTGTGAAGTCTTCCTTAGGTCTCGAATAAATGCAGTTTTTACCGATCTTTTTGTACTCAGGGCTGCCAACTCGCAACCACTTGTTTCGCAATGCTTTCTTTCCGCTCAGCAATTTGAATTGTGGACACAGTTGCAGGCAGCGTTGGACAACCTATATAAATATAACAAAGTTAAAACTTATTGATGTTTAGTCAATTAAATAAACAAACCTCTTCATTTTCCTCCTCATATATAGAACACGTTGAATAGGCAACCCGTTTCACATTGGGAAAGGCAGTCATTGCATGTGCTAACATTTTAATCTGCAGACCGGCTAATTTATTCAAACGTGCTGGGTCCTTTTCATCCGAATGCAATGACATACGATTTTGCATTCCAGATCCTGAACATGAGGGATCTACGAGAACATATTCAACTGAAGGACAGGCTTCGCTATCTGTAAAATTAATATTCAAAATAGAAGTACTAGTTACATAATGAAAGACGTGAGTAAAGCTTACCTAAAGTTAAAGCATCTGCTTGAATGGGCGTGACGATTGTTGCATTTGCCGACTCTACCATATTGCAGAGTAATCGATATCTAGATGCGTCTTGTTCAACGGCAAAGATTTTTCCTTTATTTTGCATTACGTTTGATACGTGAATTGTTTTCATTCCAGGTGCAGCGCACATATCCAAAACCACAGATTCGGGTGGTGGTTGTAAGAGTTCGGCAACAAGACATGTTCCCTGAAATGAGAAGTGAAAGTTGTGTTTTAATATTCATTCGTATTCAGCAGAAATATACGCAGTTAAAAGAAGGACGGAGCTTTGATCGGATACTACAGAGTCTGACAGTCAGATTGTTGTCTCCTACTTTGTGGAAGGAGATATTTTTGAAGATGCGTTCAGATAACGACTGTCGAAAAAGTCGTCAGTACATACATACATACATATATTAAAGAATGGCTGTTGCAGAAGATGGCATTATTTTGCGCTGTAGCAACAGAAATTCAGTTCACTATATTCAATTGCTTCTGACTGTTTTCTACTTACAATATTGAGTATATGTGCAAAAAACCACTACTGAAAATCTTTATTCGCAATAAAATATATGAAAAAACAAGTTGTCAAGAATTCCATCCATGAAGTGCATATTGTGCCGCCCTGTATGGATCTATAATGCTTATTACATCGCGATAAGATATTACTAACTTCTACTGTATTGAGGGCCGTTGCTGAGTGCTGAGAGCGATATAATAATCAGATTACGGTTCGTATAAACGCATATATATTACGTCTGTAAACACCACAATACTTTTTACGACCTCATCACTAAGTTAGCTGCGTTAGACTCTTCTTGACTGGACGATTGCTTTAGGCATACAAAGTTTTACTTAAGTTCATATCTAAATATTAATCACAACACCACTACATTTACTTATTCGACTTACCTTATCCTGTAGCATGAATTTTTTCTGCTTGACGTACTCATGGCACGCCCAATAATGCTTCTGCTTTGGATGAAATACCAACAAATCGGCTACATGCATATCGACCAGAAACTCATCCTCCTCTAGCCCGCATATTGCTTCCAAATAATCGCCATATAACTCAAATGCGATTTCCTTCTTGCGCCACTCCTCTGCGGCAAGCATTTCAAAGGCATCAGCCATCGTAAGGACAGTCGTATTAACACGCACATACCTCGGCTTTGGTGGGTCTGAAAAAAAAACAGACCAAGACAGAGAAAGACGATCAACAACCAGCAACCAAACAATAGAGAAATAAAATAAAATTTGTTTTTTTTTGGCACAAAAGCTTTAAGAATGAAAACTGCTTTTATTTATTTTTCTTTTGTACAGCTAGTGGCTGCGTATCCTCATGGAACGCCTTGTATACATATAAACAAATGATTAAATTTACAACAATAACCGCCGAGAGGACCGACAGACAATTGTTCTCAAAGCCCACGACACTGTAGCTGTCCTCGAGCCAATGTTTCACTGCGTAGAATGTCGCAAATGGGAATGTGAACATCAGACAACTGAAGAACAACAACCAGAGGTATGCCTGACCGCTGGTATCCCGTCCAGTATACTCTGAATCGTCCTCATCCTGTGGTTCGTCGTCCTCGGTGGGTTCGTGACGCGAGAGGGACATCATCTCCATGAGACTCTTTGGCTCATCTAAGATTCCCTTGTACGTCTCGTTAGTAGCATTTAGTTTGCTCTTTTTGGAAACCATCCCTAAACAGTGTCTGAGAAAAGGAAATACCTTTTTTCTTTTTATCGCCAATGGATTGCTCTCCTCCGAGCGCTGTTAGGAGTTTGTTGCGATACTCGCGGACTGTGCTCACTGGTTTACTGTCTCCGTTTAATTGTTTCCTTCCCAGCAAAAGTTCTGTCACCAGAACTGTACAAAGAGCCGAATCAAGGCGAGGATTCTCCACGAGAATATTCGATTGTTCAATGGCGTAATCGATGTCGGCTCGATTGTCAATGTAGAGTTTTAGAACAGCTTGCATTCCTCGCATACGCTAGTGAGGGAGAGAATTCAGTTTTGATATTTTCGACTATTGAATACTTACCGCATGTTTTTCTTCAAAAATTAAGGATTTAAGGGACTTTTTAGACTCGAGAGCTGTTCGCAGAACGGACGCGACGCGCTTGTACTGCGTGGGAACTTTAACGGAATGATTGAAGACCATTATATCGCAAGAGGGAGGAAAACAAAAAAGGTGTTTTATGTGTATGCACGTGATAAAAAAAATAATGATAGCTCCACCGAACCGGGTGACGTTTTAGTGACAGTTCATACTCGTTACTTTGAAAAGGTAAATTCGTTGTTTATGCCAGTTCATTGCATACTTTTAGGACTTGTTGATATATGTTCTTCTGGAGTTTAGTTAGGGTGAGGATGCATTTTTGGAAGGATCGAGCTGAGGATTATGACAGTTTTTATAGAGTCATTTTATCTAATTGATTTGAAATTGGCTAAAACTAGTTATTTCGCTAAAAAGTAAAAATTTTGATGTTGTTTATTGTTTACAAAAAAAGAACAAATTACTTACATTATTATGTTATTGCGTTCGACAAAATATTTAACCCAAGCTTTAGGCAGGAGAAACCCTGTTTATAAATTGGTTGATATTTCTACACCTAAACGTAAGGCCCAAGCCCAATGCCCATGGTTCTGTCATTTTGCAGACATGGTTCGGGCGTGAAGCGGTTGACTCAATTTATAGAAACAGTGCGAGGAAAATGCTATTAAATAAATATTAAATTATTACCCATTTTGGCCTAGATGAATTGATGATCTTTGACGTCGGACAATGGAGAGCAATTTTTAATTTAAGTATGTCAAGAAGATTCCAGGTACCTTACTACTTGACTGTTCTGTGACTACATTTTTTTGTTAATGTTATATAACAGTTGAGGCAGAAAAGACCACCTTAATTTCCAATATTATATGGATTAAAACGACCATAGACAAGACAAATCTTTGAAATGTTTGAAAGCTTATAGGATACTGATCTCGCTACTCAATGTGATCCAAACAGATGAACCTTCCTTTCTATTCAGTAGACCTAGATTCAGTTCTTAACACATTCATTCGTACTTGTGCTACATATGTACGCTTTTCTCGAATAACGAAATAGACGTACGATGTTGATTTGTTTTCCCTGTCCTTGTTTCACTTTACAATGCTAAAATAGTTTTCGATGACTTATGCTATCTGCAATTTCACAAAGATAAGTATTCAAAATTTCTTCGCTGTTCTTCCTTCTGCAACATGATTTTGTTTGATTTGTTTTACACAAAATCCCTTTGCCTTTCGATTACGGCATAAAACAGTTGGTCCCTTCTGTTCCTCCCAAAAGTGTTTTTTTTTTTTCTATTCAGAGTAAACAATGCTAAACAAAACAAGCCCGTACTTGCGGTCTTTTTTGCCAACTATTTAGGTATATTGTTTTATATTAGTTTTTATTTCTTTTACATATTCCCAATAGTGTTACAGCAATCCATCACAGCCGTAAGATTTGGTAAGCTCCAAAAGAGATATTCGCCATAAATTATATTTTGGTTAAAGCTTCAAAAGATAAACCAATTTACTCAGTTCCAGTTTGAAACACTTGTAGGTATTTAATTTTGAATTACACTTGCTTCATTTTGTTCGCATAACAAACATAACTACAAACCAACAAACAACACAAATACCGGCAACTTCTTCATCGAATGCCATCTGTCGCCTCCAATCGGTAACAATTCAATTCCAATAATTTCGACAAATAACTTTATTCGGTTTCGTTAAACTCAAAATATTTTCATGTCCACTTGAAAATAGATCCATTCCATAATATTCTCTGCAAAATGTATCATAGTACACTCTCATAAATTCCTACCAACAAATTTCCCCCAAAATTCATGCGCACAACATTGAAATTTTCTCACCCATATGTATATTTTTTACTCTATCTCGAGAAAATCTAATTTTCCACTCTATCCAATCCATTGCACCCCCCACAGTGAGAGAAAATTTCCCTTTGGCATTTCTATACATCCAAACTTGTGTGATATCCCCCAAAATATATACATTTCCAATTTTCTCATCATAGATACATTCCAATACACACTTTTCCGCAAAAATAATAAAAAAAAAAAATAGAAGAAAAACCCTACAGGACTTGTGTATACCAATACTCCATCAAAAGTATTGGTATGTATCTGTGGGAAAATTTTTCCAATAGAAAAGAAAAATATAGATCAGCAGGCGCAAAAAGGTGTGCTCTCTTAGAGCACAAAAAAAAAAAAACATCAATTTTTCTCTGCCACACCATAACATTTTTCGTGAAAAACTAGTCGAAAATTTTCCCAACAATAAATATACCAACCAACACACACAGATACACTGACTTTCCAGCCAGCTCTGGTGAAAGGAAATTCTCAAATCCATCCCCTTACAGATAGTTAGTGTTAAATTTTCATCCGAACACAAATGAAGTACATAATATATTATTTTTTTTTATTATTTTTTCTGTTGAAAAAAATAGAATTTTCCAATAAAAAATTAATAAATTAAATCAAACACCAATATGAAAATTTGAATATAAATAATTGAAAAAATCTATACGTTCCAGTGTGTGCAATTTAAATTTTCATCTTAGTGAAATGGAAATTCTATAGAAGTGAAAAGAAAAAAAAAAAAAAAAATACTGTGCAAGAAGAAAAATTATTATATTATGTGTATATCAATGGAAAATTCTTTGCCTATATATTTAAATGAGTTATAGTTTTTCGTTATTTTTTTTTTTGTGTACGCGTGTGGCCAAGTGCAAAATTTAACATAAATATTTTGCAGTATGTAATAAAATCATAAAATTCGGAAAAGAACAAGTAAAAAAAAAAATTCTAACCAATTACTTAGGAAAAAGAGTACAAAATTTTTGGGAAAAAATGGGAATATCCTTTTGGAAAACCTAATTTTCATACAAGGATATCGGTCTTCAAAATTTTAAATAGAAAAAAACCGAAAATTTTGAATACAAAATCTTAAGGAAAAATTGAAGGACAAAATTTTTCGAAAAATTACACACATATACTTTTCCAAAAAAAGGAAAACCTTCCTCTCTCTCTCTCTCTCTGGTTTTTGAACGTTGGAAAATCTCTACGCGAAAGCTCATCTTGTGGAAAAAAAGAACACCACACAAGGGTAGTAGACCGCCGCGTTTTAATCATCACCACCCCCCACTGGGTTAAAGTGTAAGACAAGATACATCGTCCCATCTAAAAGGAAAAAGAAAGGGACTACTCTATGGAACGAAAGAGAACCAGAGCTTATCTCAGAGAGCTAAAAAACCAACACCAATAGGGCAAAAGTACCTCTCGTCGTTCGAAACGGGAGAACTCGGACAAAAAATAAGAAGAAAATCGGGAAAAAACGGGAGCAAATTCGAGTACGAGTCAGAAAACGACGACAAGTATTCCTCCTCTCGGTCAATTGTGGGGGTGCGGTGCGTGCGGGTTCAGATTATTCTTTTTTTTTCCCAAAAATACTTAGTACATGAAAAATAATGTAAAAAAATCTTATATTTTCTTACATTTTTTTTGTTTAATTTTACCATCGCTCTTCGTTTTTTCCAATTTTGTTCATCGGGACTAAATTGTAAATGGACATTTTCTGGACAAAAAAAGACAATTTTTTTCGAAATTCTTCTTCTTTTTCGTTCAAAAAAAAAAAAAAAAACACTTTTCCAATTCTTCCAGTGTTTAGAATATAAGTTAAAATAAAATTCGGACGAACTAGAGGAATTTTTTGAAATAAAATAAAAATCAAAGTCGATTTATTCGGCACTCACGCATACAATAGCAGGAGAGAGAAAAAAAATAACAACAACAAAATAACCACACCACTACTACAATTACAACTACAACAGTCGGCGCAGAATAAAAAACCAGCAACCAGCAAATGCAAAGTAGTTTTTGCAAAGAAATAGCAAAAAGTTTGTAAAAAACAAAAAAATACACACAACCACGACAAAACGGGTAACAAAAAAACAAGGCAAAAAATTAAAAGAAAAAAAAGAAGATCCCAAATGAGTACGCCTTAAATGAGTGCGGCTGCCGATAAAATGATGAAAAATGGATGAAGATGCCGTATCGAAATCAGAAACATCCTCATCTTCATCATCTTCATCATTTGCGAGGAGCTGCTGCTGCTGCTGCTGCTGTCGTCGTCGTCGTCATCGTTGTCCGCACCTGATCAGCCTTGCCCGAGTCGCGTGAAGAGTAGTAGTAGTAGCTTCTTATTCTTCTTCGCAGACCGGCGGCAGTGTAGTGTGGAATCGTGGAATCCATACACGAAATTAGTTTAAGCACAAAATGGCGGATGGTGGACACTCATTTGGGAAGAAGACATTTCATAAGCCAACTTATTGCCACCATTGCTCGGATTTACTTTGGGGTCTAATCGGACAAGGATATATATGTGAAGGTAAACTAAACTTTAAATACTGTTCCACTCAAATCCTTTTTTTGCACAATGATCATTAATTATTTTGTACAATGTTGTTTAGGAACGAAGAAAAAAAAACTTGCAATATTATGTGCGATGGTGTTAGAAGTGGAGGGATAGGTTTTTCTCTCTTTGTCGTTCTCAGCCATATCTACCACCCCCAAAAATTTCCAGCAGAAAATATATTATTGGTATACCAAACTTTTTACTAGACATACACACATACACATGAAGAGATATTAAAGCACCCCAAGTATGAACGAGACAAGGGTACACACACACAGTCTTCTCTTGGCGGTGAACACGAGAAAATGATCGATAATCAGGAAAAGTAAATTCTTATCTGGAAAATTGTACACACATACATACACCCGTGGGGTAGACTTAACAAAAAAAGATAGAAAATTGTTTTAACCAAATCACACCACAGATAGAGAGATACATTGGTATTTTAGCATTTTACAATTTAAGCATTTCAGCCAGCCAAGGCTCTCTAATGCGCCATGCAAATCGAGTGTGTTGAAGTACGAGTTTATTTTTTCCAAAGTCACTTTGTCGTATACTTGTTAAGAAAATTACATAAATAACTGCTACGAGATTGACTCTACTACAAAAATTGCGGCTGCAAAAAAAGGGGGCTCGATAGTTGTTGTTATTTATTTAAGTTTCTACAAGAGGCTCTTGCTTTTGGTTATTCCATCGTTGAGCTTTGTCTTGTATTTAATTAACGGAATTAATTAGCACAGAGTAAGAGGGAGACAGGCGACGGGCGACAAGTAAAAAATTATAGAAAACCGTTAATTAAAGAAATTATGCTTGGATAATTCAAAATCTTTCTCATATAAGTGGAAAATAGTTTGACATTTAGCAAGAGATGCTTTTATTTCTTCAAGTTGACCTACTTTTAACTGACGTTTCAAAAACGAAGTTTTAAATTTGGGTCGGCACTTTTCGAACGGTTTCCAAATCGGATGACGTTGGTTCCCAATGACTTTATGAACTTTGTGAATACTCTTGCAGTAGGTACTTATAGAAGTTCTTCAGAAGGAGTAATTGGAGCCGATTGAACTTTTCAAATGTTGAATGATTTGGAGCCGAATGTAGGTGTTTTTTTTATTAATGAGTGAAAAACGGAACGGAATAAAATAACACTCAAGTGAGACAAATAGACAAGTGCTTCTATTTGGAAGCATTGCTTTCAATACATCCAATTACGGCTTTGTTGAAATTAATTCAAATTGATCATATGGCACGCTATCAAGAAAACTGACCAAGATCAACAGACAATTTTGGAGACTTTGCACTTTGAATCTACAAAGAAAACTTTAGCTTTATGTCTTGATCTATTAATAATTCTAAATATTTTCTGAGTTATGGAGAGCATATAAACCTATAGCCTACTCAGTTTGTAATGAAAGATCGAGACAGAACTACACTGCAATCCGTTTATTTGAGTGCGGCGAATTCAAAGATTGAAATCAGATTGAATAATTTGAGTTGAATCAAGGCTTAAACCAAGTTCAGCTTCCTTCACGAACTAAGTAATTGATGATATATCATATGATATATATATGAGCACCTTCCAAACTGAACGTCAAATTTACTTTTGACAGAAATAGATTTTATAATTGACTTAAGTGTAGACACTATGCAGTTAAATGTGAAAAATTATGTCATCCGAATGATTATCCATATTTCTGGTGAGTGATCTCGTTGACAAGGCGAAACATCCACGTCTAGTGGTAAAAGCATATCGGACAGTTTCCTGTAAGACAACCAATGAGTATGCAAAAGATTGTGCGCTCATGATCAATTTCTTACAGTATTTATGGTCATATTTCGTCGTCATGTTAAAAGAAGAAGAAGCAGAAGCTTGTAGCAGCCTGTGGTTCAAATTAGAGATTAATCAAATGTCGACAACACAGCAAGAACACTTTTTGACTCTAGCGGTTAACATAAAATTGAACTATAGAATACAGACAGATACCAAATATGCTCTGAGCAAAAAACAACACTTATAAGTCATCAGAAGCCACAAAGAAAATATTAGTCCTTAAAGCATGAGTCTTAAGTCGATTGTCCGCCTCTACTTTGTACGGATATCTAATACAACTCTTATCCACTGTTATAATAACCCACCCATGTGGTCTAGTACGTCCATCGGTATCTAGTCCTATCTGGAACACTTAAGAGAAGTCTAAACTTATTCGAGATTATAGCCTTAGCAACAGGTAGCTTACAAACTATAATGAAAAAGTAAGCAAGCCAGATTAACACATGTATACATTGAATGATATAAGCACTGCAAATGTGTTACAAACAAGCGGAATTTGACCTCAATTTCACATCTCACCATGTTTTCAAATTTTTTACTGCAAAAATGAACAAAAATCTGGAAATATTTTTCATCATATTTAAAATGTATGTATTGAACCATTTTATTACTCTTACCAACAACATATAAACTCTGGATTTTGAATGCCAAAAACTGAAAATGTAATGTTGAAATGAAACTGACTGCCAGAAGTTAGTTTCTCAAGCAGCACTTATGGACATCCTCAAGCATCCAAGTGAATGTTTGCTTTCGATGAAAATAAAGTTTCGTTTTTGGCGAAAATGTGTCCGGTAATATAATTAATACACCACTTTTCTGATACCAAAATATATTCCCCACAGCAACAGCAATTTCAACGTTAGACCTTAAGGTGTTTGTTTTTGGCTTTCATAACTGATTCGCTCTTTCGAAAGGTAGTAAAGCCCCAACCATTATTCCATTATTGCATTAAGCGGGCGATAGCTCTTGTCATAATCGAACGAAAATTTTGCTCACACGCTGTTAAAATCCAGGTGCACTCATAATCGCATTAAGTGAACGTGACCGTATGACATATTTTTTTAAAAGATGATACATCAGCGCTCCAAATGGAATGTGAGAATGAAACATAACTCATATATGGTTGGCCCTCAATCCTTTGTACTCGCACTGTTACGAAAGTGGTCGTACGAAACTATTTTTTTGTATTGCAGTTCAGCCTTAAGGCGTCAATCGAATGTCTCTTCTGTTCTATTGAACAATTAATTGTGCATCCTTGTTGTTGCTGTTTTAATGTGTTTCACATCACAGTATCGGTCCGTTTGCCTTTGCTGCTGAAGTTGCTGTTGACTGTTGCTGTGTCAATGTGTTTCTTCTATAAAAAGTATTTCTTCTACTAGTATAAGCCCTAATTCATCAAGGGTTAGAGATGTGAAATCTTCAAATATCGTTTTGGGCTACTAGGATCTACGATTCGTGAACTTTTAAAGCTTATGCCTAAATACGTCTACGTTACGATATACGATATGTATTTATCCTGTACAATTGAACCACTCTCTCAATGATTTATATCTCAGTGAACCTTATGTGTTTTGCAATGTGGGTGTGGCTTAAAGTCTATTGCTTTGATTTCGTCTTCTGTTCCGATAATAACAAGACTGTTTTTCCAGTGTTTTAATTCCTGAATTTGCCCAATCAATAAATAAATATTTTGATTTTGATGACATTGGCAGCCTAAACACATCTTACCTAAGACTGATCCTTTAGGTACGCCTGTCGACTAATTGTTATGCTTCTTTTATTGCTTTCATATTTACACTTCCCGCGACTCAGCGGTTAGTCGTTATTGGACTACTGGGCAAAGGGTTCGAAGTTCAAGTCCAGGAAAATACCATCAAGGTTTTTTCACGGCCCCATCTCTTTCGAGCGTCTGACAAATATCTAAAAGTATTAATGTCATAAAGTGTCTCAAATAACCCTTCCGGATATGGCATAAAGCTGTAGGTTCCTTGGGTACGTGTAGAAATGTATACTGCGCACAACACTTATAGTTATGAGAAGCTAGGCTTTGACTCTATTGATGCCTAGTGTAACTACGATATCTACCAACATTATCAAATTAAACCTTTTTAAGAATGGATCATGTAGTATTTGATTATTAAAATTTAAATGAAATGCAAGCAAATCTCTGATGTCCTGGGAAATAGAACCAAATTCAACCATGCCAATAGTTACGAGACCATGTCGCCGCTACAAGGTATCTTAATACATCTGAATTTCATGCGGTGAGGGCCTGTTTTAAAATGTCCTATCTTTGGAGTATCGAAGGGCTACTAGGCACCGGTAGTTTTATTAATCTACTTAAAGTTGGTTATTTGAATCCAAACAGCAAATTAATTAAATTTCGTGAAAGCAATAAAGTTACATGAACATCAGCTTTTCGGTTGTTAAGGTTGCCTTGGGGACTGCTTAGGACCCATTATATTGCCTGGCGTTTTTATGATCTTTTCATAAATCCAGTGAGCATAAGCTAAGTTGTCATTTAAATCCACACGTATAAATCCGATGTGAGCTGTAGTTTTTCAACCTGACGCCAGTTAATTTTGAACAAAGGTTCATAGCAGAATAAATCTAGGCTTTATTGATTTTTCATTACAGAATTATGTCTTTCAGCGTTAAAGGATTTCTTGTTCGATATTTTGAAAGAAACGCTTTACATTTCAGCGAGTCCACTTAACCTTTCCAACGAAAACTAATCAAAACATATATGCAGAAAAGCTAAATACAAAAAAAGATTATTTATACAAATTTAGCCTTTCTATTAACACCCTCTTCGAATTCGAGAGAATGGCGCGTTTCTTCTATTTTCAACCCCAAAAAATCAAATTTAGATTTTCCAATATCTATAAATACACAATACACAATAGAATACAACAAAAACACAGACACAATACTCAAAAGAAATCGTGAGGGCTGAACTTCAGATTGCATCAATAAATTATCACTCAATTACGTATTAGATTCGTGCTACTCGTGATCGTTTGAACTTTCGTATCCGAAAGTCGAAAGGCGCGGAGGGGTTCGCTCTTGTTCGTATCGCTTGGAGCGCACAGATTCAGATGATGAACGTTTTTGCGCGGGGCATAAATATAGATCTGTGATTTGTCGCCACTTAAGTGTATGAAAACAAAAAAAAAAATATATGTATATATGTGTACATATTAATAAATAAATTTTCAACGCAACACAATTTGCAATGTAATTTTGTAAATCTTCTTAGAAATGTGCCATTCACTTTTAATTTCGAATGCAAATTTGAAAAAAAAAAAACAGACAGACAGATGAAATTCCTTCATTATTGTTGTAGGTATAGATGCAAAATAGGTATCTGTGTTTTTATTTTGGATTTTTTTATATGCTCTGTATTTATTTAAAATTAAACATTTTCATTCGTGAGAATATCGTACAATACGAGTCCGAAAATAACACTCTGTGTTGCATGTTTATTTTTATTCGTCTGTCCACTTAAAAGCGAAAACGTAAGTCCTGTCTCTCGGCGCTGAAGGTGTATGACAATGTATTCTTTTCTTACTATTTTTTTTTTTACCTAATATACTTACATATATTTTGAACTAAGACTGATGCACTGGAATTAGTGAAGGTCTACTTTATAAGGCACTGCAATTTATTTTAAATTTACTTATAACTCACCTTCCATGTATTCCAGTAAAGCGATCCTTGATACAAAAATTAAAAAGAATTCTAAAGATTCTTTTTCCTGTAAATTACTCATAATTTCCCAAATGTACATATGTATATATTACATTAAATGCCAAGACACGGCTGCTTACAATCCAGTTCCAGTTTGTAAAGCCGAAGTTATCTGGTATCTACGACAACCTGTGGGCTGTGATTCGAAGAACTTTTTGGTTAGAGCGTTGTTGTCCTCGCTTGATGTGGCCGAGCCAATATAGTCAGCTTGTCTTGGATTTTTGATACATACCTACGACTTGGTACAGCTCATAGAATTCGCGGCTTTATCTTTACCTCCATTTGCCCATCTTGTGCAAGTCCTTTTGGTTTAACATCCGTTGACTAATAGTTATTTTTATTTGAAACTCCACAAAGGTGTCATTTGTGGGATTTACTTTTAAACTCGTTAAGTAGCACAAAGTTTTCCAACATTTCGAACAAATACATTTTTGTTTGTTGACAACATGTGCTTTGTCTTGTCCTCATTCCGATATTACGATGATATCAGTCTCCTAGCTATTGGACATAAATGTGAAAGATAGTGCCCCCAATAAGTGACAGTGCATTTTCTTGTCGATATCCAGTGCACGTTTGGAAGAGCTTGGTGGAGCTGTTTCCTAATTGCACAAAGTCCAGCATTATGAAACATTGGTGGATAAGTTTTTAAGGTGTCTGAAATCTGCCAAGACAAACAATGCTGTCATAAGTGGCAAACCAAAGATTGCAGCATCTGGCATTTCTCTTTTGTGAAAAAGTATGACATCTTAAGATACACGAACATGATTTCACCTTTTTTTTTGTCAAAGTTCGTATTTGTTTGCAACAAATTTTGGTCATTGTCTGGAGCTCAAATCTGCAGCAAATAGCTCGTTCTGTGAGCTATTCGAAGTATACACTGCATTTTAAGTATTCACACATACATATTTGTATTCATTCACAAAAAGTATTCACTGGGCTCACGTTTTATGGCCTTTCATAACATTAACTCCAAATGATTGAAAAAGGCAATGTATGTTTCGAGTAGTTACTGAGATCTTCTTTTTATGTACATATGTATTTGCATTGCTCTTCGTTTTTGCTTCTTTCTCGTCGCCTTTGTTTTTTCTATTTGCAGTGTTCTGGGTTTTCTACTTTCTTTTTAAACCATTCGAAGGCTCGTGAATCACTTTTACATTTCACTGCTTTTGTGAATAATCTGATTGAATAAATACTTTAAATGTGATCCTACTACGTGAATGGCTCACTCCTTTTTTGATTCGCTCGCAAAGAGAACCCTTTAGTTCGAATAAAATTTTCCACAAATGCTAACTCTTTTTGGGAGTTTTTTTTTCGCTTTGAAACGGAGTTATAAAATAAGTAACCTCAAAAGGAGTGAGCATCTTGAACTCTGCTCTTTGGCGTACCTATATATGTATGTGATTGTTTGCGTTTATTTTTGCTCAGTTAGTTTACTCAAGTTCCTTGTCATCGGACACTCGAACACAATCTCGCTAAATTCGAATTGTGTAATTTGAAGTAAATGTGAAAGAAATATATATGTAGCTATACATCAACATCACACTGGCATTTCAATAAATAATATATAAACCAGGATTTATAACGAACGTGTGTTATGCTTTGAACTTTAACACCTACTCTGCATTCCTTACTTACGAACTGACCTGTAAGGAATAATTTCTTTTTCTATGAATTATTGTTTTTATTATTAATAGAAACTTACAGAAGTATAGCAGCTCTCTGCACCCAATGTAATTTCATTTATTTATTTTGATCTCATGTTTACAATCTATTCAGTAGTGTGTGTTTTGTGTACTCAAGGACCCTGCCATAAGCAATACTATTCGTAGGTAGGTTTGCATATTTCAATGTTTGTTTGTTCCGCCAAAATGGACAACCTCATCAATAAGTGGATATGGTCGTGGTCATTAATGACGCACAATGAGCCCTTCGTTTAATGTTCTTGGCTTTATACGCTGGCGATGCCGCCGACCGCTCCCTGTCAGTTTGTATACCGTTTTATATCATGTTGGACAGTGGCGTTCTTTGTTGAACTGTTTGCTGCTGTATTTTATGACCTAGATCTGATAATTTTCTTTTTCGAAATTCATTCAGATATTTATTCGTTTAAGAAAAATATGCTTAATAAATAATTTACAAAAATAGAAATTTTTGTATATTCTTTTTGTTGTTTATGGCTTTGTTACAGATTTGGACAATAAGTTGATCAAATTTTTGGCCATAGTTGTATCGCTGTTAAAGATAAGTGATGGCCGGTTTATAAAAATTGTTGCTTTTGAGATCTGTTTCCGTACTGATTACTATGAAATTTTTCGCAAAATAGCAAATTCTTGTTCCCGTAGGTCAAAGTTTTGTAGTTTTTTTTGCCGAAGAGAGAGCTTATGAGCGAGTAAGAGATTTCCCTATGCATCTGTCAAATGGTTGTGTTATTGTTGACTGCCAAAGTAAGCGATACAAAAAAGTGATGTCTAAAAAGTGGGCAGCTTTTTTGTTCAACTCATTCCCGTACTTTTTTTGAGATTTGTTTTTCTTTAAGAGAGTTTTACCCCCACTCGTAGAAATTTGACGAGCTGTGAATTTTAGTGCAGAAAATACGGGAACAGACCTGCTGTGGATGAATGTTGCAAAGGATTTCAAAATTGTTATGAAGTCTAACGTAATAAGATAGGGTTATCTTGTATTATGGATTTTTATATTAGTTGGGATGTACTCAGGGAAAAAAAATGTGAGGCCATAAACGAACATTGCCTATACACTACGATAGTCAGATAAACATATAGTGCTATGATACGTTCACAAAAAGTTGACAGCGCAATGAAAGTCAGGGAGTATCGCACTGACAGATGTCCTGCGCACCATGCCATTGCTAGCACCCTAAATGTAGTAGAACTGCACTTGTGCTTCTTCAATGCTAGTAGCGTAGGCCATAGCTCCTTTTTTAGAAGCGTTTTCCCCGACGTTCATAAGGAATTGGAAGGTATACTGGGTATTTCTGACTTCGAACGAAGTACGAGTATGTAGTGTAATCCAATGGGATAAATTGACAATGCAGTGTCAGAAAACAGATTAAAATGCAAGGGTGTGCTATTTACGTGAACACCACTGTATATACATATTTAAAAGGATTTATGCATTGTTTTCCAAACAGAGATTGTAGCTGTGCTCAAAGCTGCGGAACTACTTGAGGTGTGGTCAATATCCAATAACATTAAAGCACCAATATGAGTTACTAAAAGAACCATTTAACATGTCGGAGTGTAGAAGGGCAAATCATGGGCACGGGATGTCCAAGGTCTTATGACTGGAGCTGACCCATAAGTAATCTGGTGGAATAATGAAACTGGGTAGATTACTAATTTTATACGGCAATGGAAACTTTCTCTTGATCTTATAACCTGACAAAGTACACCAGAAGACTAAGTCTATTAGACACATACTATGCAAATGGGAGTGCAGAAGAAGACTAGTATAACTGGGGAGATACCTCTGTAACAGAATTCTACTGAAGGTCAGTTCACAGAACCAGATGACTGATTTAATCAAATTCTGTAGGGTGATTATCCTTGGCTTAGATTTTGTTTTTCCGACCGTTTAGGTTTCCCTAGAGATCACGATGAATCTGCAGTACCTACCCTTACCTAACTTAACCTATGACCATAAATTTTCTAAAATTCTGTCATGCATAAGGATTCTCACGTGATTTGTTTAGTTATATTTTGACACAGATAGAATGCAGGGTGGGCTACCATCTTTTATACATCTTTCGGAATATAACAGGATATCGTCGATAGATCATCAATCGTCTTTTAGTAAAGAAAACAAAACCAAATACATGTTATTAACAAATTAAAACTGATTATATAAAAATCAAGTCTTCATAAGGCTTTGAATCATTCTTCAACTCGCAAACCATATAGAAGATAACGAGATGCATACTACATATGTAGACTCTACAAGACGAAAAGCCAACAATGTCTCAAAGTAATATGCGCACTCTTGCAAAAAGAGCCCTGCTCCTGCAAAAGATCCAGCTGGTACAGAAACTAGTGCCATGAGACAATGAATCCTGTCAAGAGTAGCCGGATTGAGTTTTTAACAAGCTTAAAGTAGACAAAGTTCACTTTTGACTTAATACCTATTTCAACTCTGTTTGCAACCATTTTTGGACTGAGGTACATCTACCAGAGACTTATAAAACTCAATTTCACCCAAAAAAATTAAAAAAAAAATCAAGTATTCCGTGCCATACAGCTGACTAAAGATCCATTTACAGCTTAGCCAACTGTGAATACGAATAAAGGAATATTCTCAATTTTTCACAGCAACGTTTCATTAAGTCGCTGCAATCTGCGAATTTCAATTGTCATTTAACAAAGGAAAAAATAATTGTGAGGTTAAACTCCCGTGAATGTGGATTGCGTTCCACATCTGTGGAATGTGAATTAAATTTGACAGTTTGCAAGAAGCATTCGTTTATTCGCGGCAAAATTAGCGAATTGTTGATTTCTTCCTAGAAACTAATTTCAACTCAACTTGTTTTTTTACATAAGCAAATCGATAGTTAAATTAAGCTCTCTTTTTTTGGTATAGTAAAATTGTTAATTGTTTGCTTTTAAATGTGCTAAAAAAGTTTGTTCGCTGTTCTCTCATTTGCTGGTTGCTGAGCTGTGAATGAACTTTTACTGAAAACTCACTTTCATTAATATGGCGACTGAGATCTGGCGGCTTGAATCTACTCGATTACTTCTTGTGAGACTACGTAAAGCAAATTATTCAGTTGGTGGAATGAATAAAGAATTTTGATTCAAACTAAAGTTCTACAACTGCTAAAAAGCAAAATCCTTTATAACTGTGACCAGGAGACTCACTCTCGTCGTGCAAAATATTCAGCCCAGTTCCTACCTTGTCTACTTTTATACCAATTCCGTTCGACGTGAGGCCCTGGAAATAAAATAAAAAATACTTATATACCCTTTGGCGTTAATAGAATTCAAGTCGAGGTTTTTTCCTTTATTTAGGTTTATTTGGATTTTTTAAAATAAAGATGAACTAATTCAATTCATGTACCATTTCAAATAACTACTCATAAGTATAAAAAAATAAAGAAAAAATTCCATCGTTTTCAGATGAAATTTGACAGCAAATATTTTTTTTTTTTTTCAAAACCTATCCTTGTGAACCAATAAATTCCTCATTTCTATACCTATTTAATTTTCTCGAAAGAAATCTATTAGTATGTTATTTTTCTTTCGAAAACTAGACTCATAACCAATGTATGCTACATTGCAAAGCATACAATAATAATCCAATTTAGGTTTTCGAAAAAAAACTCAGTTTTATGAAAGCCATGAAGGAAGAAAATATGTAAAAATTGGAAAATTCAAAGGGAAAAAATATTATGACAAAACGACGACGTCATAGAAAACCTATTTTCGAAAGTGGTTTTGCTATAAAAGAGAAGTAACCTCGACATTTGCACACATATTTGTCTCTGTTTGGCTTCCAAGTATTATAATGTGTACTTTCCACGGGAATGCGCAGAAGCTTTACTCAACAACGGTTATGGAATTTGTGTACCTATGGTAAGAAATGAAATCCTTTTCGTGCAATTGTATGTGTTTTACTAGTATCGACATTGAGAGAATTGTGCGAAAAGCTGCGAGGAATTTTTTTTTTTTTTTTATTATTTTCTACTGGAAGGATGTTAAATTCATGGAATGACATGTTTCAAGTTTATTTTTCTTTTTTTTTCTCACTTTTCTTACAAAAAAGTACATACGTATCTTATTATTCAATAATTAAAGGAATTAAATGTATTTTTTCAAAATGTTAAAAATTCTATAAGATGCAACTATAAGGCACAACTGTTTTAAATGTAGTTAAGAAGAATGTCCAATTAGCTTAAGAAGCCCAGACACAAATGAAGTATTATAAACTTCAGTTGAAAAATGTTAGTTTTTGATAATCACATAAGCCTTACGACTGGAGTAATAAAAAGAAGTAGCTAGTCTCTCAAAATATCCAACAAATTTGGTGACACTTACACGTTCCCAAAAACAACTTTGCAGATTGGTGAACTTTATACTTATTGGACATCGTTGACTGTTTTTGACAGCAGCAAATAGATCTCATGAGTTTTTGAAAGAATGACGAACCTTAGAATGTCGAAATGTTTTTCTAGTCTAATTATGCAATGGTTACGCACAATATGATTCTTCATGGGAAACTGAGTAGATGACGTCTTTTAAGTACACCATGTTAACGAAACCAGATTTCCTAAAAATAGAGTTAGCGATAGCAAATTAACTTCATTTAAGGGCCATTCACAGCTCAATGACCGGCGAATGGGTGAACTGCGAATAAACCTTATTAAGTACACATGAAGATTTTACTATTCTAAAAGATGATAGCTTAATCTATTCATCGATAAATGCTAAATTAGTTGAATTTTTATTAGTTTAAATAATGAATTCGATAGTTTTCCGTGAATAGGTCAATGCTTCTTGCGAACTATCGAATTTTATTCACATTTCACAGATGTGGGACGCAATCTGCATTCGCGAGAGTTTAACCTCACATTTATGTAGATGCAAACCAATGATACCCGCAGATCACTTTGACTATATAAAAATCTTGCAGTGAATGAAAGTTCAAGTTTGTGAATATGCGCTCATTCCTATTCGCATCGCAGCCCGCTGAGATGTGAATGGACCTTTAGTTCTGCACATAGTTATCGCCTACTGCTTTTAAGGTAACAATACCTTAGCATTCAGAGATAAAAAAAAGTATATATATATTAAGGAATCCTTTTGAAAAATTGCTCCTCAACTAGGATTCCGGATCCAATGCTCTTTTTGGACTTAAACTACATAGCTTTTCTCGTTGGGTGGGTCTGGTGTATGCCCCTTTTTCATGGGTTTCAAACTAAGGTCATTTTATAGCGCGTGGTAGTACTCTTGATGTCTTTATAGAAATACATCTCTATCAATGGACTTGCTATTTGAGAGACCCAATTTGATGTCGAAAAGATTACCTTGAATTTGTTTGATGCATTTGTACTCGTACATTCTTTACTGCACTTAAAAAAAACCTTAACATAAGAGGATAACATCATCATCAGATTGAAGTTTTTGTGTGATACTGATGCCTTTTTAATAGCTTAAGGTCTCCTCTTGTTCCATATGTAACATTGGGGATGGACTGCTTTGCTGGTACTCAACGTTCGTATCTCTGAAAATACAAAAAACAACGTCTAAAATCATTACTGAAAGTGCAAGAAGTTGCTCCAGACCTCTGGGTTTGTCATGATCCTCTTGTTCGTACAAAAATGTACAGACGCGCATTTACGTGCTATTCATACCAGATGAGTCCAGCTTGCCAGCTTTGCAATTCTCGGATATGTCGCATTGATATCAGACGGTGGCGTTATACTTTTTACCTATATTACAAGATATGCGGCAGTCATTCACTTGGACCTCGGACCTCATAGTGTGGGACGCGAGGAATTTCCTTAATTGTCTGATGTACAAGTACATGTGATGTGTGTTAGCCGTATTAACCAGTAAGCAGATAGTGAAAAGGCAGTGACTTTGGCTTAAAAAACACTGCAATAGGTTGAGTGTTTTAAGAGGAAGTCTTTTGGCTTCAAGTCCAGCTTGGTTTTGGATCGTAATGATTGACAGCAATCTGTTGAATAGGACTGCACTCATATGCAGTGGGTGGGTGGAAAATGCAGATGCATTGATAGTATTTTCGCATAGTCAGACTTGGACAGGCCCAACATTCGCCTTGGTATTGATGACATGTAGCTCCTGCTGTCGTCCCAAATTGGCCATCAAAATAGCGATGTATTTCAGCCAGGTCACTGCCGTTTTCCAACGAAGTAAATTTTAGGCGTCTTCGAATCCTTTTCTATTTCTTCTTAATTTCAATCAATTAATCTTTCCTTAGGAAGCTCCACCTTCAATTTTGTCGTTTTTGATAAATTCCTTTAACCTATTTGGTCCTTACTGCACAAGTAAATACCAAAAGACAAGTTTAGCTTATTAGTATTTGGTCCAGGTATACTCGTACTAAAATTACGTTAATTTAAGAAAAACCACACCTTGAATTTGGCATCAATGCCCTTTTCTATTTTTGGAGTTCGCCTACCCATTCCTTTTGTCTTACCAATATCGTTTAACAATTTTGTTTCTATTCTTGATAATGTCATGTATTCAATGCAACACGCTCAAAACAATGAGTATGTTAGCTACAATACAATGCACTGACAGTTTTATTAAAAACACTCAAGCACTCCATCTCATATTCTATAGAAGAGGATCAACTTAGAGAGGAAAGAAAAAAGGAGCCGCTCTATTGAACAGTTCCGTCATATTGACATTAAATAACACTATGACGTAGGAATGTACTCGTACTTTTAACTACCTTATGCCCCACCGTACTAGTATTTGCATTGTTCTTTCGTCTTCCTCTAAACGATATACAGAGACGGGCGAAGGGATACAAGTGGCAGGCTATTGTTCATTATAATCTATTATTTTTACTTATCGGCGTAAAAAGGATGTCAACGTTTTCCACACACGTAACCGAGTTTGTGTCAGCTTTCATGAGTAGTAGTATATGTATCTATGTACCGGATGTGGGGTACAATCCCAAACCAACGCGTTCGTCATGTTCATCTTTTTAGCTTTGAATGAGATGCTAAAGGAGGCACAAAATAAAGTGACAGACTTTTGAATGGACCGCATGAAACTCTACTGGTTGAAAAAAGAAAAAGTTGTTATCTGTAAAATTGGCATGAATGAGCTTGTGTGTGAAGTTGAAATATTCAAAAGAGCATTATTGCACACACTCTTGGTGTGGTGCAGTGCATTTTTCATTCATTATTTAGGTCCTTGAGTTATCCTTAAGCAGATAGGGATATTGCTGATAACTGAAGGGCCTTATGTAGTGTTAAAGTGTTTAGAGTGGGTTAAGAGTGGGTTTTGGTGACTTAAGAGAATTAACCCCGACACAGGATAAAATCAAAGCAATTAAGAAGTGTATGGAAACATAAATAGCCTTTTCGACTTAAGAATTTAATTATGGCACGAAAGAAGCAATCTACCATAAGAAAGGTTGCATTTAACTGTTATGATTAAATATAGGGTCATTCAAAAAGAGGTGTAGTTCTAAATTTCGTGCCATTGTTGACTTTTGATTAAAAAAAGTAATTATTAAATATGGATCGAAACAGTCCCGCAAAACCTGTTGGAATAGGGAACATTGTGCTAGATGGTGAAAATATCATATATGTAAAGGTTTGTACTGCGTTTGATCATCATCAAGTGATGATCTATCGAATTATGTAAAAATGTTAAGTTGTAATTAGTTTCTGGAAAGAAATCAACAATTCGCTGATTTTACCGCGAATAAACGAATGCTTTATAGGAACTGTCAAAACTTATTGACTTTCCACAGATGTGGAACGCAATCCACATTCGCACGACCAAAACATTCGTGACAGTTTAACCTCACTTTTTTTTTCTTTGAAAATACAGATTGCTGCAAAATTTGGTCAAAATTTGCAAATATTCTTTTATTCGTATTCGCAATTTGCTGAGTTTAAAGATTGACCTTAAAGATTTTGTTGACACGTACTTTTGTTAATTGGGTGCTGAAAGTGAATGAAAAAGATCATGATGGCTTATGTGTGGAACAATATTTTTTTCGAAAATGAAACTGATGCAACAATTGAATGCACATAATGCGTTACTGGACCATATTGACTGACTATTTTGATATAAAATTTATGCTTATTGCGTCAATATTTACGCTTTTTTGAGCTCCAATCGACATCAATCGTACAAAGGCATAATTTTTTCACGTCAGTCTACGCCAATTTGATTGACGCACAGATTGTCCCCTATTTTCGTCAACCATCAATCGTGTAAACGAATCAATTCACATATTAGCGTCAACCTACAGCTAAATTCCGTCAACCAAATGTTTGACGACTCAAGCTTAAGCCACAGGCGTCAATTTGAGCTCGATTTCAGAACACAATACAAACAAGCATGGGAAACTCATTTGTTACCAATGACAGCAAGTGTCAACCTATGGTCAATTAAATTGACATAAAAGAGTGAATCGTGTAAACGGTCCGATTGTACGGTTGACGGTTTTTTTAAATTGTGTCAATCGATACTTTGGCTGACGTTGACAAAGTTAACGTTTTTAGATCATTCATGTAAATGGGTGGTAGAAACATTTATTTACGCTTCTTTTAAGTCTTATCCTAGCATTAGACGTCCACTACGTTTATAATAGTTTTGCGTGGTCATTGTATTTCTGGCCACCAAAATCGAGTGATATAACACGACTACTATTTAGATTAAAATAAAAACCCCACTAGTTTTCAGAAAACAAGATATGTTCGGTTTTTCTATTGATTTTTAAAATAATGACATCTGAGTCGATTTCTACTTAAAGCCAGATATTTGCAAAGGGAATTAATTCTGCTTTACGTGCAATATTTCTGCTGTAACAATGTGCTTTCCAGAAATCTATTATTTTTCTTGTCTATCCGAGGTATCGCTGTCCGTTTCGAATGAATCAATGTTTGTTTTGTATTTGTGGCTTGCTAAATCAAAAGCAGAGTTTGTTTAGTTTTTCCTGGAGAAGTATTTAGCCTCCTCTGTTCGGAATTTTCGAAGAATCTCCCAGATGGCATCACGGTGAAATGCAGTGCTTATTAATTGAGCTGCAGTGGCCTTAAGAGCCCCCTCACACTACAGACTTTCTATCGGCCGATAGTTGGGTAGGTAACAGCCCTATCAGTATTAAAGTATATGAAAGTGCTTGGTATCGGCCGACAAAAAAAGTTTAAAGTGTTTACCCCTTGCCTATAAAGATAGAAAGCCTTTAAACGACGAACACTTAATGCGATATTCTTCTTCATGAAGCTCTTCAGAAATGAATCGAAGCAATTTAAGCAGCTTTGTGTTGTAGCCCTAGATCCACAGAGGAGTTAATGGATTTATGCAAATAAAGCCTAGTTTTTCCGTGTGTTTCGTTCTAAGTGTTGTGTTCTATGCCAGTTGGACCACATCTGTCTCGATATGACGCCATTCCGAAACTCATGCCACAGCGTAAGAAAACTGCATCAGAACATAATTGCTCCCACAAAGGTCTGTCGAGAAGGGATCTCCACTGCGCTAGCTACTTAGCTTCATATGGTATATGGTCTGTGGCCTCAGAAGTTAGTTTTTTCACTCAAACCTACGTTTTGCGAGCGTCTGTCAAATACCCAGGAGTATTTCTAAGATGGTAAAGCTCTTTGTGGTTAGTGTGTTTGACTAATGCATGGGATATAAGGTTTCAGTTTCAACTGGTGCAACTAAGGTCATGAGACTATGGCATCGGTTGGAAGTTCGTGTTTTTAAGTTTGTCAACGCTCTAAAGTCGAATATTATGGTGTTTAGTGAAGATATGGGTTGCTTACTCATTTGAAAAGCAAATGCACAAAGGCTCATGAGACGTTAGAAACAAAAGTTATCTGTTTGCTTCTGCAATAATGCAATAATCAGTGATTATTTCTTCAAAATGATGGTAAGCATTGATCGGGGCCTAATGTGGTTTCAGCAGGATGGCGCTACGTGATGAAATGGAACCTAAAGTACTTGAAGAACTGGCCCAAATTTGGACCAATTTTCTTTCATTTATAAGCAATTCCATTGCTTCAAAAATATTACATGCGTGTATAATCTTGACATAGGTGAATGATAGCGACAAAGTCGAGAGGGAGCTCCTAAGTTTTGAGAAGCAGGATGAAAATCCTCAATCCTCAAACTATGTTTAGGGCCCAACCATATTTGCAATGGTATCATAATTCAGATTTCGTGATGTCAAAATTTGTGCGTACCAGTTATTGCATTATGTTTGTAAATGCAAGCATATGTCATATAAATTTGGTCTGGCTCTCATAAACTTCGAGGACTTTTGTGAAAGAAAGATGAATAATGTTAAATTTCAAATATCGAGAGTGAATTTTCTCAATTTAAAAAATTATACTCGTACACTTTTCGAAGAAAAACCTGTGAAATGTCAATATATGGTAATTCTCAAATTCTTAACAAAATTTTAGATACATTGTCATATACACATAACATATACATATGGATGTGTAAATATATATACATATGCTACCACAACTGGTTTTTCATCCATTTTCCAATTTGCTAATTTGTTTCTGTATTTTAATTTGAAATAAATTTTTTTTCTGTTAAATCTGAACTGTCACATTCGTTTGACAGTTTTTCATTTTTTGTTACATCGAAACTCTGGGGGAAGAAAAATGAGCAATAGCGATTGCGCTCTCTGTCTTTCTCTTAGTTTCGTTCGTTCTCCTAGTACGCGAACGCTTTCAGATGGTTTCAGACGAAATAATAGATTTGCAAACGTTTGCATATGAGTATGCCTTAATTAAGTATCGCGGTGTCAGAAGCTTGATCCAATTATGATTGGCCTTCTATATTGATTAGTATAAGAAATTGCATACTTTCAGGCCCACACATAATACCACCAACTTGCATTTTATGCAGAAAATAAGCGGGTTATATTTTTTAAACTATGAAAGCCCTACGTTTAGTGTTAATATAAATAAAATGTTAGGATTGTTACATTCCTGTTATGGGAATTAAAAAATCAGGCATTAATTACTACCAAATTAATCTGCATTTCGATATAAAACTATTACTGCAGTCACTCATTTTCAACATAAATTTCACTTAATAAATCTTATTTAAAAATGAAATCCTATTTTCTAATTGAATAACCAATCATTTTATGCCCGAATCCCCCTTCAGTTGTACCTATCTAATTTGCAAACAGAATTTATACCCATCACCATCGACCTCATACACCTGCTGTTGACCAATTCTATCTTAAGAACGCACACATCTCAAAAATACATTTCACACTCAATTCAATTTTAAATAAAAAAAAAAACTTAATTACTTAAATCCCTTTAGCTTTTCCAAAATTAAATTTTATGTGGAAAATATCACTCTTCCATCATCATCGTTCGTTCCTTACTATACACTCTGCTTAAGGAAAGTAAGAAAAAAAATAGCAGAAAAAAATCCACAAGGGAGGGGAAAACTTTCCACTGCGCAACTCTTTTCCGAGAAATACGCGAGGCAATAAAAATAGAAATGTGTTTCCACTCTCACACACAATCACAATGAATCACCTTTCATAAAAAAAAATCTCATATCCTGCATATGTTAGACTATATTATTTTCTTTTTTTTTTCAATTAAACATAATAAACTCAACCAACGAATCTTAAAAAAAATATATATCTATTTTCTGTATAACAATAGTTGGGTGGATGAATATTTAAAAAAAAAAAATGCCCTCCCGCATATAGTTTTATGCAACCAACCAAAGGGAAACCACTATTTTTATCCACCGGATACACAGATACACACAACATCTCGCTGGTGTACAGATACCATAAAGTTCGGTTTTTTTCTTTCCTTCAGTTCCTGGCTCTTAAAGTGTTGCGCTTGTTGCAACATGGAAAATCGTACTCATGACGTCATTGTCAGGTCAGCGGCCTAGTTTATATTGTGAATGTCCCACCCTCCGAGGTATGCGCCCACGCCTCCTTTAATTTCTGTACACTTTGTATTGTGCAGGCTGTTTTCACTGGTATACTAGAGTTGGCTGGTCTGAGCCAACTGCAAAGTGTGGAGGCATTTTTCTTTATAAATTTTTTTTTTTTCATTCAGGGATTTGTGGCCTTTTTTCGTGAACATGAGCTTCTCTGCTAGTCTTTTCATCATTTGAGGCCATGAACTAGAAAAAAGCAAGATTGTGCTATAGCATTGGCTGAGTTCTTTTTTTTTTCATTCTTTTCAGTTCTATCGCAGCACACGAAGGTTCTTTATTTAGTTTATGGGAAAATTTAAGTCAATTTAATTTGTGAACTTTGATTTTTAATGATTTTTCATTGCTTAAGGCACTTGGTATTTTTTTGAGGAAGGTATTTCAATGGGATAGGGGAAGGTTAACTTCTTCGTCATCATACTCAAGTTCAACAATAATTGCTAAGAGGAGAGGACTTATTGTAGAACTTTAAATACTTTATATACAGTCAACCTTGCACGCCATTGGTTTTTTTGCGTTTGCTTAATGCAAGTTTTGACATCACAAATTTTGATTTTGACAGGACGCGAGCAAAGTTCTCGTTTAATTCTGACATTAACGTAGCCATGCAATTATATGTAGGTCTGTTCCCGTACTTTCTGCATCAAAATTTGCAGCTTGTCAAATTTCTAAGAGTGTGGGTTTATTTTATCTCAGAGAAAGACAAATGCCCAAAAATGTGCGGGAACGCGTTGAACAAAAAAGCTAGCCACTTTTAGACGTCACTTTTTTTGTATTGTAGCAAATTATTAAGAAAACCTATTCGCGTACCAAGAATTTTCGAAGTTTTTTTTTTTCTTACCGAACAGAGCGTTTCCGAGAGAGTAAAAAATTTCCCCATGCTACGAATTTAAGTGCAACACATTTCTTTGGGCTGGCTTGTGAAAACTGTCAAATCTGTCAAATCAATGTGTTTTCAACTTTTTCTTGTTCAAGCTGTTCGTTTTCGTAATTTTCGGTCTTTCTGAGAGAATTTCACCCCAACTCTTTGACATTTGATAATATACGAATTTTCGTGTAAAAAGTTCGCGAACAGACCTCATTTTGTTATCCAACAACAACTCAACCATTTGACAGAACTTTCTTAGACAAAAATTCGCAGCATAGGGAAACTACTACGAAAAACCTTGGTGTGCGAAAACAGAAGAAATTCACTATTTTTCGTAAAATTTCGTAGCCTTAGTCAGTCTGGGAACAGACCTTGTGTCAGTTCTAGCACTTTTCTCAATGACAACCAGCTGACAGCTTGATTACCATTTTGAGATGAATAAACTTACTCGCCGCACCAGATAGCAAATATTGTTTTCCATCTCAAGAACAATAATATTGAAAGTTCTCTTTTTATCAAAATGGCTGAAAATGTATTAAAGAGGTTTGTAAATCGTTTGATGTTTAAAGAACAACTAGAGTCGAATCCTATTGACTTGGACTCATGTTTTTTAAGTGGTCCTACTTCAGAAATTTTCTGAGAGTTAAAGCATTTATTTATGTAAGAGCTCAGGTTAAATTATTTTATAAAATTTTCCATTTTTTTATGAATAACGAACTACTTTTTCTACTTACAGTTTGCAACTTCATTATCCACGAGAGATGTGTCACAAGTGTGGTAACTCCTTGTTCCGGTATAGCCCCATGTATAATAAAGGTGAATTCTAAACTTTTTAAAGATTTATAAAATATAAAAGTAAATTTTCTTTTGATATGATTTTTATAGAATCCCGTCGCCCACTGTTGGTCCGAGCCGACGCATCACAAAAGAAAATTTTGCACTGTTTGCCGAAAGCGTTTGGATGAAACACCCGCAGTTCATTGTTTAGGTAAAATATCCTTAAAAACCCCAAAAGTCCTTATTTATATTTCATTATAAATATTTATGATAAAAAATAGTTTGCGAATATTTCGCCCATCTGGAGTGCCAAGATTTTGCTGTCCCCGATTGTACAGAAAATGCCACCTATGTTCCTGGAAAGGAATTATTAAGTGTTAGGCATCAGGTAATCTAAAACTACAAATGAGTTTTACGAGAATTTATAAAAATTATTTTGTTTCTAATAGCATCACTGGCGAGAGGGCAACCTTCCTCCAACATCAAAATGCGCATACTGCAAGAAAACATGCTGGTCATCGGAATGTCTAACAGGTATGTTTGTTTCTACTTTCAAAGCTAGTCTTTAAGATGAACTTCATTGCCAAGTGTTTAGAACACAATCAACTTTCAAAATAAAGTTTAGAATGAACTTTGAATTACAGGAAAGTGAAAAAAAAAATTTAAAGAAATTATAAGCCCAGTTTGTATAACCTTAAAAGTTTGTGAATATTTCCTTCGAAACTACGTCACCGTGGTTTGTTTAAATATGAAAAATGTTCAAGAAACACATGGGAATTTTGTAAAAAAATAGTCAATGTTATTTGAACTTTAAAATAAGGACAAAAATAACTGCCAAATTTAACAGTAACTAAGTATATAAAACAACTTGCAAATGATGACTCATCATCATATTGTATTTCCCTGAGCATTTGGGATGTACAAAATTTGCTCCATTTTCTCGGAATAGCACATTTTGTTTCCAGCAAAATTTCTCCTACAAAAAATATAAAATATTTCTTTTATCTAGTTTCTACGTATTTAAAAAAAAATTTGAGGTTGCATTTTCATTTTACTGAAATAAATTACAAAGCATCCACTGTTTTTATTTCGACCACTGCCTTTAGAATTTCAGGCTAAAAATTGATGTTGTTAATGTGTAGTTTCGAGGTAGGAGACATAAAAGTGTGAGTAAAATTTCGTTCAAATAAAATCTCTTGGAGAGTTGCAAAGTTGCCAAGCTTAAAATTTGATGAATGACAATCAAATGGACGAAGTGATTAGGCAGGGACACATGGCTAAATCGACGATTATAATACTTTATCGTATATATTTTTTTACTTTACAAACTATGTGTTAAACTCAATACACCCTATACCTATGTGTAAACGGGTATCAAAATCAAATGAGAGCTCATGCACTAGTTGAGATTTCATCAACTGACTGTCCCAAAACATGAGAACAAATTTTAAAATTCACTTGACATTGGCCTATCCAACCGTGCATCGTTACCTTTAAATGAGTTTCAAGTATTCCATAAACCACCGAAGCCTTCATCCCAAAAAACGCAGTGAATCTTTTATATCTATTTAAAGATTTGATTAGGGTGCTACAATTAGCTGGTTGTCCTAAGGCGACGATTTACGTGCGGCGAGTGATTAAAGTTGACTCTGAAAACGATAGCAGAAGTCTTACGTGAACGAACTTTTGCGATCCTGTGTAACTCTGATATTTTACCACTGATCCTAAACATGAAGCTGTGGTGTTTACTTCAGGTGCTCTTAAAGCAGGACGGCAACAACTTTTGGTGACATTTAAGTTCAAGGAGACGATAACAAGTGATCTAGGTTCACCCCTGCGGTGCAGAATTGGTGCCTTCAGACAAGCTAAACGTATACTCGTATATCACAGTTTTACCGTCTGTTGAACTTAGCCTTTCTTGATCCGACCTTCTGCATGCTGAATACATTCCTTACTTATTGGAATCTTCACCGACACCTAAACTATTCTCAAGACTGGATTTGGCTCTCTATCGTTTGAAGCTCGTAAAGTGATGCTGAAGTTAGTCAATGAATTTTTCCATTAAAACACGCTCTTAACTGGGTTTCAAGACATAGTAACTGTGAGGAAAATGATCCAAGTCACATTTTAGCAGAAAGTGTTAGTATTCAACTTTGGCAATACGCTTTTACCAGAGGTGTAAATAATGCAAATATTTTTAATTAAAATTCCTTTGAATGCTCCGAAAAATATTTCGATTGAATGGCTTCAGGTAAAAACAAATACATATAATACATGTGCTGACGAATTCACGATTGTTAATTGCAATCATGCTAACAACACTGTCTGCCCTGCAAGTCGAATGCGTATACGTCCCTTTTTTTGCATGATTTCAAATTGAAATATACATTTGCTTTGAATTATTCTTAACAAGAAACAGAAAAAACTTTAGCAGGTTCGTTTCTATTTAAAAAGGTTTAAAATTTGTTCAATATTGATGTCCAGCAAATCTTTAATTGAGTGAAATTTTCCTAGACTTTCATTCAGGGCCGGTCCGAGTCAATTGAGCGCCCTGTACAAGCCTTACCTTGAGCGCCCTATATCACCCCCGCCAGCGTTGCCTTCACCACAAACATCACACACGAATCGACACATCGACATCGAAAATCTCAAAGGCCAAACATAGTCAACATTGGGAAGCTTAAGCTAATGTCATAACTGACCGATATGCTTCTTTATGTTCCGTCAACACAATCTACAATTAATTTCTCTCTCGTTGTTGGTTTTGTGTTTTCATTTTTCGCGTAAAAAATGGATAGAAGCAAATGCATTTTTTGTTTTACAATGCTTCGCCCCCAATGCCTTGACGCCCTGTGCATTTGCACATTCTGCACATATGGTGGGTGCGGCCCTGCCTTAATTACATAACCTACCGCTGAATTCGATAATCGATCGAAATTTTGTGGGGGGTTATTAGGTAGGATTATGCGGTTTTGTTACCACAATTTGACTGAAAACATTTTTTAATACAACTAAATTAAATGTCCTTTTGTTTTTTTTTTCTGTTTATAGGCTACCGTTGCGAGTGGTGCGGTATGACAACACACGGCGGATGTCGCATTTACCTGGCAATCGAATGTACTTTTGGAATTTTGCAACCAATCTATTTGCCACCACATTCTGTGTCAATACCACGAACAGAGGTCCCAATCGAAGCGATAATTGGTGTGCAAGTTAAATCTAAAAATACATTAGTCCGAGATTATTCGTGTCGTAAGTATAAACAAATATTTTACTTTCATAAAAAACCAAAAAAACTAAAATATCGTTATCGCTGCTAAAGAGTTACATACATATTATTCTGCTTCCACGATAAATTGGCATATGGATGTAAACATAGAGCTTGAAATAAGAGAAACAAAATTATTTTATTTAAAAAAAACAAAAAAACATGAAATTTTTGATGTTGTTCGCATTTAACTTTTAAGAAATACACCCAGGGCTCAAAAGATACAATTATACTAAGTTTGTAAAGAAATGTGAAACGTATGTTACTTTTGTATGTGTAATTTCTTTACGAAATTAATTTTTGTTCTTAATAAATGTTGTGAAACTGAAATTCAATTTTCATTTTAGTTAATTTTCGTTTTTGATGTGCGTAGACAACAAAAGAATGCAAAATTTAAGTACTGCATCACATTATTTCTTAAAATTTTTAGGGCTATGCACAGCTGTATTTCATTTTATTTTAAAAGCATTTTTTTTTTATTTAATTTTATTCACGGCTTTCGTATACTTTTCTGCAAAATAATTTAAATATTTATAAAATATAACAAAAGTGAAATAGTATCGAACAAAAAGGAAATGTATTTTTAAGGATTCAATAGCAATAAAGGTTATTTTTTTTTTGTAGTGGTAGATCTTTCAATAGAGGTAACTTTCAAACTGTGCTGTCATTTTTGACAGTGGTCATACAGTAGAGAGCTTCTGTATCTTGTCTGTTTATTTATTTTTAAAACTGTCTTTTTAGTTTCCAAGACATATAGCAGATTACGTGATCTTGTTAGTCCTTATAATCGGCTGACTTGAGGTTCATTGCTAAACTAAACGGCACCTGGTTAATTTATCTATCGATTAATGGAAAATAAGTTTAATTTAAATTTGTTTGTGCAAAGGAATTGACAATTCGTTCAGCTTTTTTCTGCCGCAATGCTTCTTGCGAACTGTCGAATATTATTCACATTGCATGGGTCGGGAACGAACTTCACACGATCAAAACATTCACAAGAGCTTAACCAAACCAAACTTTGTTTTCTTTGGTAAATGAAAATGACAAGTGAAAATCGCAGATTGATGAGACTAGATAAAAAAGTTGCTGTGAATGTTATGTCAGAATCTGCGAATATTTGCTTGTTCGTATTCGGAGTACATTGAGCTTTGAATGGACCTATAGGTTCCGGTTCGTGTTGTGAATAAATTTTGTTCAGGTTCTACATTAGTACAAGACGGGGACTAAAACCTCACGGCACCCTCTGGTTATATACGTCTGTTGTCAGACCTATACTTCTGTATGGCGTGTCTGTCTGCTCCTCTAAAGACTGTTAACCTCTCTCTCCTGGGAAAAGTTCAAAGAGCTGCATGTATTTGTATATGTGGAGCCCTAAGAACTGCTCCTTCCGCAGCTCTAGGTACCATTCTTCCCCTACTGCCCCTAGACATCGTCAGCAAACAAATAGCGGCCTCAACCGCAACCCGTTTGTGACTATTAAAATTATTTACTCGAGTGACCTCAACGGTCCTTATTATTCGATCGTCGAAGAAATTGGACCCCAAGTTTCCTTCTTGACGCTAGAGCAAGGCAGTTACAGAGAAGATGAGGGATCGTTTTCTCCTCCTCCTCATCCCTGTAACTCCTGCAGAAATCATTTAAAGGGAAGCCAAGACGTCTGGCGTGCAAGTCCATCAGGCAATGTCCTGTGAGGACACAGAAGATGATGGTACGCAGCATAAGTCAATATTGTATTGATTCGAGATCTCCATCAGAGATCAGCCGCAATCTAGTACGACCTTTAATGTGGTTGTGAATCATTCCAGAGATCTGATGGGTGCCTGACTGTCAAATGTGAAAATGCTCATATCTTCAACGGATAGTACACTACACTTTAGTCGTAACAACTTTTGCAGAGAAGAGTTTACACTTTCTATGTAAATGCTTATTGGCAACCTTGACGAAATTTAAAACATTGGCATAAGTCGCCTCCAGCGCTTTATCACAAGGTCCTGCTGGTTCAACTTAAACACTCAGATTCTGTGGCGTCACTACGGGTCTACATTGGTCTATGTCTGACACTGGATTCAAATTGTATTCCTATTGTTATTGTTTTATGAAACTTGTATTTCACTATAACTTAAAACCATTTTGGATACATAAGTATTTATATTATTTTGCAACCGAGTATACTTCCATATTATACCATATTAATCATTTGTAAAGTGTCTCGTTTCGTTCAGTTTTACTAAATTTTGGTCCATTCGAAAACACTTCAAAAACAGCAACAAACTCTTGCTAACATTGCTTCAGAAAAACAAAAAATCCTAATACAACCTAACCACATCCCTCACTCTCTCCATATACTTATTCTATTCGTTTTTTTTTTTTCCTTTTTAACTATGTTTTAAGTTTTATCTACTTATGTTTCTTTTTTCATTTACCTTCAAATATAATTTATACAACAACCAAAACCCAAATTCTTTCATTTAGCGGAATTAAGAACAATAGGTTTGTGTGAGGCCACCACCGATAGTGATTTATCGATAAGGCAAGAACTGCAACGCCGCAAACGACGAACCCACACGAATTTCCATCTCCTATCGTCCAGCATGTTACCTTTGGATGTGAAAAATAAAAAGTCACAGAATCGTAAAAAATCACGACACAAGAAATCCGAAGCCAGCAGCACACCAGACTGTAATAGTGAACCAAATCCCAATCCGGGACGTCGCGTTTCGCGAAGCTACTCGAATATATTTCGTAAAATCAATGTGATAAATCGAAAAAGTTGGCCAAAGTTAAATCGCAACTCGAATACGACTGAAGACGATATCGATGACATCGTTGAGGAGTACCACAATGGTGAGGCAGCATCGGCGGCTGCTGCCGCAATTGCATCGAGGGTCCTTGCAGCGGCAGCAACAACAACAACTTCCACAGATGACCTGGATCCAGTGTTCAATGAGAGTTTCTATGAAACTTCAGATACTGGTGGTGATTTAACAGCGACCGATATAGATTCTAGTACGAATTTAGTTAGTAGTAATGTAAGCTATAATAGTAGTAGTAATACATCGATTGACAATCGCAACAGTACTGATAACTGGAATGATGCTCGTAATGTTAAATTACATGACAGCGGAGTTGGTAATTATTTATCGACGACAACGTCTAGTGCATCGCCGGCACAACGGATAGCAACGACTTCGAGTTACTCCCCAAATTCGAGTGAATCCTCGTCGGTGGGTCGAAGTAAATCGTTTCAGGAGCCGGGCGGTGTTAAGGTGCCTGCCAGTAAAAGATACTCGAGATTTTTCACAAAACGAAAACGCCCCAATAGTAGTAATAACAATTGTAAGAGTGATTTTAGCTTAGATACAGTATCGCAAAATATTGAAATAACAATACAGGATGAGGATGGCAACTATCAGCCATACGATGATAATTTCTATGCGATAAACGATAATCATTTGGATAATCGATATCGCAGACGGCTTGAGAATGATCATTTGTTTGGTCGCTTAATGAAAAGAATGAGACGAATATCGTTTGGATGGCGGAAACCACGTCACAGAGAACGGAGAGGTGATCACGACTTGAATATTTTTTTAAATGATTTTACGATTTTCTTTTTTTTTTCTGTTTGATTGATTGGTTTTTACTTTTTTTTTTTTCTGTATTTAACACTGTTTTATTTTGGTTTATATTTTATTTACTTTTGTAGCATATATTTTTGAAGTTTTCTTTTTTACTTTTTTTTTTTGTTAATTAACAAAGTAAGCTATCTCGCAGAAGGTTAAATAGGTACCAGTTAGCATTCAATTTGAATAGCAAATCAGGAAGATTCAATAAGAGTGATACCGTTAACATTAACAAATTTAATTTAGAGGCCACTAACTCTTAAAAGTATGTCAACGGTAATTTCAAAAGCTTTAAATTCAACCGAGCTTCTGAAGTTAACAATTTTTTTTTCATGACGATTCAAAAATTTAAAATTTTGCTGCAAAATCATTTTTGGAAACATTTCAGAATAACAAAATTGGCTTCGAAGTATTTCGCAAATGTTTCTCTGATAGTTTGCAAATCATTTCCTGAATTCGAAGTGGAAAAATTTAATGTTTCTCGCTAAAAATGTTCAGTCAAATGAAACCCTACTTATATTTTCGAAAGAAATTATAAAAATAATAGATAGTTAAGTTAGCGGGTTCTATTGTCATTCTTACAGAGTCGAAAAATATATTCTCCTCTATTTTGACTGCCTACTGCTTTTCGGAGAACATTTTACGAGACTTTTCTTATAGATGACAGAATTTACTGAACCGCCCTGTATCTTACTCTTTGCGATTAGCTTCTCTACCTGGAGGTCCTTGCCCGAGGCTAAGTGTTTAGTTCGTGGTTAAGGTTTTACCCTCTGTGATAATTTGACAAAAATTTAGGACTGTTCGTTCAGAAATGATTACCGCGCACAATTCGTGCATATAATTTTCGTTAGACATGCTCTTATTTACTTTTCTTCTTACATTTTGTGCAATTATCAATAAGGATAATACTAGATCATAGGCAGCCCATAGAGAAGAAATAGCAATAGGAAATAATTATGTTTTTCTTAAATTTTTATTTATCTGTAAATAAACAGTTTGTGATTATTTATTATTAAACACTTTTTTTAAATTGAAATATTTTACCTTTACATAAACATTATCTCGAAATAAAAAAAACTACTACTAACCCTAAGAAAATCATATTTATTGCATTTAATTTGATGGCTTCTTCTACACTTATTCTTATGTCTTATTCACTTTTCACAAGTTTATTCATAAAATGTTCTATATTTTTATTTATTTTTTCTTTAATTTATTTTATTCACTTTCAAAACAAATTATTGTCTTACCAAATAAAATGCACATTAATGCTGGCATGAATGAAATTTTTGCATGCAGAAATAATATATTATGTAAGTGTTTTGCTTTGTGTTGTCTTGTAAAACAAAATGTGAATATAAATATATGAAATTTTTGGAAAAATAAAAATAATAAGCTTCCTTAGGGCATTATTGCAGGCAAATCTTTTTTTTTATTTTAAACTCGTAAATATGTACACAACTAATACATAAGAGTGTAATGCTGGAGTATTTCTGAATTGCAAATGTCAAAAATGTTGCCATTGGTTAAAATCTGAAAACAAAAAATAAAAATAAAAAACTAGTAAATAGTTCCTACAAAATAACTACGACTAAATTCTGACAATCAGTTAGGAAAGAAGGAATGGTTCTTTTAAGATTGTCAGAATGTGGAAAAATTATTTCTGACAACATTTACGGACAATTATTGATGTAATTTCCGACATAAAGTTGTCAGACAGGGTCCTAAAGTTCAATTCGCTTCTTCTTTTAATCGAAAATTGTGTTCAATGACAAGACCTACTTTTCGGTCAAAAAATTTGTGAATACGGGAAACGATTAAGCGCTAATATTATATCCCTAAAAGGGTGTTATTTATCATCCCAAACTTTTACAATTGCATACTTAATTTTTATCTTGGTTAGAGTTCGAAAATTTGACATTTTTGGACCTACCTTGCCATTGTATAATAACTCTCTGCAATGAAATGACAATAAGGGCACAAATGTACTAGAATAACTGCCAGCTGCTTGTCAACTCAAGGCATGAATCAAAAGAATCGATAGAGGGTCTTCTACCCTCTTGAGTCACACAATAAAAACCTATTTGCAGCTCAGACTCAGACCCAAATTACTGTTTTACTCTTAAATGTCACTTCATCTTCTGCCATCAGAAAAAAAGGGGTTTTGTATTCGAAGGTATTCATATCGTGTGCATTCGATGTATATAGTATGAAATCGGTTTCCTGCCAGCCATATCAATCTCGTTTGCCCCGGCTTTATGACTCGCTCTAAGTAATGAAATAGGATAATGAAATAGGCTTAAGTAAATTGCAAGCTTAATATAAATTTATAAAGAAAAAAGATTTGCTCTGTGAAAATATGAAAATTTTGTAAAATAAAAATTTGTAACAGGATTTGCCACTTTTTTTCAAAATTCTTCGTTTGCCATACTAACAAAAGATAAAGCTAAATTTTTACTCGAAAAAGACGTAGGGGTACCAACTAATCGAAATCCGTTTTAAATCCTGTTTTAGCTCGAAGTATATCTGAAGAGTTTAGTAGTGGTGACGCACCTAGAATTAAGGATGATGAATCTTTTAGCAAAACTGATTCTGCTCCTAGCAGCGGTGGTGGAGGTGGTAGTGGTAGTGCCACTGGGGCAGCCGGAAGTAGTAGCGCTGGACCATCTCACTATCGTGCCGATTCACAAGGCCATAAATCTGACAAGGATAAGGAGAAGAAGGAAAAAGAAAGAGAAGAGCGAGACCAGGGTAACGAATAAAGTTTGTTTTATATTGAGAGTGTCCCTTTTTAAAAGTATGTCCTTTGGCTTTGATAGAAATGATTAAAGTTTTCGATGGAAACAGTTCCTTGAGACGGCAACTATACCGTGTCATTACAATTGCTAGGACATGTACAGTAGAACAACTATTAACGACAGCATTGAGAGCATTTCACATAACTAGAGATCCAAGTGTAAGTATACAATGCTAACGCCAATCATTCATTGTTGCTGATATTTTGAAATAAAATTTGGAGCAGGCATTTTACCTAACCGATCTGTATGCCAGTGCTGGCAATGAGGATGCACCACTTGTTGATCCATCGCCAATATTATCTTTGACACATCTTGAAGGCAAACGACCCGCTATTTATCTTAGGTTTCATGATAGGGATAATGGTTTTGTACGTGTTTATCCTGGTAAATTACAATCCCAACTCGAAGATCCGTACGTAAGTGTTCCTGTAGATAATCTAACAACAATAAAGGATTTGATTCGAGATGCATTGGACAAATTCGGTTTGCAAGATAATCAAATTCAGGATTATAGGTAAGAGTCTTTCAAAATATTTAATATATTTATCTAAAATTGGTATTCTTTTTTTTGGTTTAGATGTTCCGAGGTGCTACTGGATCGTGGTGTCACCGAAAGAATTCTCTCATGGAACGAACGCCCATGGGATATCATGAAACAATTAGGAAACGACTCAATACGACAAATGGAATTAATGCGCTTTTATATGCAACACAAACAGGATCCTCATGGACCAAATGTAGCATTGTTTGTTGGTAACCTACCGCCAGGATTATCGCAAAGAAACTATGAACAGATTTTGAGTAGATACGTAACCGAAGAGAACAAATTTACTAGTATTGGTCCAATTTACTACGAATATGGATCGGTTGTATTAACATTTGAAGACACTCAGAAAGCTGTATGTATTCTTTAATACCCAGCCTACTTGTTTAAAGATTAATCTAATTCGACTATATTGTAGGTACGTGCATTTTATAACCTTCGTGAGACTATTATTGAAGATAAGAAACTACTTGTATTGTTACTTCCGAATATTGAACCAAGTATGGTGCCATCCGATGTCAGACCATTGCTTGTGTTTGTTAATGTCAAGTCGGGCGGATGTCAGGGCTTAGAATTAATATCGAGCTTTAGGAAACTATTAAATCCTTATCAAGTATTCGATCTTGATAATGGTGGTCCTTTACCAGGGTAAGCATTGAATTTTTAAAAACATTCTTATCTTAACCTTAAAATTGTCATCATAGGTTGTATGTATTTCGTCAAATTAAACATTATAAAATTTTGGTATGCGGTGGTGATGGAACTATTGGCTGGGTACTACAATGTTTGGATAATGTTGGACAGGACTCGGAGTGCTCTAGTCCACCATGTGCAATTGTACCATTGGGAACAGGTAAAACTTATTATATATTCTGATAATCAGTAATTGACAAGAGGAAAGTTAAAGTAGTGAAGTTTTACGCTTAGACTCTTACAAGACTTACGTAGCAACCAGACTAAATGATAGCTCATATTTGTTTTATATGGGCTCTTCTACTTACTTAAAGGGAATCCTACTCTAGATCATAGACTTCCTTAATAAGGCGGTCAACTCACATTACTCCTGTCCGCACATTTCCTTAAACACTCGAAGCCTGAATTGTCTCATCTGTGAATACATGTGAGCTTGCGTTTGATCAAAACCTAACTATAAATTTGTCGTGCTGCTTCCTTTTTACGCTAAATATTTTTTGTAGGTTATGATACCTTTAACAACAACAAATTATACACACAGAACCTACAAATGGCCGCACGCTTGTGCTGTCAATCTATATGCCCAAAACTGCACTTGTATGGGTGAGGTCCCATTTAATGTTGTTCAAACGTCAAAACATAGATGCGTTTTTGGGTGGATTTTAGCTTGGGCGAGAAAATCTGTCAAGCGACCCAAAGTTGACTAACTAATTTGGCTCGTCTATGCTCTTTGTGAGTCTCTACCTGAGGCACAACTACAGATTATCCGCGCAACTTGGTCTTAGTACCGTAATTTCGGACTGGGGACTGTGATTCAAAGATCCTCTTGGCGAGTGCATATCTATTATTGGAAACTGTTATCCCTTGTAGTGTCGTGCAGGCTTTGTTTACCTTCTCCTCCAGGAAGTCGTAGAATTCATCCTTAATAGGACCTTTAGTCATAAATCGTGGACGCTCAGGGTCTTTTTGCCAATTGAGAATATCATTCTCAACATCCCAGACTGGTGTCTCTCTCATAACTAAAACCAGTGAAAAATGCTACAGTTCGCCTGGAGCGAATCGTATGATACCCTATCCCTATCTTATTTGGTTGTGTCAGTGGGCGGTGGTTTCTATTTTGCCTTATAAACTAATATTTTTACTCGAAAATTAATTTTTGAAGTAAACGCCCCTAAAAAGTGGGCGTGGCCATATACAATATATAGACGATTTGTGGATTAAGTTAATATCTACATATTTGCTCAAGTAAGTTTTTTCGAGTTTCATATGAAAATAGTGAAAAAAAGTGATTTTTTTAAAAAGTGGGCGTGTCAGTGGGCGGATTTTAAAAATTTTTACACTTGTATTGCTTACTTTTCCGAAGACCTCGTATACAAAATTTCATCAACCTAGCTCAAAATTTAAGGCCCAAAAACTGGTGACATACGGACAGACGGACGGACGGACGGACATGGCTCAATCGACTCGGCTAGTGATGCTGATCATTTATATATATACTTTATTGGGTCTATCTGTAATATTTCTCTATGTTACAAACTATGTATCAAACTTAATATACCCTTAGGATAGGGTATAAATATTGTACGTGATATGAAGGGCAAACTCCCAACTACTATTTCATGGGTTTCTGGACCTTGAGTAAAGAGGTGCATCCACATAAGTATCTTCGGAAGTACAAGTGCTGCCATTTGCAAAGATCACATGCCTCTACTTGCCCAATACACCAGCCCCTGATCCCTGATAGATTTTGGAACCATTTGTGCAAATATGACTACACTTCATTCCTGGCTTAGACTCTATCCGTAATCCGTCCTAAATACCAAGAAATCAACCTCATGCTTGCGCCTCATCTAGCTGGTTCCTCGGTGTCATAGCATCAGACGGCATATTTATAAGATCATGCAAGGTCTTCACAGCTCCATTGCGGCTCATATTAAAAGCCACCTCGTCTGAACCTGTGAAAAGCTTTTAACGAACATTCCATGATATAAGTATCAAAAGGAGGAAGATACTCCTCAATTACGAGAAAGATCCTTCCCCTAACCTTAAAATCATATTTTTTCGACTTTATTGAAACCATTAAATTCTATACCTAAGCATATTGCAAACTTAATTTTTGTTTTGTATAGGAAATGATTTAGCTCGTGTCTTATGCTGGGGCTCTGGCTATACTGGCGGTGAAGATCCTCTTAATTTACTTCGTGACGTCATTGAAGCCGAAGAGATACGTTTAGACCGATGGACAGTCGTATTCCATCCAGAAGACAAACCTGATGAGACAGCGCTGAAAGCGCCTTCAAATTCCACTGGTAAGAAGAAGAAGGCTCATCAAGCACATCTATTGCAACAGCATCATCTATTACCAGCCGGTGATATATCAGGTCATTTGATGTTCAAAATTTATCTTAAATTCAAAGCAAACTGCAAACTTAAAAAAAAAAATCAATTCAAAAAACAAAAATGCTAACGTAAAATTGCATTTAAAATAAATAAAAAAAAATTTAAATTTTAATTTTAATATAATTAATTTTTTTTTATTTAAACAAAAGTCTAAATGTTATGTGTGTAGAAATTTTGTTATGCAGTTTAATTGTTGTTTGTTTTATATCAGAACGTAAACTCAAAAAAAAAAACTGCAAAATTTTGTTGCAATTTTACTCATAAAAATTGATATTTCAAAAGTTCTACATACATGTAGCACTTAATTTTGTTTAAAAAAAAAAAAAAAGTAAAATAATTTTAAAAACTAGATAAAAGTAATTAACTAACAAATGTGGTCCAGTTAAATATATATTCTTCTATATAAATGTAAAGTAAATAATTTATATAATCAACAAAACGAAACAAAACAAAAAAAAAAGTTACAGTTTGGTATATGATTATGCTGCAAGTTCGATGTGAAAAGATGATTTGCTATAATAATTTGCATGGTCATTATTCGAAATCGGTGTCATTATTTTGTATTTTATTTTTTTTTTATTATTTTGTTGTGATGATAATAATCAACTGTAAAGGTAAGATGTGTAATTATAAATGTATATATACAACATATTTGATAAATCATACAGAGCTTCACACATTGTAGTGTTTGATTCCATTGTAGAGTTTTTTTTAGATTTGCATGTTTTACAATTTTTATTTTACACTAAAAATTTCACATTTTATTTTCTATCTTTCTTAATAGTAAGCTTTTGTACTAAATCATGCTGTAGGACAATCATTCGCAAAGGTCAATTTCATGCTAGTTAATGCATTTCACACTAAAATAGATTCGAAACACAAATTTTGTAAAAGTATTTAGTCTTGTGATTAGCAAAATAATAAGGCATTCAGTTGCATGTTATAAAGTCTAAATTTAAGAAAATAATATCTTTAATGTAATCTAATTTGCACTTTGTTTTATAAATAGTTTTTCGTTCCGAATTGGTACTTAAATGCCTTTAAAATGACAACTCCGTAATTTGTAGTTGCAATAATAAAAAAAAATACTGGCCTAGGTAACTCTTTTGGTGAGGCAGGTCCTAGCACATTGCAACATGAATGTGAAAACACTTGCTGTGCAGTGCAATAGAGTGCAACATAAATAAAACATGTCTTAAATAGTTTCAATAATCACCACATCAACACTTTGCATTTTAAGAGTAAGAAAAATAATTAGCCTGGCATCATGCAAGTAAGAAGAATATAAAAAGGAGAAACGAGACAGCTGTTTTAGTCTTCCAAGTGATATACAGTTTAAGTGAAACGTTTATATCGGTGTCCAAGTGACAGCTGTACGCAGTTCAGTAAATTGTTCGCTGATCTAAATTAGTTCTGAAGTAAGATGGCGATCCAAGTAATGCCATCTGTCTGTCCGTTCGTCTGGTGCGTCACCATCACTTTCAATTTTTGGCTACATTGTTCAAATTAGGTATAAGCGGTCTTCATAGTAGCAGTGTAAGACTACTCATTTTCAAAATCCATCCATGCCACCTGACATGCGCGTTTTTTTAAAACTTTTACGGTGGCCAGGCCAGGTTTCTCTGATTACTTAGTATAAAAGCTTGAAGTATTCAATGCAAAAAAATGTATTTTTTAATAAAAAATGTGGATAGGTTTGATTGACAAACTATGTCATGTTTAGGGACATATGGGAAAACTACAATTTAGCGGTACAGTACAACACACTTTAGCAACATGCTCATTATTAATTAAACAAGTATTGTAGTAGATGTATACGAGTAGTAAATCGGTAAAATATTCTTTTAAGGGGAAATGCCACTAGAATTTTAGTTTCTTTTTTTTCTGAAAAGCGAGTGCATCGACTTTAAAAAGTGTTTTTCTCCGAATTTGTTTTTCCAAATCAGAACTTTTTCCGCTCAATTTTCTACCGATTTACTTGAGCAAAGCTATTTTTTTTTTAAAAATGTATTTTTGTACAGAGAATTTTGTACATAATTTTGGACCGAAAAACTACCAAAATATATACCATTTTGGAACAAAAATACAGTCTAAAAGTCGAGTATTTTTTCAATCGCTACGGTGGCATTACCTCAAGTAGAAAATATATTAAGAGTAAACTAGACAGTCTTGTAACATGTGTAATCATTTTTGTTTCAAATATTTTGTCAGATTTCCGTTTGTATTTTACTTGTTTTTTGGTTAAGTATTTTTTCGGAGTAAATTCAAAATTGATGCTCACAATTAATTGGCAAAATGAAATTTTGAAGAAAAAACTTGTAACAAATCTGTACATATGTATAAGTATTCATTCCTACTTAACACTATATACAGTCGAGCTTTTTATATAAATTTGTATGATATTTGCGTTTCCGCCTTTAAACATGGAATCAACATTATAAACATTACTTTTCTTGTTCTATCTTAAAATTAACTTCAAAATTCAAATTGAAGCGATTTTTCTTATAATAATTTTTGTAATATTTTTTTAGGTGGTGGTGCCCAAAGTGAAGATAATTCTCAGATCTTTGTTATGAACAATTACTTTGGAATCGGCGTAGATGCAGACCTTTGTTTGGACTTCCATAATGCACGAGAAGAGAATCCAAATAAATTCAATTCACGATTGCATAATAAAAGTTACTACGTTAAGATGGGACTACGTAAAATTGTAGGTCGTAAAACCGTTAAGGAACTACATAAGGAATTGCGTTTAGAAGTCGACGGAAAAGTTGTTGAACTGCCACCAGTAGAGGGAATAATTATTCTTAATATTTTAAGGTAAGTAAAATGTATTTTATATAATTGAAATTTCTTATAATATTCGTTCTTATTTAGCTGGGGAAGTGGAGCTAATCCATGGGGACCGGATAAGGATGATCAGTTTACCACACCCAATCACTATGATGGTGTTCTTGAGATAGTCGGTGTAACTGGTGTTGTACATTTGGGCCAAATACAATCTGGTATTCGAACGGCCATGAGAATAGCACAGGTTAGTTAAAATAAATAGAACGTACATAATACTTAGAGGCTTCAAAAATTCGCGTGTTGAAAGAAATTCACTTGGGAATCGTCTATCGTATTAGAAATCGTCGAATAGAATACATTACATTGTATTTGGGTGGCAATTCCGACAGACAATTTGTAGTACAAAACTAAGAATAGGAAGAGATAAAAAAAAATTAATTTTAATTTGTTTCTACAGAGAAATTAAAAATTCTAAGATTTTTTCGCGAATGCTTCTTTGTAATTCGTATTTCAAAGATGTGAATCAATATATTTGCTATCATTTATCTTCCAAATCCTGAACGGCAACTGAAATTTGCAGATTTCTAAGATTAAATGAACAGTAACTGCTAATGAAAGGTTAAAAGTTAATGGATATTTGCTTCTTCGTATTCGCAAGTTGCTAAGCTGTGAATGGAGCATAGCGTAACGTAGCGTTGGAATACATTTTGTTTAGTTTATAGCCCTTATATCTTATTCAATACTAAATATTACTTAATGCTTCAAATATCTATCCGTTGAACAAAATTAAAAACATTCATTTTCTCAAACAGGGTGGTCACATCAAAATTCACTTATACTCTGACATGCCTGTTCAGGTTGACGGAGAACCATGGGTACAGAGTCCTGGAGATGTTGTTGTACTGAAATCTGCCCTCAAGGTGAGTTCAAATTACAATTATCTGTTTACCAATACATCAATTGTAAACAATGATGTTTTTTTTTTTTAAAAAAAGAGTTTATATAATATACAAACTTTGCTTTTACATTAGAAAACTTTTATTTGCATTCATTAATTTCCTTTTTGAAATAAGTATTTAAAAGAAAATAATAATAGTTAAAATGAATGCTGCATGAGTTGGTAATAAAATTTTATAGAACAAGAAACAACCTCTTCTGATAATTTTGCACGCAATATTTACCAAAGTTATGCCTTTTTTATGTTTTATTCAAATTTTTTGTTTAATATTTTCATTTCTCTATGATTTCATTAAATTATACTTTGTTTAAAACCACTTTTAATCCCCAAAATCCCAATTTCCAAACCTAATAGTGCACCGGAAAAAAAAAAGAATAAACCTTTGTTTTTAAAATGGGCAATTTTCTAAGGTTTTCTAACGAAAAACAATATTATGTATATATGTATTATCGAAAAACATGTTGAAAATATGAAATTGGAAAACCAAGAAAATTTCCCCAACAAAAAAAAAAAAAATAAAATAAATATTTACCAAATCCTTTGTATTTGTATGTATTGAATGTGTCCTTGTGATAAATAAAATTCATATACGGCTTAGGCGCATTACTTTTTTTGCTGCAATAAAATACCCAAAATTTAGAAACGAATTTAACATTAATTTACTGATAAATAACCAATAAATCCTAACTATGCAAGTACCTTCACTATTAAATACTACCTTTACAATAAACGATAGGTATTATTAGAATAAGGACTAGTATAAATTAGTATTTTAATTTTAGTTATAAAAAAAAAGATTTTTGAAAGGATTTGAATGAATTGTAGACTTGCTCCAGTCCTTCCAAAAAAATTAACTATTAAAAAAACCTACTTAGTTAGAAAAAGTAGAACGAAAGTATGTAGTTATACATCCCGATTATAGAATCCGACGGATTCACTGCGGAAGGAAATAAATACAAGAGATATTGCAGAATATGTTTTTCTCCAGCCCGAGTCTTTATAAGTTAAACCACAATCAAAAGTTAATATGTTAAGAATTTGCATTTACTTTAGATATGTAAAACAATTCAGGCTGAATAGAGATACTTTTAAACATGTATTGAAAGTGGAAATACTCAACTGCCATCAGTAGCACGATTTTCGTCACTAACACCCCAATTGACACCGGCAACATTTTTTTTTTAAATTTTAATATACATATATATATATATATATATATTTTGAGGTTGTTATACACTTTTTGCTGATGAAACAAAAGAAAGCGGTCAGCACCAAGATTGTAAAAAATCATTAGCAATCTGCGACATCTGCGGATCTGAAACGTCAAAGTTTATATGGAGTGTAGATGGGCTGCGTTCATTTACTTGCTTACTCTTTAATAGCAAAAAAATTAAAATGGGAGTAAATTCCGTCCGCAGTACATCCGATGGATTTTATAATCCGCATGATAGATCGCAAAAGGCGATGGAGGTCAAACGGCGGCAACAATGGCTACCCGTCATTTCGTTTGGAGTTTGGCAACGTATTTGAACTGCCTTCCCAACTATTCTTTGTTACATTAACAAGTTCGGTCTTTTTCGTAGTCGCAAAACTTTAGGGCGGAAGATTCTCTTGGCTGGAGTGTTATTATGCATTCGCTCCTTGTGCCCGTGCCGATGTATTTCCTGTGTTTTTGGACTACATCATCATCCTGGTACAGCCTAAAAAGCTTACGGTTGTGTCTCCTTCTCTATTTGACCTTCCGCATATGAAACGTAACAGTAATCCACCAAACATTTCTGCACTCAGAGGTGCCCAACATTTTTTCTTTTCTCTGACTTGTAGTCCAGAACTCGACCGCAAAAAGCTCAAAAGAACTGGTCGAATGAGCTGTCAATAGAGGTGGATGGGATTTATATGTATTTACTCCGGCGTAGGATATTCGAGTTGTAGTTATGTACAGTGTCATTCTGTTCAGGATTTTCGACAGGCAGCCTTTCATTTGTTGTCAACAACAGTTTATTTTTGCTCTGTTGACGTCATCTTATCGCCAGCCAATACAAATTAAGTTCTGAAAGAGAACTAAATTACAGATTTTAAGACGAAATATCAAATCGATGCCTAAAACAAGATAGTTCTCCCTAAAAAAAAGATGATGGTTTGCTTTTAAAGTTAAGCTTTTTGGGACAAAAACTTTTTTATAGAGTAAACTTATACACAGTTTAATTCCTAGACAATATATTTGCCTGATTGCAAGCATATTGTTAAAATTAGAAACGATTAGAAATAAACACATTTTAGAATTTCCCATTAATGATTCATGGATTCCTGTTAGGTTTGAAGAAATATTTAGAATAAAACATTATATTATCAACACAGTACTACTTAAAACAATAGGTCAATGCACATTCTACCTATAGAATACACTTATTTCTTAAAACCAAATAAATTAACTAAAATTTCGTAAAGATTGGTAAATCCCCTGTTAAATAATCTACACCTGCACCTTAAATTTATAATCACCACATAAACAATTAATAAATTTATAGAAACAGTAGGAATTCAAGGAATACATTAAAGGAATTCAATAAAATTGTAATGCGCCTATTAAATAGATATTTTTAGTTGTACCCTCATAAAAACACTTTGTAAATTATATAAATGGATCAACTATGAATGGTTGTGCTTACTGATTAAAACTTTAAAAATAAAGTATTTTAATGCATTTAAAAATTCAAAGACCACAGCAGTAAGCACAGCTTTAAAAAAAGCAAATTTTTTTAAAAGACAAAAGTTAGAACCATACCCAAAAAAAAAAAAAAAACAAAAATACTTATTCCTACTCAATCCCAGGCAACAATGCTGAGGAAATCAAAAAGTAAACGCCGTCTGACGGAACCGCATATTTCACCGGCGATACTAGCTGTGGCAACGTCGTCACAAGCAGCACAAGCAGGGATGTCACAGCAACCACCAGAAAATGGGGATCGTGATAAGGAGCCCTATGGCACATAGAGATCCCGTCCGTCCGGTCCTAGTTTTCTGTTTTCCTGTTTTCTTTAAAAAAAAAAAACAATAAAAACATACAAATCGAACACAAACAAAAAAACTTCACATCTACACACAAAATATATCCTATTCATCCTTACACTTTTGTTTTATGATTAAAAAAAAAGTAATTTAAATAAAAAATCAAGAAAAATTAGGGTTCTTTCAGAGAAAATTATTTCAAAATGTAAATACAATTAATGGAATCCTAATTATCATAACGGTGTCTATTATACTTATAATATTCGTATTATATTTTACAATTTTTTTAATTCAACTATACATATATTTATTATACGTAAAAAATTATATATATTTAAATTATATTATATTATTAGCTTATTCAGGTTAAAAACCAAACCTCAAAAAATATTACATGCTTTAAAAAAATAGTCAAACAAAATAAAAAAAATTAAATTTAATAAAAATGATTCCTAAGTAATATAGAAACTTCTAGAGAAGCAAATTTGTTATTTTTAAAAAAATAAAATCTTTACACACCACACCACTAACACTAAATCACTTGTTCCCTCCAATTTTGAAAATATAAAAAGTCTCAAGATATATAAAAAAAAAACCCCTTGCAAACGCTTTCTTTATTTTTGTTTATTAAATTTTCTTTCAACTTTTGTTTGTTCAGAAGAAAATATATTCTAGCTAGTAGTTTCATGCCGCATTCGGGCTTATTCTTTCTAAATTAGTTATATACATTTTTTACAATAATTTCTTTTAAACTAATGAAATATTGTGAGTTTTCTTTTGGTTTTTATTAAATAGCTTAACGATTATATTTAGTTTTTATTATTTCTATACTAAACTTTTGCTTGTTTCATTTAAATTTTGAATTTATTGATGTTATCTAAAATTTTAAATTAGCCTTTGATTTTTTTTCTCTAACCGCACAAAGTATATTTGATTTATTAAAAATAAAAATAAAAATACAAAGAAACTTATTTAAGTACAAAAATACCTTAAATTAATAAGAAAGTCCATATAATTAATATAAAAATTCTTACATATTTTTCTTTTCTTATTTTCACGCTGACATGTTATAAAAATATAATAAAATACATACCTACCTACACAACACACTTTAAAACTTAAAACTTATAATAATTTATTATTTAATTTGTCCCAAAACTTTAAACAAAAAAACATTTATACTGACTATCCATTGATGTGTTTTAAAAAATAAATATATATATATATACATGTACTGAATTACAATTACACACAATTATGGACCGGACAGGCGACGATGTTGAAAAAAAACAAAGGCAAAATGAAGCGTCGCAATACAGAACCAACAATGATCGTGGGCGGAACTGCAACGCCACAAATGTCCTTAGCTATACAACCGGCTGACGATAATAATTCAGAACAAGCGAATAATACGGATTTCTGAATATGGTATAGCGAGCGACTAATTTAACGACCTACTAATACATAAATAAAAAATAAAAAGCAACATAACCTTTTTTTACACATATAAGTAAGAAAAAAAACATTTATAAATTAAATTTCCGCTTCAGTTAAAAAATTTGAGAAAAAACAAGCAAATTCTAATAAAATCAAAATTTAACAAAATATGTATCGGACTTTTAGATATACATATGTGTGTATTTTATGTTTTCAATGTTGTATCCTTCTTTTTTGTTCTGTTACCTCCTGTTATTTTAGACCGTTAAAATAGTTGCTCTCTATTTATTCACTTAAAAAAAAAAAAATAAATAAAATAAATCTTTATGAAATAGCCAAATCCAGGCATAAATTTTAAACATAAATAAGAAAGAAAAATTTATTATTTTTTTGCACATAATTTTCTTTTTTATAAATATTGTAAAAAAAAAAAACAAACAAATAGTTGTAAAATCAAAAAAGAAATCTAATTAATTCCACCGATATAAGTTTAAAGAAAAAAAAACAAAACATTAATTGAAAACCATAGAATATACCAATTTATATAGCAGAAAAAAAATAGTGTCTTAGAAAAAAAGAAAATAAATTAAATCATCGCTAACAGCACAATGTATGTATCTAAAGACATTTTTCGTTAAATAGAAAAAAAAAAAAAATTATATAAGATAAAAAATGAATTGCAAACTTAAACATAAAATGTATATAAATTCTTCCTCGTAAAGCAAGAAAATATATATGTAAAAATCTTATGCAAATTAAATTTCGTCGTGATAAAAAGCAGGCTTTTAACTACCATAACATCTCTGAAAAAAGCTAAATACATATATATATAAAGAGCAAAAAAAACTATGTAAAAATTAAGATTAAAAAAACATGTTATATCTGATGTTTAAAACATGCGCTTCACTTTAAATCTATTTTATTTTACAATTCATGTGTCAAAAGAAATAATAAAAAAAAAAAAAAACAAAAAAATAAATCACTTGTTAATAAATTCTACCTTAGTTATATATGACAAAAAACACTATTGTAACATATAAATACTATTACTCAAATAAATTATATTTTTTTTTATAATTTTTATTTTTTATATTATACTCTGTCTTATGCTTTAAAATAAAAGAAAAAAATAAAAACAAAAGTCCTTCTTAAACGATAAATAAAAACCAATATTAGTGTGTAAAATATATAAAACAAAATAAAAATTTGTACGCTTAATAAATATCATAAGATATTTTTTTAAGGTTTAATGTTATTGTAGAAATATAGCACAAAAACACAAAACTTCTAAGGAACAAATAAACAGAAGAAAAAAAAGTTTAAAGCGATTTTTGGGTTAGTTTTTTTTCTACATGTTTAGGCAGAGATGTCAATAGTTCCATAATAAATGTTATATTTTTCTCATGTACATTTTTTCATTAATCTTATAAAAAAAATTTAAACAAACAAGTTTAAGCAAAAATCGAGCAAATGCAAAATTAAAAATTAAAAAATAAATATCGGAAATTTATATATAAAAAATCCAGGAAAGGACAACATTAAAAAAAAATCTATTTATGTACACATCCGTGTATGTAGAAAAAAAAAAAAAAACAATCGGCTTTGGCAAAACTTAACGAACAACATTCACTTGAATATGTATACCCTTGAAAAACTAAATAAAAAGAAACACAAGTTTTACTTAAATTGTGAAGAAATATTGCATAGCTTTTTGGGCAATAACTCGGCGGGACGAAAACTTTAAATATCGAATGATTAATAATTATAATTCAACTGAAGTCGGATTGTGCAATTGGTATAAATATTCTCTGTTGTTGTTCTTGAAAAAAAAACAAGCTCTTATTGTTAAGGATATTTGCTTATATCATGCAAATATGGACAAGGATATCGTTTAGTTAAGAAAAACTCTTCCAAGGAATGAAAAAATTGAATCAAAATTATTAGATTAAGCTTTTAAAAAAAATTATACTAGGAAATAAAAATATAACTTAAAGAAAGATTATTTCTTTTTCCAAAATCAATATTCGTCGCTTGGAACTCGTTTTTACGAATGCTCAGGAAAGACTTTTAAAATCACGCTAATTTGCATGATAAAAGTAGATACTCTTAGCAAAAATAAAAAAAATAAAAATCCAATATATCACAAAGTTGATAAATTGGTAAAAGTAAAAAAAAAAAAATTCGCAAAGTCTGAGTGTCATTTAACTTCTTCCCCGGAATAAGAATTTGGATGCACGTCAGACTTAATAAATGCGAAAAACCATAAGAATTTAATCACCTGGCTGTCGATGAGGGGCTCAGTGGGGGAAATCGGAACCAGTTCCGGTACTATTTCGTTAAGTCTATCCGTTGCTTCAATACTTACTAAGAATTTATTTTAATTTATAATACATAAATCGATGCACGTAGTGTTAGTCTTAACACGCTTTCGATTTTCTTTACTAATACATCTGCAGCCGGGTGGCTACACACGAAACAAAATATGAAAAAAAAACTTTTATTTATTTCATTTAAATTTTTTTATTTCATTTGAAATGTTATTTAAAATTTTATTTATTAAAAAAAAAAACTTTCAAATATTTAAAGAAATCCATATAAAACAAAAAAAACATTCATAATTACCAATATTATACCCCCAAATATATATATACAAATATATGTATATTAAATATAAAAACTTAAGCCTAGAAATTGATGTAGTATTTAAATTTAAGGATTAAAACAAAATAAATATATATCTAATATAAATATAAATTTATGCAGAAACAATTTATCTGAAAAAGAGTAAAAATAAAAACCTAATAAACTTGATATTGTTAAGTTTTCAAAAAAAAACATAATAATAGCCTTTTTTCGATCTAAAAAGTTATACATTTAAATTATGATAGAAAAAAAAACTTATAAAACAAAAAATCAATAACAAATCACTGTTAATGAAGAATCATGATGGAAGACAAGATCGAAAGTGTATCTTGAAGCAAGAAATAAAAAATAATAAAAGGCATTCCATGAAACAATTTACATTTATTAAGAAAGTAAAAAATATATAAAAAGAAACAACAGCAACCGAAGAAATACAAATTCTATCGAATTTAACACTAGATCCAATATTAACAGGTAATAGCTAGAAAGCTAATGAAACAAAAAAAAAAATGAAATTCGACGATAAAAGAAAGAATAAATTTTCACTTAAATCAAAGAATTGCAAATGTGTAAAGATGAAACGAAAACAACATGAAAATTATTTCCTTTGGCAGTAATATGCATAAGAAAATATATTTTATATAAAGATATTTTAGACTTAATAGCCTAATAGAGAGGAAAAAAAAGGAGAAGAAAAACTTAATGTACTTAATAGTTTATATTTTCTTTTGTAAGTCTCAAATAGTTACATACAAAAATAAATATAAATCACATTAAAAAAAAAAGGAAAAAGCTTATAACATGTACCCTGTGGAAGGATATTAATTAAATTTCCCATACATAATTCTTAAACGCATAGGTGTATGTCTCAAAATATAAGCCAATAAATGAATTATTTAAGAGCGTCAAAAGCACTTAATTTGTTGTACAAATGTCGTTACTCTCATTAAAAAGAAAACAACAACTACATCTAGCTACTAAATAAAAATTGCTTTCTTTTGATTTAAATGAAAATTTATTCTGAACCAATACACAAATAACGTCGAATAATTATTGAAAAAAAAGTATAGTGAACTGATGAAATGTTATAAAAAGGAGGAAGATTCAATATATGGAACAAGTATATGAATGAAAATGAAACAAAGTTTTCTAATACGGGAATGTACACAAATAAGCACCCATTGAAAATGAATATGAAAGATTATGTAATAAATGTGATTATAAAAAAAAAAAATAAATAAACGTGGGTGAAACTAAAAGAAAAAGGAAGAAGGGTTATAAAAGAAATAAAGAATATAATTACCATGAAAATGTGAAAATAGAAAAATACAAAATAAATGTAACAAATAACAACCAGATGAATTTCATTTATTACTTTTTCAGCTACTTGTGGGCCTGATTTTTGCTAGCTAAATGTCCAATGAGGGTATTTGTAGGGGTTTCCTCTTTTATGCCTTAGGAGGCCGATGGATTTGATTTGGTTTGTGATGTTTTGTTAGTGGAGGTGGGGTTATCGGTGATTAACTTTACGTTAATAAGGTATCAGTATTATCAGGTATTGAGACCAGAAGAGCCTAGTCGAGACAGTACTTTACCGTCGCAAAGGTACACAGCAAAAAGTGAAGTGGCACTTTTCAACTATGTCAATATATCTCTAAAAGATACACTGCATGGAGGTGTTTGTATCGGGTGCGAGGGATTCAGTCTAAAAGGCCAAACATAATCAAAATTGGAAAGCATAAGCTAATGTCATAACTGACCGAAATGCTTTCGTATGTTCCGTCAACACAATCTACAATTAATTTCTCTCTCGTTGTTGGTTTTGTGTTTTCATTTTTCGTGTAAAAAATGGATAGAAGCAGAAATTAAATAAAACGAGAATGAAAGCAGTAATCATTCGCACATGTCCAATTATAAGATATAAGCAAATATGAGAGTCAACATTAATAATTAATGGTGTGTTATTTCTACCAACTGCCAAATTCGCATATGCAATATGCGACTGAGAGCGTTCGGTAATGTTTACGAAAGTGACCGATAACTAAACTAATCGACACTGGGCCTATTATGTGTTGGCTCATAAGATCATGTGTATTCGTGTGTTTACATCTGCGTACATATGCAGCCAAATGTTGATTATGTTTCTCACTTAAGTATTCATATTTGTTGACGACATTGCATTAACCATCAGGAAATCAGTGGCGGGAGAATGGCAGTGACTTTGGCTGAACACATGCTGGTGAATGTTCAAACACTCATTCCGTATGTCGTTTAATGCCAGACGATATCGTTTCGGCGATATATAGCTTTGCTTCACGTAACTTCAATAATCATCTATCGTACAAATGACATAGTTTTGATTATGTTCGATTGAGAGAATTGTGTCAAGTTTGGTAAATTAATTTGAACTGAAGTTACCTGGAATAGCCCTGTGGTCTATAGAATGATCTTTGATGTTTTTATGTAGGAATTCAATGATCTGATGTCGGCCTGACAGTTTGTGAAAATGCAGTCCACGCCATCAAGAAGTATAGGTCTAGCAGCAGACGTACACAGTCAGAGAGTGACATAAGGTATAAAAGTATAGAAGAAGTACTGAAATATTTTTAAAAATCACTGAAAAGTATTGGAGAATATACTCTTAGAGCCGAACAGAATGTGCATCTGCGTCTGAGTCTGAGTCGGAATCTGTCGAAATATTAAATGTGTGGAAAGCCGTTAGCCGCAACACAATCTGAGTCTGAATCTGAATCGTTCATCGCGAAGTTGAGTTCTCTTCAACTTGAAGCAGCGCCGCAAGTTTGACTGCTATGAATTTGTACGAAACAATTCTTCTTTGTGGGCTTTTACACGTAGACTCTTGAGGCTTGACTCTTTTCGAAGTTCTCTTTTGTTATTTTCTTTCGTGAATATCCGACCCTACAAGCAACGAAAACATATGAAAGCAAAACAATGATAAAAAGAAGAAGAGAAAAGAAAAACCTCAAAAAGAGTCGACTCACAGGGCAAAATATTTTTCTTCTCAACTTTTCGAATTTTCTTTCTCTTTTGCACTTATGTCCAGCCTCAAGAGTCTACGTGTAATTGTAACCTTTGTTTCCATTTGGAAACATTTGTTGCTACATATGTATGTTTTTTATGAAAAAAAAAAGTTAACAAAATATTAAAAAAATCATTATATCTGAGAAGTGAAATCAGGAGGTGCAAATATGATTATCTGTTTCATTCTGTTTGCTATAGACGCAAGCCACGCGACAAAGTTTTGACAGCGCTCCAAGACTCAGACGCAGATCCACATTCTGTTCAGCCCTTAATTGATAAAGTACTCAAAATTACTGAACAAGTACGTAAAGTTATTAAAGTTACTAAAAGCTATATTAAGTATAAAAAAATATACTAAAAGGTACTTAAAAATACTAAAAAGTACTGCAGAGTACTGAAAATTTAATATAAAATACTGGCAATATATTCTATTGTTGTCTTTATCGTATTCTGGTTAAATTAAAAAAGAAAAAATAAACAGCGAAGTACTTTAACACTACAATTTACATGTGTTTTTATGTATCATAATCAAAGTAAACATTTGTCAACCGAGGTATGCCTCCACTCGTCATTTCCTTTACGATAAAAAAATCCGTCTAGTATTGGCAGCATTGTAAGACTAAAAATTCGTTCGAAAAAAGCAACGAATCACAAATCTGGATCTGACAGCTGCAGTAAACTGACTCATGACATTTCAGCTTATTCGAAAGTTTTTATCTTCACATTCACATTCGTGTTTGTTTTTAATTTTAAACTTTTGCTATAAATCAAGTATTTACAACATAGTAAACAAAATAATTTAGCAAACAAATAAAGTGTATTGTTAAAAACATAATGGCATTGGCAAATGTCTTAATCCTTAGCCAAATCGCTGGACATGTGATCCTTTTTATTCTCTCGCTTTGCATCATAGTTCCCCTCTCGATGAATCTCAACGAATTCAAGTACGTAATTTACTAATTTAAACCAAATAATTCGCTTTATCTTATGAATCATGGAAATAATCCACACAGTGGACATTGCCTATTGTTCGCATCGGGAAAATGGCGTGAAGAAGACGGGCTGTTTAACGTAGAATGGGCGTCATCCGGATTTTGCAGATTCCCACTGGCCACGGGAATTGTCCTCTTTGTTGTATCCAGTTTGCAGATATATAGGTGAGAAGCACCGTGTTATTGAATGTTACCTGTCTAAATTGGATTTTTAATACAGATTCGCCCGGCTGAGGGAGGAAAGCTCATTTTTAGCACTCTTTATTGATGTCGTTGTTGGCATTCAAATGCTGGCCATGTCTATTTTGTCGGCAATAATCATTACGTTTGGCTTTATTGTTTGGTGCTCACAAATGACTCTACGTTTTCCATCATGTGAAACGGCGGCCGGTCAGAACATCACACCCGCAGGGGAGAAAATTGATACCTCTGGATTCTACATTGAAATGGGAACAGCTCAAGTAAGTTTTAGAGTTCATCATAAATCGATTTATTTTATACTAGTAGTTTTATTAGTAATTGTTGCTTAGCTAAGGATAATGCTGTAGTATGGGAATCCAAGCAATCAGCTATCTTAGCTTGGGGTCTTTGCGAGACTAAATTTTGCCGGCTATATGATGTCGATTTGGTTCGATTCGTGCTATTAAATTATGAAATTATCTCCGAAATTTGGGATCACACGGTCGCACAGTAGTTCATGGTTTGATCCCAACATCGATAAAGGTTTTCTTATGTTGCCTATCTGATCGCTGCCATGGACTTCTATATGTAGATAAAAATTCTACATAAAGAAAATTGTCTGTCAATAGTGCATAATACTCTATTAAATACATTAAGGGAACGGATATGTTAGGCTTACTATATAACTATAATTGCTTGCTTGGATCCCTAAGCCTTGTTAATAAATTATCTTTCTTTCACAGTTCGGTGCATGGGGAAGTTTCGCCATTTCAGTTGGAGTCGCTGTAATTGCTCTGTTAAAACTGATCAACAACCATCAAGTACGAAATATCAAAGTCTCTATGTATCTAGAACGTCAGCGTCTTGTAAATGAGGACGCACTGAATGTGAACAATCAAAGAGATGGAAGATCAACACCACCAATTGAAGCTGCAAAGTGAAATGATTTGAAATACAAATCTACTTTAATTAATAGCATTTTCATTCTCAATCTAAATTAACATAACTATAGTAAGATATATTTTAATTAAATTTATACTTAATATTGCTTAACCAAAACCGCTAAAGATGACTGCACTGATTGGAAACTAATCTATATTGGGTTGGCGATATTTTTAAATACATTTGTACATATATTCTTTTTATTTAATATATTTTGTTGTTTGTTTCATAGCCGATTCAAGTTTATAAGTGTAAGCTTTAAAATGATTTAAATTGTAAAAAAAAAATGTAGGTATTCAATCCCAAAATTGTTTGATTTATTTTGTTTTATGTGATATCTAAAAAAAAAAACTCCAATATAAGTAAACTATCTTTACGCAATGTATTTCGCGCTATCACTTTATTTAATCATTTAGTTTCAGAGACCTGCAGCAAGTGGCTCGGTTTGTGAGCCATTCGAAATATTCGAAACATTCGAAGTATTCACGCCACCTTCGATATTCATCCACACAGAAAGTATTTGTTGAGCTCACATTTTATTGCCTCTCATAAAATTAATCTGAAGCGAGCTCCCATTCAAACTCATTCCAGGAAATGAATGTCTACCCTTATATTCCGTTGCCTGGCACTGAATTTGGAAAAAGGAATTAATGTTTCGAGTTACTGGTTTCGATCTTCTAACTACATAACATGTATGTGTATGTATGTATTTTCAGTGCTTTTTGTTTTCGCTTTTTTTCTGTCACCTTTTTACTTTCGATGTTCTGCGATTTTTTAACTAAGTTTTGTTAAACCCTTTGAAGGCTCGTGAATCATTTTTGAATGCTTTTGTGAATACTCGAATGAATACTTAAGTATTTGCGAATACCAACACAATTATGATTATCTGTTTGCGTGAAACTGTGAAAGGCTCGTTTTTTAGGGAATGAATCGAAACGGAATGGATTCATGTAGTTCTCTGTTTGGTTCAACCAGAACCTTTTCAATTTTACTTACAATGATTTCATCTTACAGTAAGCGCTACATATCTACATACGAGTAAACAGACATTCAATACGAACTGCGATACAGCCAAAACTGTTTAGAATCACACCGATACATTCCACAACTGTCCCCGAAATTGATTGAGCTCACGTTGATTATTTTAGGTAGGAGCGGTGGAAATAGTGGAAATAGACTGTGAGTCCTTCGAGGATGCCCTTAGATCACGTCATAATCGTTTGTTAGCATTCTCGAAGGACTCACAGTCTATTTCCCTACTTAATTTATTCACCCTTTCGGTGCAGGGGGATCTTCATGTGGCCCTGGCACCTATTGGCCGTCGAAACATAGTCCAGTCTTCTGATGCATTTTTCCTGAAATATTTTCCACAATTATCATATCGACAGCTTGTCTTATTGCAGAAATATCAGCCTGAAAACACTACAACTGTCCTTAAGCCTGAATGTTGTATTCCGAGGTAGGTAGCACATTATGACCAAAATATATTTAGTTCTGCTCCGATATAGATGGTGGTGTCTCTCACTAAACATAACTGTTTCATTAATCATTTTCCATTACTCCTTTGCGGAATTAAATCTAGACTACAAGTTATTGTAGTGCATATTTATTGCTTAAAGTTATTTTTGTACTTTTATTTATCTTAACTAACACATAAAGCCTTTCGATTGACAATAATATTTAGAACAACTGTTTTTGTCGTTACAGGTACAGAAAGGAATTTGCAGTTAGTTAAAATTAAATAATTTAAATAAACATAAAAAATAACGTAACGCTTCACATTTTTGTCTATCCTCCCCTTCGAGTCTTTAGTTTCGGCAATTCGTCATTATCTTCTATATATGTTTCTAATGCCGGTATATCGATACCCATTAGAAAGATTTCTTTTTTCCAATTCCAAAACAAACGGAAATCGGTTAAGATTGTCGCACAATTTAGATCAAATTTTTCATAAATCTTAACATGCTTTAACTGTGCATTAATTATCTTCAAACCTAGTTTGTTCATCAACTTTAGCTGGTCTGTCGTAGCTGTTTCTAGTCTGGAATATAAAAATATTATTTTTTTATTTATTTAATCAGTGTCGTCAAGTTCATAAGGTACTTTTCGTCAATATTAAAATATTGAAGCAGCGTTAAGACTTCCATTATTACTGGATACAATGTAAAGAGTATATGTTCTTCTGGAAAATATGATTTAATGTCACCATATGCTGATACTGTCATATCAAGAGCTTGTGTAACAAAATCTGGAAAAGATAAATAATTTTTTAGTCTCAGGAACAATTAATTAATTGTATTAAATGTGCGATAGTGGGTGCCGTGGCTCAGTGGTTAGTGCGTTGGACTACTGCGCAAGCGGTTCCGAGTTCGAATCCAGGAAATTACCACCAAAGTTTTATTCACGGCCCCACCTCTTGCGAGCGTCTGACAAACATCCAAGAGTATTTACTGTCATGAGAAAGCTTCTCAAAAACCCCCCTGCCCTTCGGATACGGCATAAAACTGTAGGTCCCTTCTGTACGTACAGAAATGTATACCACGCACAATACGTACAGCTGTGAGAAGCTAGGCCTTGGCCCTCTATGGGCTGCTTACGGCCTAATATTTATATTTATTTTTATTTTATTAAATGTGCGATAGCTAATGTCATAATTTAACGAAAATTCTGGTCGTGTGCTGTCAAACTCTGCGCGTGTGTCAAATAATTTTTGTCTGTTCCTAAAGTGAATGAAAACTCGGCGAAACTGGGTGAAAGTCTCTCTGTACGAAAACATCAAGCCTTTAAGTAGGGCTAAGTTCAGAGACCTAACCATAATTGTATTATGTATGCGATAGCTAGTGCCATATTTGAACGAAAAATCGTTTCACGTACGTCAAATTCAGCTCGCATTAAGTAAACGCGGACTTATGTATGTCAAACAACGTGCCTTTTATATAGCCATTCATTTGAATTCGTGGGAATAAGAATATTTTGAGTTCTACTTACTATTCATAGCAATAAATTTAGCATATTTCAGTCTCTGCATTATCCGATAATGGTGATACGGCGGAAAGTATTGTGATGCTACTTTATCCAATACTATCCAATGTTTGTGTATCTCTCGTTCATCTGCCAATTAATTAAATGGATATTTTGTAGTGAATTAGATTATTAAAATCTTATTAAACTCACCGTCATCCTCGAATGTCTTTTCCAAATTAGAAATTCTTCTGGCATATTCTTTCACTAAACCACTATAATCTCGAGTACAACCCGGGCAATAGGCTTCGCTGATGCCAAATTCAGTTCTACAAATTGGCACACAATAAATATTTGAATGCATGGCCTAAAGAAATATTATTAGAACCTTGCAAAAATATGACATCATTTCGAAGTAACTTACATACGGTTCAAATTTGTTTGGCATTCGACAATACTGACATCTACATTCAATATTAAATCGTTCCAAGATCTCATATCTTGTCTCGCAATTTTGAAGGAAATAACGACTTCGAAACGCAATAAAGCATTCTTCTCCCTTTTGTATTGGTCTTAGAGTCTTTCCAACAATAAATCCGCTCGTCAAAAGCCTTAATTGAAAATTCAACTCAACTAAAATATTGTCTGCATTTTTTTCCATTACTTACATTACTTCTACATTGGGATCACATGAATGGCGAAATTTTTGTAGTTCACGACCCAATAGGACTATAACTTGTCTTACTGGCCTTTCTTCATAAGTTATACGTTTCTTTAGAAAGAAATTGAATAAATTTCGGTTGAACTGTACGAAATAAGCTGCAAGAAAATCTTCTCGCTCTTCGAAATCCATTCCAGCAATGTACTCACTGAGTGCACTTCCATCATCATCGTCATTATCTGTAAAAGCATTTGGCAGTGCTAACCTGGCAGCATAGTCACTTAATTCCAGTGCTGGTATGATTATGTCTTCAGATAATGGCGGTGGTTCGTCTTGTAAATGTTCTGGTAATGGAGGTATTGAATCCGCATCAATATTAGATGTCATACAAGCGACAAATCGACGTAATATCATTTCCGGATCGAGGAAGAAAAAGTCACTAGCTCGCTGTGTGCCACTTTTCGGAAATATACGTATACCGTTTTCTTCCATTTGATCCTCGAGTCTAAATGTAATTTTACGTTTTTTTGGTGGGTTTCTAGTGCATGGTACATCGAAATAATATAAAAACGATCCTCTTTGCAGGTGATACTGTAGTTGCATCAATAAAGATCCAACTACGATCTAGAAAAATAGAGAAATTCATTTTCAAAGTAAAATCAACAAAGAATTTAATAAAAAAGTTGGGATTCATCAAGGTTGAGCACTATGCCCAGTACTTATCAATCTCATCATGAACTGTCTATCATCGAATGCACAGTAACTCACCAACTCTTGCTTTTGGCTAATTTTAAAGGCAGGCCTTATTTCTTCAATTAGATTTGTTTTTAAAGAAATAAAAACTGCCAGTCGCAATGAGGTCTGTAAAAAAAAGAAAAAGTATTAGTCTATGTACATTATGCATGTGTGTATGTTTTCAAACTCTTACCGCTAATATAGTTGAAAATTGCATATAAGACGTTTGGGTGTAATCAGCGTTTTGGGCCAGCAATTTAAGCAACGGAATGTTAAAATCTTTAGCATAGGTGCGGATGGCATTCAAAACATCGCCTGCTGTTTTCACTCGTCTATAAAAAACCAAATTATCTATGCAAAGTTTTATGAAACAAAAACATACAAGGTCTGTTCCCGCACTTTTTGCACCAAAATTCGCAGCTTGTTAAATTTTTATAAGTATATGGGTAAAATTGGCATTTTTAGTCGTCATTTGCCATTACCATTTGACAGAACTCATTTTATTAGGTTCGTTCGCGTACTTTTTGCACTAAAATTCGTAGATTATCAAATTTCAGAGAGTGAGGGTAAAATTCTCTCAGAGAGAGCTAAAATTATGAAATAGTAAACAAACGGGTTGAACGAAAATACACTGGTTTGACGGTTTTCATAAACCACAGAAATTTCTTGCACTAAAATTCGTAGCATGGGGAAATTTCTTACTCTCTTGTGAGCACTTTCTTCTGCGAAAAACTACGAAAATTTTCCGTTGGCGAACAGCTTTTCGTAAAAATTCATAAATTTTCGTAAAATTTTCGCTGTTTTAGAAGGGGACGAACGCGCCCAAAGAAATGCGCATCATGAGCTCTTTGTTCTGTGAAACACTACGAATCTTTGACGTACGGGAACAAGAATTCACTATTATTTGTAAAATTTCGTACTTCTAGTCAGTGCGGGAACAGACCTACAAACAATCCTTCTCACCTTGAACTCTTATGACCCACAATGTGATCCTTGATAAGGTATATAACATCAATAAATGTTCTGTACAATTGCTGTGCATTCAACATTAAAACCATCAGGTATTTGGTTCCTTTACACTCCTCGACATGATATTTATCGCTCTTAAGGCAATCCATAGAACAATATGTCTTTAATCGACAATCAAGACAGGTGTAGACATGTTCTGACAGCTCAAGGCATTGCTCACATTGAAGCCATGGGGTACATATCGTTCTATTGATCGGTCTCTCTGATAATATAACCGCATTCGTTGGAAGATTTGTTTTCGAATATTGGCGACTTCGTTCTTCACCAGTTTCTTCACTAAAATCATTCAAATTAATTGGGGCATTCTCAGGAATTTGTTTACATTATTACAGCTTACGTACTTCTCTTCACAAAGTAAATTAAAACAAAGACTCCCTTGTTGGGCTTCTTTCTTCATTGTCGCTGGCGTGACATGTCTTTTTTCTATTTGCTCATATAGTTCTTCTATTGTCGCATCTAGCAATTCTTTAAAAAAAGAAGAAAAAAGACCAAAAGTGAAATAAGAATTTAAAAACGTTTTTACTAAACTTACGCATGTCCGGTTCTAATTTCGGTTGTATAATTGCAGGGGCTGGAATATAGGAATATTAAAATTAGAATGTACTTAAATTTTTGGCCGAGCTGTACATAGTTGGCTTTTGTAATACAGTAATCCCCGGTAAGTTGCATAGGCTTAAGGCCAATGCCAAACGAGCATCTCTCATAGCAACTACCACAGCAGCAGAAAGGAGCGAGCTAAGGTTCTTTGTAGCTGGAGGGAAACATTGTAGAGTATGCAATGCCAAGAGCTCAACTGCTCTGGCAACAAAACCAGATAGCGCTGCACGCAGGTGCGATTCTATGGAGCTATATAGATCCTCGGAATACCTTCTAATATCAGATTCTGATCCTAATCTACGAGCGTACTTTCTCAGAAGACGATGTCCAGAGAGGATCCCGATCATAGTCCCAATTCGTGTTCTCTCTAGCTTGTGGTTGATCTCTAGCCATAAGGCTCTGGATAACCTAAGTCCCTCCAAATTAGCCCATCTGCGGTTAGTCAACTTGTGTATACAATTGGTAATACTTTTCCTGACAACACACAGAGGTGCCCTGATGGAAGGCACTATCTTTTACAAATCCGTCCAACTGCTGGAATAAGCAGATGATATTTACATCATCGGAAGATCCCGGCAAGCCGTTGTAGAGGCGCATTTACGGCAATTGATAAGCAGACGAAACGAGCTGGTTTTGAAGTAAACGAGGATAAGTATGCAAAATCTACCAATGTAACCTTTCTAAAGATCCGACGAAGAATAACCCTAGCAAACCGCTGCTATTTCGGTTGGCAAAACAACTGAGATCCTAACTCGAAGGATTAAATTTATGCTTCACAAAAGGCTCATCTTACCAATTTTGCTGTATACTTCTATAGCTTCTCCAACTCCCAGTAGAAGTCTTTCATTCATTTAGCTTTAAGTTAGGTGCACATCTTTGATAGTTTCTCAAACTCCTGAAAAGGGCCTTCCATACTATAGTCATTGGGCCATCACACAACAACAATGCTCTAGCCAAGAAAACCTTCGAATAGCAGCCCTCAGATTCGAGACGGCGAAAAGGACTGAACCTCCGGTATAAGAAGAAGGCCAACAAATTTGGTCTTCGCAACTGGAAACAGCGTGACCTGGACCTGTCCCAGGCAGAGACTCTACAAGTTTCAGGAGTCCTTTAAGTAAGTAAGTGTCCGCGCGTTGGGTGTCGGACTTACTCACTTTGTACCAAAAAAGTATTCGAATAAGTATAGTTAGCGAAACGAGTCCAATTTTTAGAGTTGCTTCATAGCTGTGGAGGAAACTTGGAACTTGAGGCAAAACAGCAATCACAACAGTGGACTGCAAAGGGTAATGTTTTTTTGGATATAGTCACGGAGTTGTGTTTAACGAATATCTTGAGAAAACCAATACTCACCGGAGATCATTATGGGAATTATGAGGATTACTGTATATGTACATGTAAGATAACTACAACCAAATACATAAAATAAAATAATTTTACAACGTATTTACCCTTCCCTTTTCCTTTTTTTCCTTTTCTCTTAGGTTGTCCCGGTTGGTTCGGCTGTCCTGGTTGTCCCGGTTGTCCCGGCTTTACTGATTGTCCCGACAGTACCAAATGCCTACTGTACATTTCATATGCCTCTTGTGCTTTATCATATTTTCCTAACATAAAATGACATATAAAAAGTTTTCCATAAATTGCTAAAATATTGTCCACCACATTGTTCGTCAGATATAGTAAACATTCATAGTCATTCGATGCGCCCTTTGAGTTATACATAAATTAATTAAAATTTAAACAATTCTATTTAAAAACTTACATCGTAACATTTTTTCTTATAGTAAAGGTTTGCTCGCATTTGCAATGAGAGTACCAATGCTCGTCCATCTCTAGGCGCGTGTAAAATTATTTTATCGAATATGCATAGAGCCTAAGCAAAACAAACAGAGATGATCATTATGAGTATATCGAGGATTTAAATATGTATACTTACAGCATTTTCGTCTTTTGATAACATCTTTTGAGCTTCTACGTATTCGTTCATGGCGGCAACCCTACTAGCCTCTCTAAAGGCTTCCAACTCAATGTCAATTTGAGCGACGTAGTTCGTCACATCTCTGAAATAAATTGTTAATTTTCATTTGAATGTACATACATATATTCATTTATTTATAGAGTTTAATGTAAAGTCATGGGCTCTGAAAAGTGTAAACTAAATAAGAAAGAAACCTTGGTCTCTGCAGCCTTTTCAAAATTTTTACTGTGAATCCCCAGTCCACGAGTATGCTTTCTTACAATGCAGTGCCTAGTGAGAATAATTGTTATTTTGACAGGGTTTGACCCGCTTCGATGTCGTCGTGACTTACTCACTTTGCCAGTCTTACCAGATAATCCTTGTCGGACCAGAAGGCCAGATTATACTGTCCAGTCATCTTGTTGAGAGATGCATGGCAGTCTTTCATTGTTTTGGATCTCACAGTGCTGGATGTGAGGAATTTGCTAGCTTCTTGAATGTCGATGTATATTACAATATCAGCTAGTGGAGGTGGAGGTTAAAGCACAATCGGTAACCGACTACGTCTTCAGTTGTGGTCCCGTCCGTGAATACTGAGAGGGAGTCGTTGTAAAGGTCATAGCGTTTCTACCACTATGTTTTGTCCAGTACGTCCGGTATTGAGAACTTATAGTCTTTTTGAAGCTATCATCAAGAAAGTACTTTCCATGATAAAAAGGATGAAAGGATTTTAGAGATGATGAAAGGATTTTAGAGATGATGAAAGGATTTTAGAGATATTAAGCTCTTAAGGGGTAGAGAAAGATTTACTCTAATGAAGCCCTCTACCAGAGAACGGGTTAGGAACCTATAGGCACGATCATCCAACGACGAAAGTGGCCAAAGGATTGGTCACACGCTCAGAAAAGGTGACAATTCTATAGTTAACCATGCTATGCAATGGAATCCGTTAACGCAGGATGGCAGAATACCTGGCGGTACGAGGAGCACATGGCGCAGAACGGTCGAAATGGAGGCACGGCAGTTGGGAAAAATGTTGTTGAGAACTGAGGCACATTGGAAAGGCCTTGTGATAGAGAGGTATTACAATTCAGACAAATTATTAATAATTCCCAACTATAAACGCATTGAGACCGTCTGAACAGCAGACAATCTTGCAGGCCTAGTCTGATTTAAGTAAGAATTATAGCCATGACCAACTTCAATTTTCAATTCAACGCCTAACGAAATCAAAATAAAAATTTTGTTGCCTAGACCCATCCAAAAGATGGCCAAAAAACCTTGTATTGTAAGGGACATGCTTAGAGAACTGATAAGAGTTCGCAACCTTTGCAAGGAATAACAACGATTAGCAGTTTGTGGGCTTCTGCAATAGCATAACACAATTTTGATGCCACCTCCCAGACGCTCGTAAACGACCTGGATCCTGCTCGATAAGTGTACAGCAAGCAAAGCTACTACTTAAGCAAATAAATCTAAAAGAGTAGCTGCAGAACTTTATCGGGTGCATAAGTTCGTACAACAAGGTTCGTGACACTCCAACCAAAGGAAGCACATCACAAGGTCCGTTCGCGTACTTTTTGCACCAAAGTTGGTAGATTCTCAATTTATTAAAATTCTTTTAGGGAGATCTAAAATTACGAAAAAGTAAGCGAACAGGTTAAACAAGAAAAAGGTGAAAATTACACTGGTTTGTCAGCTTTGACAGTTTTCATAAACCAGCCCGCAGAAAAATCTTGCACTAAAATTCGTAGCATGGGGAAAATTCTTATTCTCTTGTAAGCGCTCTCTTCTGCGAAAAACTACAAAAATTCTCCGTACGCGAACAGCTTTTCGTAAAAATTCGCTGTTTTAGAAGAGTACGCGAAGGAACCTAGACGAGATACATATGTATATATTTCAAAGGACTGTCATTGAAAATGCGTACGTAAGTGGACATTGGACACCCCTCGTTCTAATGTGTTGTAAAAATAAAGATGGATACAAACATTTTACGATAAGGGATGTCAATCTAGAGGAGGCACACAAATCAATCAGCGACTTAGCATTTAAAGAGGTTAGATTGAACGGCTTGCGACTTGTGTTTAACAAGGCATGACACGATGTTAATGGCAGGGGATGTAGACTTTTCTGAAGATATAAAACGACCTTATTTCACCGCAGTTGTGACCTAGATTCAGATGCATTTTTTCCACTTTGACTATTTTTCTGATTGAAAATCTCTGATTTACATTCAACATTCGATAAGTAACTTTAAAAACATTCATTTGAATAAATACAGTTTTATGGCATCTGTTCTCTTAAAGAAAGAGACTTCGCTGAATCGTCTCTGCCAATTTACCAGCTCTCTTCGAATGTGAATTACCACCACACCCACCAAAACCCCAACTGTCCAACAGATACACATCGCGCAAAATAAACTTCTGGCTCCTGAAATAACTAGAATCATTTATTTATTGAAAACTTCACACAAATTTCAAAAAGAAAAAGACACTCCGCCCCTAGTAAACAAAGAAGTAAGTTGTAGGTATCAACAGGGAACATTATTAAAAATAAAACCCCTTCCCGCAAATCTTGAATGCAACAGGGGTAGAAACAACTAATTCGATGCATAACGGTCAGCAAAATAACATTTATTGCCAGTGCCACAGTTAATGGCTGAAGAGAGGATTTCCCCTCAACGTTAAGAGCACAAGGTGTGACTGCATACGGAATAGACACACTGTACATTGCACCGGTTCTAATTTAAGCGCCAGATGCATTCAAACTTAACAAGATGACTATAGCCGTTTCCTTATCCTTTTATCTTCAATTAAACACAAGTTTTTCACTTAAATCTCAACTCGATACTCAATATTTTTAGCAATAACTTAAGTTGTACTCCTTGAGGTGAAAAAAAAAACACATTTCCTACGAATTAGACTCACTGAACATTATCTGTATTGAGGGCCATTTCGAAGAGCTCGTAATCCGGCAAATTACGATCCCAGGTGTAGGAGGGCTCATTTAGCTTAAGCGGAACACGATGCATCGCGCCAAACACTAATCGAACTTTTGTTTAACACACAAAATTAGTAAACAATTGGATTGGTTGTTTTTTTTTTTTTTTTGTTCAGTAAAAATATATCAACTTTAGGTACACATAACACTTTGCCGGCTGGGGAGTTGCTACTACCGGCAGAAACGATAACTAACTAAACTAGATTCTAATATTTGACACAATTGTCCATGTCCATTGCCGCGTGATTAGAAGTTAGTACTCTTTTATATTGTTACTAACTAAATTTGGTTTATTCTCTTGTTATGGGAGGCTCTCTTTGTTATTGCTTTCGTGGGTGGTGCTATAAATTAGTTTTGAAAAAAGTGAATACTACACCCAAGGTGGCAACAGTGCCATCTAGTTGCGATGATAGCATATTTATGGGAGACGGAAAATACTGGTAGAATTATATCAATTTCAAGGATTCCTTGGCTTAGCAAGTTTGTTCACACGAAGCCAAATAAATTTGGCATAAAGTTGTGTTGGAAGCTGACTAAATCTACAAGGAAAGCGTCCGTTCTCAATCTTTTGCTATACTACATAGCAGTGCTTGATTATCATCGTCCTGCTTGCCGTGGCCGTGATAAAAGCTAGAATCATCCTGGACCGAATCAAAGAACACCTCAAGGACACACTCGACGCCGAACAAGCAGGCTCGGAATCCTCCTGTGTCGTCCACATCAACACCCTGAGGATCATCATCGAGCGATTCGTTGAATATCGATAGCCATTTCACCTGCTGTTCATCGATTTAGAAAAGGCTTTTGATAGTGATTATTGGCTGTCATGCGATGCGAAGGAGATGCATGAATTAATAGCAATTGTCAAGGCCAGACATGATGGATCCATATATCACGTTTTGCACAAAGGAAGGTTGTATTAGATAGGTTCTAGGTTTAAGGAATTCGAAGTCTAAATTGGGATTTGGCAAGGCTGCATATTTCCATCAATACTGTTTTTTTTATCATTAGCAACCTTATCAACAAGAAATGGACTCCTACATCTGCATTCAAACATCTCAACTGTCTCACATAATAATAGACCTTCACCAAATTACAGCAAATGTGGAGAGGGAAGCAGACGTCGTTGGACTGAAAATTAGCTCGGCAAAAACAAAAATGATAAGGCGAGGACCGAACTCTGCAACTTATAGATGCATTGCTGGACAGATGGTTGAGAGAGTAAAGAGGTTCCAATACCTTGGGAGTATTGTTTCAACCGATGGCGGAACCGAACTGGATATAGTCAGCCGAATAGGCAAAGCTAAATGTCGCTGAATAGTCGAGAAGGAAGCACGACAACTGGGAAAGAGTTGGAGGCATTTGCAGGAACCACACACGATGGCTCGTAGGCGTTGTAGAGGCTCTAAGAGCCACAAGGAGAACCAGAACGTAAGTGGATTATCTGTTTGAAGGAAAAGTGACAGACCCCAAAGTGCATCAAGTCCTTGCAACGAGCGATTGATGCATGTAGTGGCCTCCAAAACACATTTCTTTTTTATTGTACTCTTTATTTACGAACAAGAACAAGATGTTTAAAAAATAAGAAATATAAACTTAATCAGAACATTAAACAGATAGAAGATTAAATAAGAAAAACAATATCGTCCGCGACCATGATTTGATTATCCTCAGTCATCTTAATGAGCGCCGCTTCTATCTCGCCCGCGGTGAATTCATTCGCATTATTCTGATTGACCGCTGTTGTTATTCTGGCCAGCGATAAACTTTGCTCTCTTGCTTCGCGGAACAACTTCTGCAAACTGTTTTTAAAGAGACCCAATCGATCTTCGGCAATGTAAGCAGGCGTCGAAGCAACCGTCGATTCTGAGTTTCCATTCTCTGAAGGGGTCGCTGCAGTTCTCGAAGTAGATGGCAGCGATCGTCTTGTATCACGGCGAGTCAAATCACCAGCATCTGGTGTAGGATTTACTATTTCCTCGTCACTTTCTTCCATAGTACTTGGTTGAGTTTCTGTTCGGGTACGCTTTGGACGACGCGATGGTGATGCTTGACTACCGGTCTCGGCTTCGTCTTCATCCATTGAGTCATCTCCATCGCGACGACGTTTTTTCTTCTCTTTTTCAAGGACTTTCTTGAAGTAAGCGAATTGTACCAGTTCGATTGCGCATTGGGCATCGTCTACGGTGACTGTATTGGACATGCGTGCACGAGCATGAGCAGTCGATAGGCGAATGAGAGTTTCTAGCGAACGCGCTGTAACCGGCTGGGTTCGTGCTACATCCGATTCGACATTGTCCTGTGACCGAAGGCGTGAGTACTCATTCGCAATAGCTTCACAAGCTGCCTCTGAGAGTTTTGGTTTCAGGCATTTTGCTATGTGAATGTACTTCCGCATGAAATCAACGGAGAGGATTTTATCGTGACGCTTTCGAGATTTACCATGCAATAGCGCATCATATTTCTCATAGAGTTCTGTTTCTTTTTTCTAGAAAGGAGAAGGTTTTGATAGTGTCATGTTGGGAGGGGGATTTGGAATGCATACCTCTTCCTGATTGCCGCCAAACGAAAGCGAATCTGCATAGCTGCTGCCCATGGATAGAACTTCTCCGTCGGCTTCCTTAGGGTTTCTAAAAGGAGATATGATTTGAGTGAATTGAAGAAACTAGAATATACTGATTATAAACCCACCTATAACGATGCATGCGCACCACATGGTCCGCAATCATATTATCTGTTTCATTATTAATGACGTCCAACATAACGAACAGCAAATCGAAACGTGACAACAGTGAATCCTGCAGTCCAATGTTCTCCATCGGCGTTTTGTATTGGTCATACTGAAAGTAAGCGTTTGATTTGTATCCTTGTACTCAGAAAAAGTGGACAATCCTTACCCGTCCATACACTGGATTAGCTGCGGCCAGCACGGAACACCTCGCATTTAGCGAAGCATGTATTCCAGCTTTGGAGATGGTAACTCTTCCCTGTTCCATTACCTCGTGAATTGCCGTTCGATCCATATCGCTCATTTTGTCGAATTCATCAATGCAAACCACTCCACGATCGGCTAGGACCATAGCGCCAGCTTCTAAACGGCGTTCTCCTGTCTCTTGATCTGTGGTCACCGCCGCGGTGAGACCAACACCAGTGGAACCACGACCAGTTGTTGGTATAGCTCGAGGAGCTGTATTTAGAACGTAGCGAAGCAACTGCGACTTGGCTACACTGGGATCTCCAATCAGCAGGACATTTATGTCGCCTCTGAGACGGGTTCCATTGGGAAGATTCTTCTCAACTCCGCCTAGGAGGAGGCAAAGAATGGCCTTCTTGACATACTCATGACCATGGATGGAGGGCGCTAAGCTCTTTGATAAAAGTTCAAAGATATCGTTGTTTCTCGCTAGCTTTTTACACAGCATTACGTCCTCCCTGGTAATGTCCAGATTGCTGTCCTTGCTCAGTTGGGAGATATTATTCGCCAGCAGGACGGTTTTGAATGTCCCGGATGTGTAACCGCCATGCTTACCTGGCAGACAGCGGTAGTTTCCAACAATCTGTATCCGATCGCCGGGCTTACACTTATCCACCAGGTCGTCATCGCAAATTATGTCCACTGAGCGGGGCAGTTGGCCAGCAGGCGCCTTTTCGGGCATCTCCTGAATTGTCAGACTTTGGTGGTCCTTGTATATCGATAGACCATACTCGGTCTCGAGGAGATTTCCATCGTCATCCTTGGTTGGGTATACAGCGCTTGAGGGAACCGCTTCGAACGAAGTCAAATCCGTGTATTTCCTTTCCATGACTTTCTTTGTCGCGGGACAATAGTGGACGCTTCGCACCACCTTAGGACGAATGAGGGAAACTTTCGTAACTATACCTTCAACACAGACAAGGTTGCCAAGCAATCTAAAGAAAGAAAATTACAACAATCGTCTAGAAAGTCTACCAAACTTTAACTTACGTTGAAGTCAACGACCTCGGGGTCACATGTCTATTGCCGAAACACCCCTCGAATCCCACAAAGAAGTCTTCATGCATCTTCGAATAGCTTGGATCAACCGACGCTACATATTCTTTCAGTGCTCGTCCGAATGCCAATTGTTCATCGGAAGCATTGCTCAGCAATCCCAAAGCACGTTGCGGATTCTTTCTCTTCAAATCGTTGACGTTCACTATAAGACGCTTGCTCTTCTCAGCTATCATATCCTTGACATGTCCCGCATAAATAGCTTGATCTTCCTGCGAATGCGAAAAAATTGTAAAGCAGGATGAACCGGCAGCGAAGCACACTTACCTCGTCGTCGAGGAAATCCAAGTACTCCCGTTGAATATCGCGAATAAATTGTTCAGCATCACCCATTGTTGCTTGGATAATTTCTTAAGCAGTGTACTATGCGGATGAAATAACAAAAACGAAATAAAAAGTTCGAATTGGAAAGGAAATCAAAATCCAAATCCAAACACACGGAATGCAAAATTTAATTTGTGTTTGGCGCGAATATTATGCAAGTGAAGTTGGTGCTGCTTCTGTGTGGAGACAGTCAAAGTGACACTTAAAGTGGGTTACAAATCACTTCGGCCGGTTTTGTGCAATTAATGAAAGTTTCAATTTACATATTGTGAATTCCTGTTCCCGCAAATCAAAGAGAGCAAGAATTTTAAAATTTCTTTTCACAGGAAATTACGAAGTAATGAGTTCTCTCAAGTGTTTGTGTTGTTGAATGGCGAAAAAATACAAAAAAGAGTAACGTCTTAAAAGTTTATAGTTATTTTGTTAAACCCCTTCCGTTGTTTACCTCCGCTCTTAGAAATTTAACCAGCTGCGAATTTTGGTGCAAAAAATGTGGGAGCAGACCTAATATTTCTAATGTTGCTCAAGCCAAAATCATTATAAAGGGTTGAACAAAATGTGCGTCTGCGCCTGGGTCCTGCAGCGCTATCAAAAGTTTGCCGCGCGGCTTGCAAAATGAAAAATTTGTATCTCTTGACTTTATTTCTCAGATATTTCTGTTGTGTAAATATTATTTTTATATATGTATACAAGTTGATATTTGGTGCAATTCAACTCTTCCTTTTTGACTAAATTTATCCCTGGCGTACGACGCAACTCTCATTCGCATAAAAATGTAGCCAGGCACAACCAGACCAATAAGCCCCCGACAGCACTAATCAGAACTTGACACCTTCCTAACAACCCTGTACTTTGTTTTATTCATTTGACAGCTGATTCGACAGTTTTTTTTTTTTTTTCTTTTCTGCTCTTCCACTACGTGAACACTCCGCAGTGACATTTGCATTTATTGATAGAAAGAAACGAGAAACCCCAAAAAAAATCAAATTGGATTCTCTCGATAAATAAATAAAATTAATTAAATAAATGAGCATTTCCTCCTAAGCGCGTCCTCCATAGAAAAACAGAAAAAAGAAAAATGTCTTACAACTACGAAGAGATGAGTTGGGCAGGTGAGTACCGCTTCGCGGCGATCCGACAAAATACATTCCTCCCCCATGTTTTCTATAGAGAAAAAAAAATTCTATTTATTTGAGAAAATTTTTGTAAAAAATTTCATGAAACAAAAGATGTCCGTGATTTGTTCCGTAAGTGGCGAGAGGATAACGAACGTCGGAGCGACGAAGTCATACAACTTTGGGTCGCCGTGCTCGAGGATAAGATCCGGAAAGTCGGCAACGAGAGGCATTTGATTCTAGAACAGGTGATTATTGCAGCACTGGATGTGGCGCGATTTGACATCGCGGTTGAGTGCACAAAGCAATTGTCGGCCGAGTTTCCGGGTAGTTTGCGGGTGCAAAAGTTTAAGGCGATGCGATTGGAGGCACTGGAGCGTTACGACGAGGCAATCGATGTCCTGGATGCTATAATTAAGAAGGATGAGACAAATGCCGCACCCAGGAAGCGGAAGATTGCCATTCTAAAGGCGAAGGGCAAGCGAACAGAAGCTATAAAGGAGTTGTGTCTATATCTCAAAATGTAAGTCGAACTTTAAGTATTTGCTTAACTTTGTCTCAGGTTTCATTAATGGCCACTAGAGTGGTGAACATGATAAGCAACTTGCCAAGCGTTGGTCTTTCCATTTAAATAGTTTTCTTCCGATACCTTTCAGATTGTCTCCGTTTTTTTTTGTTTTGGAAAAGTACACGGCTAATGGGTCTAAGTGGTACTTGTCTCTGTCTTTTCAAATCACCATTCCTGGGTGTTGCAAACTTTCTCGCCTGATTCTAATCCCATGGCCTATGAAATTCCGCCCAATCCCACTGCATTACGTGTCCATATTATGTCAAGCTCACGTTGTATTGGTTGCACATTTATGCTGGCTAATACGTGGACATTTATTATTTATTTCCCGTGGGATGTGTGAAGTTTTTATTCTGTATAAAAAATGTGGGGAAAAATTAAAACAAAAACCTGTAAAAGTTGCACAGTACGATAATCTTAATCCAAAGAAAGTCGCGGAATTGTCCTTTCCCTATGGGGGGCTGTTGTATTTGGAGCGAAATCACCGCCACATTGCCTCGATCTAGGCACAAGAGAAAACGAATAGGGTCTACAGGACCCCTTCAAGTCTAAATTATAAAGTTTGCACTGGTGAAATCCTATTTCACATCTGCTTCATCTATATTCTATTTCTTCTCCATCACAACATCACAAAAAATTTCGGTTCTCATTACTAGTATGTGGTATTGCCTAGTTGTTAATAGCTAAGGTTTTGTCGGCAAATGGCGACAGTTTTTGACTGACCAGATTTCCCGTCTCTCTGAAGCATTGAGTACTGCTTGACTATCTACGAATATTAAGATCTTGTGCTGTTCTCCTAAAGGAAACGTTCCTGCTCAGTAGATACTGTAGCCACCAATGAGTATGTCTCTGATATTGAGTGACACAAAACTGCAGCGCCTGTTTCTGCATCTGTTTAGAGTTGCAAGTACTACGCACTGAGTTCAAGTAGCTTGCTTGTTCCATTTCTGATACAGGGGATGAGGTTTTTCTCTTCTAGTTGCCCACATACTGTGTCCAATGTTTTCCACTCCGATTCTTGTAAACTTTATACGAAGACACAGCTGCCTTCCATCCACTGCGGTCCCAGACACACTGTCCTCAACATTCAGCTCAGCTTTCTTCCTTATCTAACTTAGTTATAGCCTTAACTAAATTGTTTTTCTTTCAATTACTCAATAGGTTTATGTCCGATCAAGAAGCATGGCATGAATTGTGCAATTTATATTTAGCCGAGGGAGATTACGGAAAGGCAGTCTTCTGCATGGAGGAAGTACTCTTACACAATCCACACAGCCATCTTATTCATCAGAGAATAGCAGAAATACGATACACGATGGTACCTTAAAAAAAAAACAGAAAACTAAACGTTAGTCTAATGATTTTCATTTAGGGTGGCATGGATAACATTGAAATAGCAAAGACTTACTACGCCCAGGCAGTTAAACTAAATGGAAACAATTTGAGAGCGCTATACGGTCTCTATCTAGTAAGTATACCAACGGTTGCTTGATCTTAAATTTTCATAAAATCTTCCTGTCTTTTTACAGTGTAACAATTTTATTGCAAACTCACGAGCCATTGTCTCGAAGCGAAAGGACGCACAAAAAGTGGCCCAATGGGCTCTCGAACAAGTCACAGATAAGACCACTAAATCATCGAAAATCACAGACAATGACAAGTACATTGCTGCATTAGATGTTGCATTCGGTAGCATGGACTTAAAGTCCAATTGACAAGAATTTGTTCGTATTTGCCAAACAACTTGCGTCGCATAATTTTCTTTTTCTTTTCATTTGTAATCCTAAAAAAACAAAAAAAAAACACCAATTCTATGTATCTCTATTCTTCCGCATATTGATAAACACTCTCACGGATACAACATTCATCACGTCGAAAGGAAATTTGCAACTTGGCAACTTGGCAACCTCCCAAAAGCAAAATAATACTAATTTTCATAAAAAAAAAAACCAAAGGTGTTTCTTACCCCTTTTTTTTTCATAAATATATATATATTTCTTTTTATTGTCCTGCAAAACTGGGTCGTCAAAGAGCGCGTGTATCGCATCGTATTTCGTATAAATTATACTTGGCTGTATTGTTTCTTTAATTTGTTTGTTTAGTTTAATTTGTTTAAACGCTATATGCATATAAATAGAATTTGTGAACTTTAAATTATAATGAGTTAGGTAACAGTAAACAAAGTATAATAGAAAAAAAAATTATATATTAAATTAAATAAAGAGAATACATTTTCCATGGTAAATAAGTTGGTAAAACATTGAAAGCAGTCGTCTTTTATTTTGTTGTAGGTAGTGACTTACAATACTCATTTGCTAAGGTTCAGTTGGGCGCAGGGAATCAAACCGCAAGGTATTTACTTTCTGTGTTTACTAAGAAGGTGAGGGATACATTTTCGTGATAGAAAGGGTCAGCACTTACATCTTCTACAGGCTATGAAGAACCGGTAGTGCCACTTGTTCGGGCACCAAAACTTTAAGCAAGAGTTTAAACTTAAAGCAAGACGTTAACAAACATCTTATCTACTTTCGAACAGCAGGTGTAAACCAAGGGGCAAGTAGAAGAAGAGCTTGTGCAAATTTTCGTTTTTATTGTAACACAAGGACGTTGCTATTCATACTCTAAAATATAGAGTCCTTCCTGGACCTATCGGGTGGAAATAAGAAACCCAGTTGACAATGGGCGCTTAAACTTAAGATACTGTATTAAGCCAGATTTTAATAAACAAAATCAATACAGAGCTACACGTCTCCCGTCTAGGGTCAAGGCTTTTTGTCAAGGTTTTTTTTTAACAAATTTAGAGCTATCGTAAAATTCTCTTTAATTTGATGTATCACATGATGGAAAGCAAAATCATTTCTTGTCTTTCAGATAAAGTTCCACAAAAAGGCTGTGTTCAAAAGTTTTTAATTGAATGCCTTCCCAATAAAAAATATTAAACAATAATAATATATACACCCCACGAAGGTGCACCTACAGCTGAATCCGTGCAGCCGACTCGAATTGATCTGCACTCCACGAAGCTCCATATATCGCTGAACCCACGAAGATTAACTCAAGATTAAGCCTGATGATTAAGCCCCACCTGCGACTGAAAATAAGTGGGCGACTGCTGAATTAATCTTCACCTCATGAAGACCCATCCCTGACTCACACTTAGAGTGCAATTGAATCTCACAAATGACCAATACCAAAGACTATACCCATGACTGGTTTTCACTCTTTGTTGATGGTTAGTGAACGACTGGCTTTTTAATCATTTCCCCATAGAGCACAACTTCAATGTGGTCACTGAGGGGTCTATCGGACTTCTAAATCTAGAGGAACCCCGTGAAGACTTCTGCAACGATCTACATTTATGATCTTAACAGTGTAACGTCCAAATTTGGTACTAGGAAGCTGTATAATCATATAGCCCCAAACGGTACATAGCACTATTTCTCCTCAAAGCTATAGAGATGATCATTGATGTTGCGTTTAGAGTCCGTTTACATCTTTTTCCCCCTTAGGACAGCAAGCATGTACAAAAGGCAAATCTAGTCTCTTTTGTTTTAACGATTTTAGCCAAAATAAAGTTTTTTTTTAGTGAGATTTGTGGGTTCATGTTAGACACATTTTCACCTCCTTCCCAGTAGTTCCTGACACATCCGACTTTCACCAGATCACCTTTTAGTATTTGAGTCTCATGTTTAGTATAATATTTGTGGTAACGGGTAAAAATGATCAAATATTGACAATTTCCCTTAGTCAGGTATGCATACATACATATGTATTTATTGAATACCTATTTCATGTTCTTTTTCTGATCATAAATCCAGCCTTCGAAGTTATTTAATCTGTCTTTACTATGATTACGAGTTAATGATAATGTTCAATACTAATGTTTTTCGTGTTACTTATGTACATTTGGGTATTTCCGAAATCATCTGAAACCCGCAAGCAAGTAATAAAACAATTAATTTTTACGTTATCCTAAACTGGTTACGTTCTGCTAATTATTATTTAGAATGTACCTTTAAGCGTAATCTTATAAAACATTAGTAGGTATCTGTTCTCTATACAAAAGGTAGATACCAATGTATCTATTGTCGTATATTCATAACCTTGTATGGGCGCACTACAGTCAGATCACCTACCTGTATTTAGGTAACATTTGAAATAGGAAAGGGTATTTCCTTTCAGATTGTGGTTGCTTAAGAACTGCATGCGTGAGATAACTTCGTCGTTCTTAAAGTGGTAGAAAAGTAATCTAAAGGAAAACCCAGTCTATGGAAAATCCTGTACGAAGAGGATAATAATAATACCTACTTTATTAACAGTCTGCTAATGCCGGTAATAAGGTAATGCTTTTTTTTTTAAATCCAATCAAAAAAGATTTTATGGGAATTCAACAGAAAGTACGGTTTTTAAGAACCACCACTATCTGTTGTAGGTCCTAGGAATCCTAGGCTAGAATCCATAATGGAATCCAACAGTGCAAAATTAATGTAAGTAACCCATCCCCAGACTCTTCATCTTCAAACTGCTGTGAAATGAAAAACTAATTTTGGAACATATTCGTCCATAATTTAAATATAAGTCAATATGATCTTATTCACATAAATATCCACACTTAAAAAATAGCTTAAGGGAATTTTCAGAAAAAAATATTGCTATTTGGATGCGTTCCAATATAATGCATACATAATCTACAGTAGATCTAATTTGACCAAAATTTCTAATTTTAAAATTGATTCAGCGGTTGACTGTTGATTTGGTTATGTCTGCTGGGATTAATACTTTTACGGACGTGATTAAATCAGGACATTCACACGACCTATTCAGATATTTATATGAGTGGACCCCCAAGTAGCTAAGAAAAGTTAAAAAATGTATGTTCGATTTATGATCAATAGCGAGACCCGTTGATGGTCACATGAATTCTGTCAGTCTGTTTCCTAAGCTGAAAGAAAGCCTCAATGTACACAAGGTATGACCATGAGGACAATTATGAGTTCAAAGATTCTTTTCGAAAATATAGAGCAGAACCACCACAACACCTTTATCACCTTTATCAGCAGATCATCCGAACTAGCTCCTAATGAACCTAACTCCCAACGACCAAAACGAACTAAATCGAAGCAATTCTGGCAGAAGAATTTATTTCTTTTTTTTTAAAAACTCCCAGTGAATCAAGTACCAATATCAAGACACATGGTGGGAATGAGTTTATATTTATAGTTTTTAAGTTTGGTACAAGTTTTTTCACTTCTCCTTATTTCAAATATTTTGGTGCAGTTAATTTTGCACAGTTCGGATTTCGTTTGAGTTTGGCTCTTAATTTTAAAAATTTAGGATCAAATGAATTAAGTGGATGTCATTGAGAGTTAACTCTATTGGGAGCTCGTACCTAGGGCCTCAAAGCAAATGTATATCAATATTCCTTAGAAGAAAGACGAAACATAGGTCCTGGATTACACAAATGTAACATTTGGATTGTGATCCGAAACCCGGATATATTTTTGGATATATTTTGGGCAGCTCACCAGTATGTCGTAAAACAGCGGGGTTATGATCCCAATCAGAACACGCTGTCCAATCGATTCAAATGTCTCCTTTAAATTTAAGTTGTTTTCACGAGTCGAATGTATTTTTCATTTTTAAACAAATATTTTGACACCAGTTAGTACAAATATCCAAAATTAAGATTTGTCAGTCTTAAAATGAGGTTATTTCACTAAAAGATCTCTCAAATGAGGTCCGTTCGCGTACCCTTCTAAAACAGCGAATTTTTAAGAAAATTTACGAATTTTTGCGAAAAGCTGTTCGCGTACGGAGAATTTTCTTAATTTTTTTTTGCAGAAGAGAGCGCCCACGAGAGAGTAAGAAATTTCCCCATGCTATGAATTTTAGTGCAATAAATTTCTGTGGGCTAGTTTATGAAAAATGTCAAACCAGTGTAAGTATTTTAGACTATTTCTTGTTCAACCCGTTCGTATGTTTTTTCGTAGATTTAGCTCACTCTGAGAGAATTTTATCCCCACTCTTCGAAATTTAATAATCTACGAATTTTAGTGCAAAAAGTACGCGAACGGACCTATGATTTATGCTGGATTTACACGAGTGTCATATTCGTCAGAATTTATGGAAATAGTTGTCAGTAAATGTCATTAAATATTAAAATTTTGTATACATTTGTCAGGATACGGAAAGAGTATTCTGACAAGTCACCAAAAAAGAAAAACATTAACGAGGTCATTCTTTTCTGACAAAATGTCAGAATTCAGTCGGCAATGTTTTGTTGCAAAATGCATATATTTATTTGAGTGGAAAAGTACATATTTGTACATACATATGTGTGCCATTGGCGAAACTCTGACGACTACGTCATGCCGCGTCATAAAATAAAAAAACCTTTCGTAAATTAGGTATTTATTGATCGATTTCAATAAAAACAAAAAATGGTGACAGACTGAGGACCATGTGGGTGATGACTCCAATCGATACCATTGGTCAAATAGTCAAAGTGTCTGTTGATATTCGCTTCTATTATTACCCGGACATAGTGCGAATAGACTTTGTTGTGATAACGTTTCGTTTTCTTTTTAATTATTACATTTATTTGGTTCTTTTTTTGTGGTGGGTTGTTTAAAATGATAATATAATGGTCTCGCGGACGAATCTATCTACCTACACTGTCATAAAATTATCGGCATCCTCCCCGCTGCACTGCCACAGTAATTAAGTCATTTTCTAGGAATCATTTTTTTTTTTTTTTCGAGTAGAAGAGGAACAAAACAATAACATGTGCATTTGCGAATGCATGCGTAAAAGAGAAAACGAAAAATGTTTTCTTTTTTTTTTGTTGTCCTTTTTATGATTGATTTTTGTATACCTAACTAAATTTAAGCACCTTACAGTAGAATCGTATAAAGGCCGGCTTAAAACAGTTTCAAACTTCAGTGAGTTTAAAAATTTCTAGGTGTTCACAACAAACACAGCAGGAGGAGTTTCTTTTTCTTTGTATTTTAATTTGTGAAGTGCATTTGACATAACATAATACAAAAATGTTGGAAGAGTCGTTATTGTAAGTGAATTTTATACAAGTGTTTAGTGATTTAGTTTTTGGATAAAATATTGTTGTGTTTTCGAAATGGGAATCGAAGAATTCTGTTTGAATTTGTGAAGAAACCTTGTCTGTCTGAAGTTGTGATGTAATATCGAGTTCTTCTGAAAAAAACTTTACGTCGAATTTGTAGCCTACAAGCTATGTTACACAATTTGTACGTTTTTTGAACACTTAGTCCCTTACTAAGGCTGCTGTCTAATATAGATTGGACGATCCATCACTAGAAACCTGAAGTTGCATGAGTATTATTTACGAAGTTGAGCTGGTAAATAAATCTTGCTTATGAGAATGCAAACAGTTCTCCCACATTACGCTTAATAAAAGCTTCTACGTTCCAAATATCCTTGGCAGGAACTTCAATATATTTCTATGCATTTTCGGCAAAAAACAATTTTGGTGTCTAAACACTGCAGACGTGATCCCTGACCTAGTTTAACACTTTCGATTATGTTCAATTTTAATCTCAAAAATTAGCTTTACGCTAGAGACTAAAACTTTTAGAGCCTAAAATTATCCTCAAATACGCTCTGCAAATCTGTCGAAAAAATAATGAAACACTGCTTAATTTTAGACAAAGTTCCTGCCTAAGAATTCCCTCCATTGAGATGCCATCTACCAGCCGTAAGAATACTCACCTCCCCATTCGTAGACCTTTGGAAGTAGTTTTTAATTTGCGTAATGTCACGGAATTTACATTACACAGGCGGTTTATTAGGTCGGTTCTAGAAATCTCTTCTTTCTGTTTTTGTGAGTTTCCATAAAATTAGCAATTTAACTTAACCTCTTTCTGTCCATTTCAGGTACACTGATGCTACGATTAGCGATGAAAAGATCTCCATGCTATTGAAACACCAGAAACGTTTATCACTCGCCTACGGTGCCTTGGACTACGTTCCATATCTAATACTTAAACACATCGCCGATAAGATTCAAATTCTCGATTTGAGTCACAACAGATTCCAGGATCTCTCATTTCTTGCGTTCTTTCCTCATCTCCAAACTCTAATTTTGGATAAGAATTCAAATTTGGATTGTAATTCTCTTCCTGTTATGGAGAATCTAGAAGTCCTCTGGTAAGTTCATAAATGGCAAAACCCCTAAAAGGCTTATTAATAAATTTATCCCTCTTTTGCAGGCTCAACAATTGCAATCTAGTCAACATCACAGAATGGCTACACACACTGCAGGTGCAGTGTCCTAAACTGAATCAACTATCAATGATGTGCAACCCTGTTGGGTTGACTGTTCTTAATGGAGTCAGCGAAAGTGACGAAAAGGAATATCGTAAGCAAGTACTTAAAATTTTGCCCAGTTTGGAATACTTTGACGGTATTAAGATAACTGATAAGCAACGGAGACTGGCAGCTGGCAGTATAGTTTCAATTGCTGCATTGGAGGATATTTTCCGAAAGAAAATTAAAAATTTCATAGAATTTTCAACGAAACTTCATAAAAATTTGTCAAGGGAAAAGTTAAATTTCCCGTTTGTTAGGAACAAAAGTCTTACGAATACTGAAGAAGAAAGTTCTTGACAAAGAGATTGGTCTTATAGACAGGAAAATATCTCGGATTTATTTCATAAAATTTTTGAAAGAAATGTCTTGTTTTTCTCAGATGCAAAACTTTATGAATGTATGCAGTTGTAGTTTATACAGAAAAACCTTGAGCAATTTAGTAATGATAATTGTAAAAGACTTATATGTTTTTTATCAATTTATATTAATAAAGCCCAAAAGATAAAAAAGACGTCTTATTTCTTTAAAATTTACTGAATGCGACGTGCAGCTTCTCACAATTGCTCGATATACAAAAAAAAAACAATATTTTTGGACGATTAGAAGAGGCTTTTAGTGTCATGTCCTTATGAAGATGGAAAGCTGTCTTTTCTGCAGCATGTATGTTTATCAGACATCAGTACTGAGCATTAGATTGAAGAGTGATCTTTGAAGAAAATTTCCGTAGGACAGGTTCTATGATTGATGGCATCGTTGAAGTCAAGAATACGGGAATAAAAACCGCCAAAGGAAGATGATTAAGATGACATTTGATCTTAAGAACGCCGTCAAAACCGCAAACATGAAATTAGCATTCTGCAAGCACAGAGTACTAGACTCCCTGCAGACTATACCGACGGATTACTTCAGAAATAAATTACTTCTCCATGATGACACCAATGAGTGACGAATCGTGGAGTTATAACGTGATATTTCGCGTTCTCCTTGGCTTCGTTCTTGACCAGCTACTGTGAAACTTAATGTCTTAAAATCCACATGTCCCCTCTCCAAAAATAATTCAGTAGTAACCAAACTCCTTGAAGAGTCGGAACATGGCTTCAATCGGGATAATGCAGGTCTAGTTATTAAGCATAGGCCTTGATAAAACAGAGGAAAATGCAGAAGTAGGGGTTGCTCATCAGCAGCAATCATGAAGAGTATGACGGCAACCATGGGCGACCACGTTGATATTGCTCGCAAGGCTAAACATATTCTGCAGCATGAAGCTAAGAAGGTAGTAACCGTATCGACTGTCCATGCCTAAAATTTGAACACCAATGCAGGCGGAGAGACAGCTCCTATAAAAAGTAGTGAGATCGATGATGCTTTCCGACTTCTAAATAAAGGCTAAATAAAGCAGTTTGCAGAATCAATGTCTTGGGAGTAGTCAGCACCATCTAAACTACCTTCTACGACGCGGCGTGCTTAGTGGTGGATAGTGACAAGTCCAATTGATAAGTAAGGACTACAACAAGCCCCGAAGAATGGCAAGAGAAATGGTAAAACTCTGACAAGGGCAGATGGACACAGAGATCAATTACAAATAAGGTTGGATAGAGCAATTGTGCCTGCCCCAGGCATCCACGTCTGTCTCAATAGATTTGAATGTGATAAGAACTCTATAGTTCTCTTTAGTTATGTGCATAAAAGCAGTAGAGACATTGGCAAGAACCATGAATATATGTATTTTGTGTTTAAGCCTTGATTCTCCAATCACTGAGTCACGGTGTCCGGAAAAGAACGTTTGCTTTTGTGATGAATATTGCAACTAGATCATTTGATTAATCAGAACTATTTGGTGAAAATTGGTACCAAAGAAGATCTACTTCTGTATAGCGGCTCCATCAGACTAATAACCAAATACGCTTCTTTGGCTTCAGTCGACTTAACCTTAGCTTGAGTAAAACCGGAGACAATGAAAGTTTACCCAAGGGGAAGCTATTCGAGAAATGCTTATTGTATACAAACGGCCTTCAATGAGATTACACGTCGACCAAAAGTAGATGCAATGTGTAAGGTAGATGGGTCACTTAAACTTGGAACCATGTTCTCTAAAAAATAAAAATGTTCAGCCTGGGACCGAACTCATCATCAACTCATGTATGCATTGCTGGACAAATAGTTGAGGGAGTAGAGAATTTCAAATACCTTGGGAGTATTGTCTCAACCGATGGCGGAATCGAACTAGATATAGGCAGCCGAATAGGTAAAGCAAAATCTGCGTTTGGAATGCTATCCACAGTTTGGCCTTGCAATAATTTTATGCAATTAGCCTAAACCCCAAGCTACGCCTGTTCCGTTCCAACGTTGAATTCGTGCTCCTATATGGATGTGGTACCTGAAGAGTGACCGTCACTATCACTAGGAAGCTGCAAACGTTTGTCAATAGGTGCCTGCGCTACATCTTAAGGATATTCTGGCCAAACCAAACCCACAAGGGGATACAGGATTTTAGTCAAGTAAGTCATTTTCTCTAAATAGCGGTTCAGACATTGGTGCGAGTCGTTAGAGAGCATTAGACACATGGACCTCCGTCTCGTCTCTAGAGGGTATATTGCCTTAACAGGTTAATAACGACTTAAGCATTTGGGTAATAAAGACCCGTCATTTCCAATTGTACACAACCTTCTTAAGGCTTGTATATATACATATGTCAGTTCATGTCGGAGAAGGACGTGAATGGAATGATTTGATTGGCATTTTTCTTAAAGAACTGATAAAGCAAAGACTATTCTTCACTACTGCTCAATTCTTAGCACAGCTTTAGCGTATGATATTTTGTTTTTTAGCTATTGAGAGGCATTTACGAAATGCCGAAGTAGTATATTGTTTAGCGAAACATTCTTAGAATTTCAATCTTCCACGAGAAGCGGCTTGACTGGTATTGGACATTACAGGACGTGGAATCATTTCCAAATCACTTTCAAGAACTTGGCTTAGACCTGACCACAAAGCAGCCCCTCCATTGTGGTACAGAGATGCTGAGAAAATACCTCATTGACTGATGAAAACACAAAAAATAATAACTTCAACACGAATCACTATTAAAAATGTTAATAAAATATTTATTCCGTAAATCACACATTTCCTTGTTCATAGAAAGCTATTAAGTTGTTGTTGTACTTTGGGGGGATTTTTTCCTCCGCTTAAATCCGAATAACTCACTAAATTTAATTGTTGATAGAGATTTCTTGCTACTGCCACTACTACTGGGATTCACACGTGCCGAATCACGTGTCGAGGAGGCAGATGGTGTTGCTGCTCTCATTGGGTCAGCACTAAGCGGTACACGAGGACCTCCGTCCAAATATTTGAGATTCGGAAACATATTAAACACACATTCCCTGTAGTCAGAGCTTGGAGGTATGATTGGTATCAATATGTTTCCTTCATTACCCATTATAGATAATTGCTGTAGATTCGGACACTGATCTTGCAGTCGATGAAGACATTCGTTCATTTGGACGATGTTGCAATTGTTGATCCTTTAATTGAAGAAAAAAACATTGTAAAATGTGTATGATAATTTGCTTTTTGATCTCTTACCACAGAATCCTTAAACTTGGCAGATGCGGCAGGGTGTGCATATCCAAATCTGGATTACGGTCCAAGATCAGTGTGTGCAGTCTATTGAAAAACGTTAGAAAGGAGAGATTTTGAAAGTTATTATAACTCAAGTCGAGGCATTTTGTTTGTGTGGCAAATTTTTCGGCAATCCTTTTCGGAATTGATCGTAGATTTTCATAGGCCAATGATATTCGTCCGTCTTCCTCGAGGATATTATCACCAAAACCGTCCGATACTGAGACCATTTTGAAACAATCAAATGAAGAGTATTCTGGCACAGAGGAACCGTAAGCAAATTCATCTGTCAAACTGTCGATCGATGTGTGAGTTGCACAGTCTTTGAGTATAGAATAAAGATTCTCACTAAAGGTTTAATATAAAAAAAAAAATATTTTTTATTGATTAAGGGGAAGAAAAATATCAACGGAATTGACCCGGTTTAATGAAGGACTGTCGATCACTCAAGGTTACTCACCTATTGTCAATGTTTGTGAAACTGATCTTGTCAGACATTTTGTTTGTAATGTCAGTAAATCGATTGTTGATAGAGTTTCCGCCTTCAATGTCATTAAACGCTGATCATTTTGTTCCCCGTGGACGACTTGTTGCGGGTTTCTCAATTTTGGAAGGCTACTACTACTTTGAAAAAAGTTTGTTGATGGCTGATCACAGTGGCTTTATTGCAACTGGAGTACTGACTGCAATCAACACCGTTATCAGACTGAAATTTTATTGTCTTTAGAGATGATTGTCAAGTCACTGAAAGAAGAAGAAGACGATGAGTGTACTCTCACTCACCAATTACATATATCAACCATAGAGAGGGGGCGATGATGATGATCATCATATGCAATGGGAGCAATACAGACGCTAGATAAGCCAGTGGCTTAGCGGGAGATACACGGTGTTTATATTTGTTATTTACCAACGAGAGAGTGTTTCACGATATGGAGGCCGATGTGGTGCCGGGTGTGATAAGAGTAAAGTATAAGGTGACGATGGCTTCTCAATAAGCATAAGAGCAAGATAAGAAGTGTTCTTTCGTTTGTGAGGTTTAAGCTGAAAGGGATCTTGGTTTCACAATTACATATGTACGCGGTTATAAATTCGGAATAAAAATCTCGATGTAAAAGTGCAGAAGTGTTTTAAGTTTAGTGATCACCGAATTTTTCGTTTAAGACTTTTGGCAGAACATAACAGGCAGCTGATCGGTGGAGCTGATCTAATATTCTCTAGTATGCGATCGGTCATACATATGTTGTGTACTTAGAAAGGCGCGTATAGTTTAGGCTTTAGTTGGATCATTCGGGTGATGATGATGAAACCAGTCAATTGCTACACTGAGATGCTGATTCCAGGGTAACTTATGAATGAACTCAGCTTTCCAATCCATCTCTCTTCTCTTCTTTTTCATAGCTACTATGTAATGAACCAAAGTTGAAGGATCCCTACTAGTGCTTATGTGGAATTTGCTCAAGTTTGAAGTTATACTGTTCCACAGAATCTCGGGTTTTCACTTCTCTTGCGATAGTACCACCTTAGCTCGCATCAGGCTTTACATTTTTCACCAAGTGGTTTGGTAGTCTTTATTTATTGGCATTTCCTGTAGCACAAATAACTGATGCTTTTGATTATTTTCCAATATTAGGATGACACTTAAGTAATTAATTTTATATGTTTAGTATGCTTTATGCTTATGTTAGTGTTAGTAACGGTATTGTTGATTTTGTTTAGATTACCATTGGTCTAAAACGAGGTCCTAGCCTGATAAATAAAGATGAATTGTCTGCTCTCAGTGACTGTCTGCAACAGCAGCCACAATAAGTGTTGCCGCTATGATACCAAAGTATCAAAAGTGATACTATTATACTTTTTTCCCGCGCGATACTTCGTTTTCATTAAAATGTCTATTTTGACACTTTCTAACTTTTTTTCAACTCGAGTGTTTCGTTAAAAGACGTGCATACCTACATGGTAAGTTTTTTTTTTTTTTATGAATTTAATGTGCAAGGCAAACGCCTTATCCACTGAACTGTAAGTTATTATTCAGTAATTTTTTTATGTCACATTGGATTGGGTAGGTGCATTTTTTTCCAAAGAATTTATAATAATTAATAACTATATTACTATGTACTATGTATGCGGACAAACGTAAGGATGTTGAGAATCAACTTGGCGCGGAAGGCTCATCGCACCTGAAATGTGGCAAACTTAGCCGCTTTATACCTATATACGAAATTCCACTGTCGTTGTTAAAAAGCTCAGTATGACAAAGTAGGGGCGATAGAAGGCAAATAAATTTAAAATTCTAATGCATTTTTAAGGGCCTTGCCAATTTATCTAACCAAGCAATAAGTTTTCTTTAATTCAAATAAAACAATCTTCTTACCGTACTTAGTAATTAATTTCTTAAAGTTATTTATTTTATCTTTTATAATTTTAACTTTCTTGTAGTTTTAATTATTTTTATAGCCTTCATTTATTTTTACCGATGATCTGTTAAGTCCTTTCAAACGACCTTCGAAAAGAACATCATCAATGGCTTTCTTAGCAAACAACTGTTGTTCTCTATCTAATTTTCTGAATTCGGCTGCCCAGAGTTTTCCTTGAATTTCAATCTCATCGTCCGTACATTTGTCATTTATTTTCGGTGTAGATTCTATCCCATCCAGCATATCGTTTTTCGAATACATAGATGTCTCTGAAGGAACCTCTGAACGAATCTCCGAAGGGACCTCTGAGTGAACCTCGGATTTGCAGTCAATGTCCTGAAAGGGGTCAGTTACAGATTCCTAAAAAGAAAAGCAAATTCAAAATGCAAACTAATCTTTAAAAAACAAAAATACATGAACTTTTCTTCGTTTTGGAATTTGTGAGACCAAATTTATTAAAAATAAACCGATGCCAGAACCAGAAGGGACCTCCTTGAAGTTTGGATCGGCTTGTTATTTTCCTACAAGCTAAGGCTTCAGTCCATTACCCGCCTCAATATCTCAGAATGCCCCTTAAGAACATACAGCCAAATAACAACTTATTTATAAATATTTAATGGTAAATCACTAGTTTCTTTAAATAATCTATACATTTACATTTATTTCATGCATTTCAATATATCATACTCTTATTTATTTATATAATAAATTATAATTACATATCATTACCTTGCCTTAGGTATTAAAATGTCCAAACGGCAACTCTAAAGCATACACAATCATTCACTCATTCATTAACACGGAACTATGCACATTCAAAACGAGAGAAAAGATACGAAATCCAAGTTAACAAACAGCATGCAACCTACCCCAGTCACGCACATTCTTTTCCTTTGCAATTTCATAGATACACATTTACACAACGCAGGTACGGTGGTATTCTCTCAGTGGAAATGAGCATTATAGTGACGAGTGAACAAAGGAAAAAAAAATCTACTTACATTTTGTGTATTCGGTGTGCACTCTATCTCCATTGTATGCTGGCATTTAGCTTCATTTCCATTTTGCTCCTCTTGGTTGGCTAAAAAGAGCATATCTTCATAGTACCACAAAGAAGGAACGTACTTTTCTCCCCCTATTACCGCGTTAAAGCTACGTACTTTATTCAATTCGCGACGAAAATTGCTTCGTAGAATATTCACTTTCCTTCGCACTGTATGACGATCGGCATCGGGTTCGATTTTTTTCAATTTATTCACCAAAACCTTGTAGCACTGGTCTTTAAGTCGTCTATTTTTGTATTCTTCACTTTTCACCTTCCAAAGAGATGGAAAACTTTTGTAAATTTCTATAAATTCCCGCCAGTATTCGCGGATTTCCACACTAGAAGTTGATGGCATCATGACTTTCATTTGACTGAACACAAAGTGACTGTACATTCGTTATTGGTGGCTGCGCAGTGCGCGCATACATTCAAAGGGAGGTAATTTTTTCTTAATTGTGTATGCGAGTTTTTTTTTCTTTCATTAATTTTTTTTTACGAATAGGGTTGCCATGTAGTAAGAAATAATAATATTTTGCAATTACATACTTATTGAATAAGAATATAAGTTTGAAATATTTTTAATTTAAACATATAAGCCTATTATGTCATTGTAAGATTTTTGATGACATTCAAAATACGTGATTTACTTAAATTGAAAGAGTGGTATTTAAGGTTCCACACAAAATTTCCTACGAGAAGAGAAAAAAGTTTCTATTTCTATATTTCAAAGTATGTAGCAGATAGATCTGCTATCGGATACAGTTTACCATTCATTGTGACCGAAATGGACTATAGAACATTTCTATTTAACCATAAAAAATATCAGGCCGTAAGCAGCCCATAGAGGGCCAAGGCCTAGCTTCTCACAACTGTACATGTTATGTGTGGTATATGTACATTTCTGCACATACAGAAGGGACCTACCCTATTATGCCGTATCCGAAGGGCAGAGGGGTTTTGAGAAGCTTTTTTATGACAGTTATGCTCTTGAATGCTTGTCGGACACTCGGAAGAGGTGAGGCCGTGAAAAAACGTTTAATGGCATTTTTCCGACGAGACCAATTGGGCTAAAAATGTGGTATGCCATCCTATAGGAACTCACAAAGTCAGCTCAAATGTTAAATTTAACCAACATAGTCAGAGTCGTTTACAAAAAATGGGCATTTTATTCAATTGGCTATAAGTAAGGTACTATTATTAGCTCTTTTGCCCAAAAATTTGGAATGCAATGTTATTGGACTTTACGAAACTTGTCAACGTATGAAATTGGCTATTGGCTATCATTCTGTTAAATTGGCTATAAGCAAAAACAATTAAAAAAAACTAAACTAATAATTTTAGCAAAAAATTGATTATCCCATCTTAAAGGAATTTACTAAACTTGTCCAAATATGAAAGTCAGAGCCGTTTTCGAGCAAATTGGCTAAAACCTCTTAATCCTTAGAAAGGTACTGTTAAACGCACTATTGGCCTAATATTTTGTTAACCATTTTATAGTATTTAAGACAATTATCAGAAAAAAAATTGCTAATTGGTTTAATAAACTAGGTGCTATAATAAAGTTAAGAGTTAGAACAAAATTTATGTTCCATCTGAGCCTAATACCATCGGGATAAGTACGTTTCAGCTATGCGCTGAGATGAAATGATAAACTTAGATTAAAAAAAAAAAAAAAATTACATATTATTTTATATAAATTTTATACTGTTAATTATAGGTCTGAAACAAAAATTTTAATTTCGCTTCTAGGGTTTACTCAACAAACCCCAGATATGAAGTTTGATCAAAATCTGCCCACCCACTTAGGCTATAGCTTCGTGAACAGACAGACGGCATTGACAGACCCACTTTTTCGGAATTCTCTATAATAGTAATATCCATATTCATCAAAATTTCGAGATCGAATCCAATACTTTCTCTAAGTTAATACAAGTGGCACCGGGAGTAAAATGCTAGTTTGTCTAAGACCATTAACTTGTGCAACCAACGAACCAAGGAGCTATGTCACAGGTGTCCGATATATTCGTTGATTTTGTTTGAAGCCTCAAAATATTACGTCACACAGGTACAATATTCGTACAGTGGATTTACATCATATATCATTTTCGTAAATTTGTATAAATTGTGGTGCTAAATTATTAATCCATAAGTTAAAATAAAAATCAGTTCCTATGAAATTGGATTAGACCTAAAAAATATGTAAATATTGATACATACAGTGTTGGCCAAAACTAAAGCAACTAATACACCACACAATTGTTTTAAGATTTAACAAGTGCTTATGAGCCAGAATATTTTTATATTTATTTTTCGCTATATCTCTGAATATTATAGATTAGTATATAGAATCAATAAACACTCTTATGAGTAAAATAAAAAAACAATAAATACAAAACTGAATTAAGGTCCATTTTCGGCTGGCCAAAACTAAAGCAACTTTTCGTTTCTTTCTTCAAAAAACGATTTTCTGTTACGGAAAACAAAAAGTAACCGTTGTTTTAAGTATTTACTGCTATAGAAATGCTGCCAATGAACAAACAAGAAAAAATTGGACGATTTTCGGTTATAATTTTCCTGCAGAAGACATAAAAAGCTGCTCTAACTTATTTTGTAAAAATGGCAAGGAAAGTATTCTGAACGGACAAAAAAAAAATTTTGATTTTGAATATGGAATAACACAAGGAAATATATACTATATTCTACTCATAAATCAGTGAAACGTCGTTTAATTAAATATTATAAGGCCAGCAAATCCGTCAAAATGATTCATCGAGGGGGCAGGCCATGAGTTAGGACGCACCGGGAAGATAAATATGTGATAAGAAAGATTAGGAGCAGTCTATTCATGTCATCTGAGAGTTGAGATACGAATTGAACATGAATATCCGCACCAGAACGATTCGTCGAAGGGCAGTGAATGGTGGTCTTTCATTTTTCAGTGTCGTGAAGAAACCTTTTATTTCGGTCAAAAACAGAATGGCTTAATTCAAATTTACAACTGGCCACATCAACTGGACAGTGTCTAAAAGGAAGACAGCTCTATTCTCTGATGAATACAAATTCAATATTAAGAGATCGGATGGATTTCGACGTCTTTGACGGCTCAGCAATGAAGCACCTACTTCTCGATATTCGATGGGTATGGTCAAACATGGAGAAGGCTATGTCATGGTCCGGAGATGCTTCCATGGATATGGAATTGGCCCAATCCATAAAATAGATGGAATTATGAACCGATTTGTGTACAAAACTATCCTGTAAGGCGTTATGCTGCCACATGTCGAAGAGGAGTTGCCTTTGAAATGGGTACTTCCACAGTATACCGCACCTAAACATACCTCAAAACTTTTAAAAAATTGGTTTCAGGATAGAAAATTTGGGATTATGGAATGTTCTCCGGAACTTTATGCTATAGAAAACCTCTTGGAGATCGTAGATCGGAGAATAGTTCGGGATACATATCGAAATAGGGGGGCCTTTTTACTCAGGTCAAGGAGGCATGGAATAATATCCCCAGTTCCACAATTTTAAATATTTTGGAGAGTATGCCAAGGAGGTGTGCAGCGGTGATCTGAAATAATGTTTTGCCATTAAAATATTGAGTTTAACACAACGAATTTGAATATAAATACAATTTTGCTTTGGAGTTGCTTTAGTTTTGTCCAGCTGAAAATCGGCATATTTTAGTATTATTTGTTTTTCTTTGTTTTTGTTATAAATAAATGGTTTTTTTTTTTTTTAAATCTAATTTTGGAATGTAACCACTACATTCCTACATAAAAATTTTAAGGAATATATTTTCATTTAAGCAATTTTACTCATGTGTTTGTTGTCTGTGTTTAAGTTGCTTTAGTTTTGGCCAACACTGTACATACATATTTCCCTTTCCTTGTGTACGACAGCAACCATCTTTTAAGCGAAGATTACAAATGCTTCACGTTACGAGAAATTACACGTTTTTTTAAATAATTAATACACTTGCATTTTTTTTTGTGTCATTGATTTGAATGTAATAATTTTATATAATTATTCCTTTTTTCTTAAACATCCAACATTGTGTGCTCTACAATTTCCAGACGGCAACTCTAATTCATACACAATCATTCACTCATTCATTCACACAGAACTATGCACATTCAAAACGAGAGAAAAGATACCAAAACCCAAATAAACAAACACCTCTGTCACGAACACTATACATATACCCTGTCATAGATACACACATTCACATCGCAAATGCGATGGTGTTCTCTGAGTGCAAATTAACATTAGCAGCGTGTTGTGATTTTATGAACAAGACGAAAAAAAAAAAAATATTTACTTACATTTTGTGTATTCGGTGTACACTCTATCTCTAGTGTGTGCTGGCATTTAGCTTCATTTCCATTTTGCTCCTCTTGGTTGGCCAAAAACAGCATATCCTCGTAGTACCATAACGAAGGAACGTACTTTTCGCCCCCTATTACCGCGTTAAAATTCCGTACTTTATTTAATTCGCGACGAAAATTGCTTCGCAAAATGTTTACTTTTCTTCGCACCATATTACGATCGGCATCCGGTTCGATTTTTTTCAGTTTATTTACCAAAACCTTATAGCACTGGTCTTTAAGTCGTCTATTTTTGTATTCTTCACTTTTCACCTTCCAAAGAGATGGAAAACTTTTGTAAATTTCTATAAATTCCCGCCAATAATCGCGGATTTCCATGCAAGCAGTTGATGGCATCATGACTTTCATTTGACTGAGCATAACGTGACTGTACATTCGTTTTTGGTGGCTGCGCAGTGAGCGCACACAATGAGAGCGGTGTTTTTTTTTTTGTTTGGTTTGATTGTGTTTGCGAGTTTTTGTTTTTTATAAAATTTCTTTTGTGAGTAGGGTTGCCAAATGAAGAAAATTATAATATTTTGTAATTAGGTAGTAATTAACGCAAATGCTGTATGAGTTTAAAGTTTAAATGGAAAATCTTATGATTATACTTTCTTCATTTCTTTAACCCTTTAGGGGCATAGCTATCTTGTTCGTACTTCTGCAACGCGTTTGAACTTTCTCCAACTCATTCTGTCAAAGTTTGATCCGTCCTCGAATGTTCTGCGCGAAAACGACCTTAAGTCGTCTGTCTGTCTTTCGACTAAAAATCGTTTTAGTTTCACTGTCGAAAAAAATTTAGTAGATACAACATCGTTTGTCGGTCGAATAAACTGCATATGAATGCAATCTAGATTTTTTATCGACTCAATTTGACTCGCACGCACATGGTTTCCACGGCTTATTTTGACGAATCGTGTACTGTTGGTCAAATTTCGGGTCATTTGTTGAAACCATAAAGAAACTTTAGATTTGTGTAACATGCAACAGGCACATGAGAGGTGTTAATATTGTATCATATATTGTAGTCATCAAAAATGTTCGTCTAATTTCGTTAATTTTTCGTTCACTTTTTGCTCTGTAAGTATAAAGCGATTCCAATCGTGCGATTCTCCATGAAAAGCAGAAGGTCATGGTTAGGATATTGTGAGTAAAGGCCAGCCATCTATTATATAATAATTGTTTATTTAATGCAAGTGTAGGTTATGACAGTCCGTGAATCGCATTTTCGTTCAGTTATGACAGGAACTATTGCACATCCAATGCAATTATGGTTGAGCCTTTAAGTTTCTGAACGATATCGTGCGTAATTATACTAATGGTTATTTAACGCTTGGTTTTGTCAGGTTGCGATAATTTTCGTCTCCGTACGCAAAGAGCGATTTTGTCCGCACATTCCGATAAAGATGAGGACATCGTGTGGTAGTTAAACTATGCAGTTGCCGTACCCAACGAGCTTCTTCAATTGTGCGAGATCTCTCCGTGACTATGTTTTGCTTTAAATACTTAAGTAAAAATAAAATAAGCTTCCCAAGTTTCTTTTTTAGGATTTTCTTTGTTCTCTATCTTTTTTTAGGGCATCGCGTACAACCAAGATCATTGAAAACTGTGCTTCTTCTGCGATTTCTTCATTTTCGATTTTGGAAAGTTCCTGTGCAATATATTCCCCAAAAGCATGTCTCTTCTTTTCTGACGATGTTTGTATCTTTCTCTTGGCACTTTCTTGTACATGTTTTAAAGCAGTAGTGGCTATATCGTACAGGTCATGAACTTTAAAAATATCGTTGTCCTAAGAAAGGCGAACAACAATTAGGCTTTTTAAAGTTTTCTATTTAACAGTTACCTACCTTTATTTCATTTGTTTCTACTTCTTCAAGTTCTGATATCGTAAAAGCATCTAGGGGTGTCTGTACAGTGGATTGTGTTCGGTGATTTGAACAATCGGGCGTCCATTGTGTTCCATCTAGACTTCGTGACTTTTTTATGACAACGGAGTCTTCCTGGTGAAAAAAAAAAATCAAATAAAATTATTGTTTTTATAGATGTTCGTCATTGTTATATATATTGTTGTGCAAACTTCGCAGATGTATGTACATATTTGCTCTTCTTCGCCTTCAACCAGCTTTATGCCGTCTAAACACGGAACAATTAATTTCTATCGCTTCTCTTTCCACTTTTTCTATCTGTCAAACCAGATTTTTCGATCCACGTTTACTAAACTCTGCTCGATCCCAAAAAATGTGGTCGGATCGAGTCAATCCAATTCAAGTTTTAAATGACTATTGAACCGAATTGAGTCTGGATTTAATCCGTCTTGTTGTTTATGTTTTTGGGACGTTCGGTCCGGATTCTTGTTCCCCTCAAACAAATACCTAAGTCATTTTCTTATGATCTACGAGTATGTACATAGGTTGGTAGTTTAAGAAAACTTCTCAAAATAAAACTACTTACTTGTGTGGAACCGTAAACCCTCGGGGAGGCAGATAAACTTTCGTCAACTGACTTTTCTAAAAATTTCAATTGTTTATAACACCATAAACTAGGCACATACGCGTTCTCGACACCATTCCGTCTGGCTTGCAAAATTGCTGCTCTCTGTCTGCTATATTGTTGCCTCAATGTTTTAATTTTAATTTTTATCTCTGTAAGAGTTGTGTTTGGCTTTTGTTTTCGAATTTCTTTCAAAATATGAATCCAACATTCGTCTTTTTTCGATTTATTCAAATAACTACTATGCGAAGATGTATAGAGCACTGTGCAGGCTTTATACAGTTCAATTAATATTATCGTTTCCGACCTTGACCAGGTATTTTTCTCTACGTATGTTTCACTGCTAGACATTTCTATTGAACAAAACACAAAATCGCACTTGAAAGCAATATGAATGAATCACAAAAAAAAACCGAAAATATACTCGTGTAACTGCTACCGAAATTCGAGGTGATATTCTGCTTTTATTCGATTCTTCCCAGTGACTAGATATGTACGTATATTTTTGCGAAGAAATCAATCTCAATCACTATCGTTTTCAGACTCACATACTTTTACGAGTACATCTATTTTTGTTTTGTTCCCCTCATTGACCCGGCGCAAACGAGAACATATCTGCCGGCAGAAAACTGGTTTCATACTGTACTACGAGCGAACACAGGAGGTTTTTTTCTGGGTAGAAAAAGTAGTATACACACTACATGAAGTATTTCTCTCGCGTTTGACAGTCGAAGTTAGATTGCATTTGTTCAGATCTACTAAAATGGTGAACGATGTGTTGTAGTCAGTGTTCGGACTTTACTGCAATTGCAGTAGATCTACTGCGATTTTGAAAAATATTTAAAATCTGCTGCGCCACTGCGCTTGACTTGAAATCTACTGCGATTTTTGAATGTGAAAACGGTAGAAAATTTGATGTTTTCTAGATGAAAAACGTAACACAATCTAGAAAAAACGTAAATTTATTGATGGAAAATTTCTTTTAAGAACTGAATTTAACTGAAAATTAATCAGTTATTAAAAATTTTATAAAAAAATTATTTCGTGCAAAGATTTGTGATTAAATTTACTTTAAACTGTGCAATTTAAGTTTGTTTTAACCTTATTTTATCGTAAAAAATATATGTGTATAAATCTAAACCCCAGTATTGTTGTATTTTTTGCAACAAAAACAAATCTGCTGCGGAAAATACGGATCTACTGCACTTTTTGTAAGAATCTACTGCTAAATTTTATTATTGAAGTCCGAACCCTGGTTGTAGTGTATGTACTTATAAGCTTTCTGCCTTGTTTCCCAGAGCACTCTCCCCACGCTAACATTTTTTTCTGCCGGGAGAAATGTTCTCTTGTGCGATAGCCAATTCATATGAATACACTATGGCAAGAGCATTTTTCTACCTGCAGCACATACCTGCCATAGAATATTTCATTCAATGTAAATTGACTTCTGCTTCTCCCCTTTTCGTTCTCATTTGTAAACAGTGTTGCCGCAAGAGTTTGGAAAAAAGTATCTCTGCGGACAGAAGAAAAGTATCAAAAGGTATCATAATAGGAATTTTGAATAATAATGCCATTATTATTATTTTGTTAATATTACAAAAATGAAAACAAGCTATAATGCCCAAAATAACACGAATATTCTCAAGTCTTTTACAAAAAATGTATCCATCCAAACAGGCGCCAAGTCGACTACAAGAATATTTAAGTAAATTATCAAAAAAATGACCGAAAAATAACTCATAGTTCAGTGAATAAGAGTATTACCTGGTATATTATAGTATTTTGTTGTCGGAATTAAAAAGTATCAAAATAGGCATTTTACAGAAATCGAAGTATCACGTCGAAATTAAGATTAAAAAGTATCACTTTTGATACTTTGGTATCATTGTGGCAACACTGTTTGTAAACGAGTTATGTTTTTCTTTCTGCGCGTGAGCATTAGTGCTGTCGTTGGGGAAGTTTTAAGAGTACTAAAATTTGATGTCGCATACTTAGTAGTAAATTGAGTACATTTTAAAATTTAAAGTTTTGGGACTAAATTCGGTTCATATTATGGGGAACACTTGTGCAATGCTACAAAATTGGAAATGTAAGTACATGGTGTATTGACGTTATAAAAGTTGCACTTTTCGCATCCCTATTCATAATAGATACACTTAATTGATTGTAAGCCCACACTGTAGACTTAAACTACCCCGATTTGCCTTTTTTCTCTAACGTTCTCTAGAACTTCTTCGCTTTTAACGGTCTTTTTCTCGTTTCACAGCGAACACTTAAGCATTAATTGTATACTTTTGAGTTACTCTACTCGTTCTATGCCTTTCTCTCTCTTTTTCTAAGTGGTTGATATGTTCTTCTTAAGCTTTTTACGATACGTGTCCGAGTTCTATTGCTGAATTCCATTCTTTAAAGAGAAATAAGTTAACGACGGCAGTATGTAATCATAATAAGAAGGACTCGATAGTAAGAAGCCACACATGTAACGTTACTAACGTGGCTCTCGCCATGAGTATTGTATCACCCCCATTTATGTGCATGTTTATGCTTTAAATGTTACCCTAAAGCACACAACCAGCAAAACCAAACTTTTATGATTGCTTAAGTCACTGGTGTGACGTTGTAAATCTTACTTACATACCTCACTTGTAAACTTAATAAAGAGTTTAATGAATTTACTTTAAAACACTTAACACACTGTCAATCGAATCGATTGCTCTTCGAATGCGGGAAATATGTAAATAAGAGAAGAATGAGTGGAACAAAGAAAAATGTCAAACTATCAATTGGTGTACGCAAGTATCAGCAGCACACTGTACAATTGATAATTATGTAGGTCGTGTGAGAATTACACTGTGGAGTCGTTTTGTGGCTAAGGGGCCAGTTGCATAATTGAAAATTTTGATTTCCGATTTTAAGACGAAAAATATTAGCTTTGATTAATATCAAATTAAAGCCAATCACTTGTACCTCAGTGATGAAGGGATCCGAAACTGGGAGGCCTATTGGTGCTTTTTGAGGTCAAATCGGCAAATCCCAATAGGGATACAGTAAAGTTAGTTAGTAAACCCAATTATAAGGTCGCCGAGTGAAAGAAAAGAAGAAGAAGACTTCTGACTTTAAACCTGTATGTCTATTTCTATTGCTGAGTTTAATTGCTCATGATTTACTATGCTATCCTTTGGAATCCTCACCCATCAGCAATAATTTAATATTGTACAATATTGTTTGAATTTATGTGTCAAGATGTATTACTAGTAGATCACCTATTTTTCTTCGGATCCAATTCTAAGTGATGAAACCTGCGGCCCCATTCATTAATGAGTGCTTCCATAGGGTGGGTGGGATACTTAGTCATAACTACTCCAATTTAACGACTAAACATGCAGACTTCGGTCAGAAGTTTTGACCGGTATGCTACACTCATACAATTTGCTGTTATGAATGGGATATATGTAAGTCATATAGTCACACCTATGTATTTCTACTCAGAAAAAAACAAATGCATCATCTTGTACTATCGCATGTCTCGTTATAATTTATTAAAAAATAAATTTACTGGGGCACAATAAAGTTCCACTTACCCGAACTCGATTATAATAATCTCCGATTGTATTCCTTTTTACATCATCAGGATTAATTAAAGCAATTGCACAACATCCTTTGAGAGATAATTATTTCTGATTATACTTGGAACAAAAGGTGCAACTTTTACAGGCAAAAGTAAATATTATATGTAGCTTTCCGCTGAACAAGGTGTATTCACCCTTAGGTGGCAATAACCTTTATCAAAGCTCGCACGAAACAAATTTGTTGTAGCAAACCGTTTGACAATGAGGTCAACTACATCACCTTACATTTTGAGCTTCCAATTCAGTATTAATTCCAATCTGATTATATTAAAAGCTTTGAAAGGCGATAAAGATAGCACGCCAACAAAAAGCGTCCTCGGGGATGATGTGAAAGTAGAAACAAAAAAAAAAAAAAAAAATCTTATGATTGAGAGGTTAATTCCACGTTGAGCATTCGTGAAGTGTGCCCTCACGACATTCAATCGCAGATAAAAGCTTCTCAAACAGCAATGTGCTAAGAGGTGATTTACTTTTTTTTCATATCTGTCTGCTAGTGCTTGGATTTAATGCGTTTAATTGCGTGATAGCTGTGCCATGATTAAGGAGCAAGCTACTTGATAGATGCCACTTGTTGTACAGTGAGTCAAATGATTGAGTTTAAGTCAAAAACATACTAATTTTTATGGATTAAATTGGACTCAATTATCGGAAAAAAAGTTGTAAAAATTCTCTTAAAGCCATTAGAAGTAAATGTAAAAAAAAAAAACTATTTTAAAATCTCTTGGCATAAAGCATGTAGGTCCGTAATGTGCGTGATCAACGAATACTCTAAGGGATTATTCCGCAATGAAAACTGCCAATCGATAGTAAAATAACACTCAAATGCATTCAAGAATATGAGAAGGTATAGATAATTCCAAATAAGCGATATTGTTTATTAGGTAAAAAAAGGAACTAAGTCGTCGGGAAACAGCCTGCTGCAGAATGTCCACTTTTAGCGCTCTAAAGTTATCGTTTTTGAGTGTTCCCGTAGATAATATGCAGCTACAGTAATATTCTTAATAACATAGTGCCGTTGAAGCCGACCATGTCTGCTATTGTAGACCATCGGCCGATTATTTTTAAAAAAAATATTTCGTGTATTTAATCCATGAAATAGTTTGGGTGAAATGAAGTTTGCATGTCGCCAGGGGCATACCTAGATTAAGTTTATCCATTAGGGTTTCTAGACCCGTTCCTAATTTAAATTTCTTATTAGCCTTGCAGTTTTCTGGAATTCCTCTGTGGGCTGGCAAACTTGGTCGCCAATGTCAATGTGTCTTTCACTGATATAACAATACACTTCAGAAATGAGATGCTCACTGGGGAGAATTTCTTCCCTCAAACTCTTGCTCATTTTTGAGACGTCTATATACAAATGAATTTCAACTCTGCTTACCTACTCAAAGTAAATCAATGTTGAAAAGAGAGTCAGTATAGTTTCTTGAATTTTTAAAAGATTTCCTGCCCAAAAAAAGATTTTGTTGACATTCTGATTCTAAACTGACGTTCAAAATTTGTAAACATCGTCGGCTTTGCCGTTCAAACCTCAAAAGTTAGAATCCAATTAAATTAAACATCAATATCCATAAGTTATAGATAAGGGGGGTTCACATTCTCAAATATGCTTGAAAAGCATGGCTTTTCACACTTGTCCAACAGGCTGTCAAATATGAGTTCCCTTTAGAATTTTAACCATGGCGGACGTTTTGATTGCAGCTCATTCTCTTTTAGAATGGAATTTCCCCTATAGATAAAAACCATAACGAGTAAGTAATTTCGAAAATAAGTACCTATGCTTAGTAACAAATAATTATTATAGTCACTGTATTTATAACAAGCTGACAACTACCATCACCTCATTCACAATAATACACTGTGCAGCATTTTATTAAATAATAGCGAAAAAGGCAAGGCAACAAAGTAAAAAAAAAAAAAAAACATAACAACAACAAACCGACGGAAGCTACTAGTACAACTTTTTTTTCGTCTACTTTTTATTCATTTTTATTTTAGCTGACTGACGAGTGACGGTCGACTTGAGTTAGTAAAAGCAAAGCGAAAAAGCGTCGATGCTATCCCACGATTATACCAGCCGAATCGCAAGCGAACAGTAGTAGTGAAACAGGGTTCAAATTGATATGTCGAGTGGGTCGATTAGCTCCTCCGCCTGGTGTATCGTGTAATAAAATCGTGTCTTCTCAACGAAAATAAAAGAAAAAAGAAGGAATCAATTCCAAAACAAAAGAATTTCAATTTCAACCATAATTTCGTAGATTTTTGTGTGATTTGTGCAAAATTTTGTTGATAAGAGATCTAATTCGAGTGTAAAATAGCGGTTATCTGTAGTTTAATTATATTCAAGTGGATTGTTTTAAGTGTTTAATCAACTAATTAGCCATAAGTGTGCGTGTTTTGTGTTATATTTTTTTTTGTTTTGTTTCTGAATCGTGTCCCACTGGACAGGCAAGTGTTGTATTTTTTCCCGGAAGAACATCTGTCATAGACGGAATCTACGTCGCATAAAGAGCAGGTAAATCTACTAATTACTTGCATTGACATAATAAAAAACCTCCGGCCTAGTTAATTATGTAACCTTGGTATTGTTGGCTGACTTATGCGGTGGATATTTGGTGGTATTTTCCATTCAACTGAACAGGTGACCATCTAATTAGTTATTTGCAACCGATAGTGTTGACTAATAGCTTGTACAGTCAGAAACGTACGATAGGCGTTTTTTTGGGGGTGGAATAAAAAATCAAATCAGAAGTGGCAATACCAATAAACTGATGGAAGAAAAGGGGATTTAACTAAAAGACATATGGAAAGACTGTGATTTAGTTTACGCTTATGGATACTCCTATAGTGATATGGGATTGATAGTTTTCGTATAAGGAAATGATTAAAAGTTGTTATGTCAACACTGGTTGTCAAAGGTCAGGGACGTCATAAGTGGGAAGTAGTTTTTTCGTTTATTGTGACGTCTATTAACTATAAATTGCATTTTAGAGTTGTTTTTCATGTTTTTGAGTGAGGGTTCGACAATTAGATGTGAGTGGCATTCAAACTCATTTAACTATTTCGCGAAATGACTTTTGTTTGAAATTGAAAAATTTCGAAATCAGTTGCAGAGTAACTGATGGGTAATTGAGTGTCGTAAAAAAACTGGAACTGGAATTTTAAATCAACTTTACCTTGTGTTCGTACTTAACGGTATCTGAGTGTGACTTTCACTTACTAAGTGAAATATTTTATTTACATAAATGGAATATTTTTGACGGAGGGAAATGGACACAGTGCTGCAACCTTTCATAGCTTATCCATCCGTCAAATTAAGTCAGTGCTAGTTAGATGTTTGGAAATCAAATAAAGACCACTCACTCTCGCAGAGACAGGTTTAATGTTGAATTCAATTCGTTGGAATTTATGCAAAAAAATGTCATCAAATGTCATTATCGTCTGTGACCATTTTGTCACATGGCACCCATCTACCTAACCTAGCCTTAATACTTGATCTATCGAGTGACATATTTGTCAGAATCGACGTTCAAAATGTCAGTATATGTCAATATATTTCTTTCCATAGTCTAAAAAGCCACGGAAAAGAAATTAAGACGTGTATATTTTTCTAACTGATTGGCAGATTCAAGAGAGAAATTCAGAAATTCTTTGATGTTCAAAAACTCTGACGATCATGTTACACGTATAAATCCAGAATAAAGAAGAATTTAAAAGAGATTCTTTCTTAGGCATAAGAAGACACTTATAGCCGTTCCAAATCAGTTGAAATAAGCCATGGTGCGGTCATGTCCTAATTTAAATATGACCATTCGCAAGAGTAGCCCATTACAGACCCATCTCCTGTTTAAGTTAATAAATGTTGACAATGGATATAGTATAAAGCTAAAATACATTAGAGAATATGACTGACCAAACAGATGGCGTGTAACTTGAGACAGAAACCTCAGCAGGTAAATTGGCTTTTCTTTATGCTCAAAGTAAAATAGGGTGACTGACACTCCTTTGCTAGTCCTAACACACAATTGTCCCAACAGAGTCATAAATTTGTTTAACGACCCAAATATGATGACTTCATTCAAAGAAGTAGGTGTCTTATTAATATTTATCACCATTTTTACCAGCGAGTATTCTCTTTTTTTTTGGCGCTAAATATGACTCAATGCGTGCCACTACGTCTGTTGGTTTCATATGAATGAATATTCCCACAACAGTAATATAAAATCATTATGAACACTATCGGGAATTATAATTTACACAAATTTTGTGTTCATGTCACTGCAAAGTAAACAAACTTCATTAGACAGCTTTAGAAAGACGTCACTTGCAAAACATGACACCGTTTGCCCCTTCGATCGATAATTTACGCATTGAAATTTCCCAGAGAAAAAACAAAAAAAACAAACAAACCTCTGTAATCAAACTTAATGACGTTAATCGCCCTCTAAAAATTGATAATGGAACCAATCAACAACAAAAATTCCCTTAAACAGCCATTGTGTGTTAGATTTAGTAGGCAACCACTTGAGCACGTATTCAACAATAACAATGAGTTTCATTAACCATTATACCGCACAAGCAAATCCATTTCGAACTACGCCAATCGAAATGTCAACAAAACGTCAATTTTGCCAGGAACCTTCTAATTGAAATTTGACAACACAAACTTCATACTTCACACCTTATGTCAAGTCTTGTTCTAAAAATAGAAACTTATGCAAATCACGACCTCACAGACAGACTACACACAACAATGAAGCTATAAATATGCGTCCATAATTGGCATAAAAGCGAAACAAACAACAACAGAGAATGTGACAGTGGCTATATGAAATTTCATTTATGGTAATTCGCATGCAATTTTCTTGGTAAATAAAAAAAAAAGAGTCAAAATAATTTGAGGTTAAATTAAGAATTTTGGAAGGGCTTGTCAAGTCCCCCAAAGGCATTAAAAAAGAAATCATACAATCAGTTTCATTTAAGTAAGTGGATAACCTCTATTATAAGAATATAAACACCGGACGTTGTCATAAGCTTCCAACAACTCCCATCACTGAGAAGGAAGGACGTCGTTGTGCTTCATATGCTTAACACGAAAACGTCAATCTGACGTCTACTATAGTCTGGTTTGGTATTGTGAACGCGCCCTAGCTATTGTTGGTAAGGATAAGTGATTTTTCTCCCCCAAGTTGGGAACAAAGAGTAAACCGAATTGACTGGTTGCACGTAATGTGGGTACTTTATGAACCTTGTAACTAAACCCTACTTTTAACGCTGCCATATTAGTATGACCAAGCCTCATTTATATACAGACTAGTACGTGAGGAGTAGAATAATAAGCTTACGTGTGGAAATACGTCTTCTATTTGAATTGAACGTTCATTCTATTTTGTAAATACACTTTACAACGCAAGTTGTACTCGAAGTATCAATTAGGTGGGCGTGTGAGTGTATGAGGCTTACTTATGGCTTGGAAGTAATAGTACTTTAGACGTATTATTTTTATTGGCGCCGACGTTCTACAGAGTTCATCTGCAAATCTACCGTCTAATGTACGAATTGGTTAATTATATTCCCTACATCCTTGTGGGTCTGAGGAAGCTTCTACGCGCCATAGTCTGCGGTTTTCGGCACTGCGGATCAGCTCTCCCAACACTTCTCAAGTTGCTGTGTTTCCCTTTTGACTGCTCTGTGTTATTTACTCAGAAGTAGGCCTCTGTGTAGCAGCTCAAAACCCATGGGGCTTATTGGATGTTCCTCTCGAGATTATAGCTTAGCAGTGTTACGCGTTGAGGATTGGTACTCACCCGCATCTTTCTCGTTTGCTAAGCAAGTAAGCACTACGATAGGTAGATAGGCAGGAGTGGTACCAGAAGAGAACCCATCCTCGCTCTATGTTGCTGTGACCTGGCACCAAAAGAACGTTAATTCTTAACCTGTCAGCCACGAGGACAGTTCTTCCTTTCACTGTTCTACCAGCGTCAAGTATGCAATGGCGGATATAATAGCCCTGATAGCGGCATGGCTGTCAATGAGGATGGTTTGCGATAGAAGAGATTTGCTTGAGTAGACGGTAAGCCAGCCGCTTGCTGGAGCTTGAGAAAGTTTTTCAACAGTAGAAGATCATTTCGCGATCTTGAAACCTCTGTTTGCTACAAAAATCTTACCATTTCGAATCCTCTAACATTCTTTGAATAATTTATACGATTTCTACTTCATAAACAATAAAGTATGGAGCTTTCACTTAAAGACAAATTAATTACATTAGCGTGGTCGCAGTAATTGCACGCTCCAATGTGTCATATCCTATTCGTCGGAAGACAGCCACGCTCTTAATAAAGAAATAATTCAATTGACAGGCATTCATTTCGATTTTACTTCCATTTACTTCGCATTTGAATTACAACTCGTAGTCAGGGGCGGAATCCCCTAAGCTGATAGTTGATTGTTGACTATCACAATCATCGCTTTTGCTCTCTCTAAGGTGACAATCACCGTGATTATCACATTTTTTCTATCGTTTTTGTGTGATAGCTATTTAGGTGTCATTTTCATCTGTGTTTTACATTTATTAGTGTAATTTACGAAGTGCTACGAAAATGCTTACCTCTTTGCAATTATTTTTTAGCACAAATGATAATAATTCGAATGTACGACTGCTTCCCTGTAATTTGAGAAAAAACTCAAATATTTTGGACCTTCCAAATCCAATGCAAGAAGGTACCAACCAATGCATACATATATTTTTTTATTTAGATTTTTAAAAAATGTTCGATTGACAAAGGAAGCTTTTATGTATGTCTTGCGGCTGTTACACATATCAAATGGAACACGGGGCTCATATATACCACCAATTCTGCAACTGACTACAACACTAAATTTACTTGGTGGTGGAGGTTACCAACGGGCAAGTTGGTGCTGACTGGTTTGCACCAATGGGGCAAAGTACTATCCTAGAAGTGATAGTATTATTGTTATTAAGAAAATGCAGTCAAAATTGTGTCCAATATTCATTAACTTTGTCCCGACGGAATCAACCAAAGTAATTTTCCTTGAAAAATATAGGATAGCGCTGAAGAAAGTTCACCTGAGACTCAATTTCACATAGTCCATTCTAAGGCCAGCAGAATTCTTTAACGCTGTATTGGGCAGTTAAAAAGTTGGTATGCTATAAACATCGTCTACCATCATTCTATGCTTCTTTTTTGTTAGGTCGATGGCGTATAATACTCGACGAAAGAAAATGTAGATATGCACCGTCAAGGGTAGCTGAAATTGTTAACGTTTGTGCTGCCCTACACAATATTTGCTATTCACACAATGTGCCTCTTCCGGAACAAGCGGTTTATAATCCTCAAAGTCAGTCACATTCGGCGCATCGCATAACCACACCGAGAAGAGAACCTGTACGAATCCGGGACATGGAGATGATCTAACTGCAAACTAATTTTTCTAAACTTCATTCAATATAAATAATATTTTCATTACACATGTACATTTTTTTTGTTTAATAAATCACACAGACAAGAAAATGACATTCCGAAAAACTGTGCTACCAAGTTTTAAATAAATTTTTGTGATCGTTTTACGGAGAGCTAACAGAGACTGATTATCAACTTTGACTATCAAAAATGCGACTATCAACTATCAGCTTAGAGGATTCCGCCCCAGTATTCCTAATGGGAATACTTTGTACCTTATTCTAACAGCCAGTGAACCCTGTACTCAACTTTATCTCTTAACATGGACATTGTTTTAATTACAAATTAAATAAATTTATTAGTAAAGCTTGATAACACACATATTCGTTTGCTTCACAACATGCGAGTATATGTATCTAAGTACTTGGCACTGTCAAGGCAGTGTACAATTGATCAACTAAAAATGTATCTATAAATAAACATCAACTGACTTGTCCACTTATTTATCTTATTTACAGATACAATATTTGCAAAAAAGCAGCACGAGGATGACTGGAACAGGTAATTTATTACGACTCGCATTTTATTAGCATTTACTATTTTAAGTTTGCATTCGATGAAGATCCGTACACAATATTAGCATCTAGATACTACCTGTTACTTTCTCGCGGAGTCTATTCAAAACGAACAGACAACCTTGAGGCTTCGCTAAAAAGGTTATGAATCATTTGGGTGTAGATACTCGTATATCATTCAAATGATAATTTCATTAACGATCGTTAGTTGAGTGGTTATAGTCGCTTGATAAGACGAAGCGATAAAAGTTAATTTGTTTACTTGTGAATTGTGACATACAATCTTCTTCTAGGGGATATCTAATTGTTCTGGGGAATTTTAGCTGCATAATGTCGTACGAATAGAAACAGCTTATGTCTTGGAAATCGGGAATGTCCACTTGTGAGATACTGACTCATTCAAACGATAAAATTCTGGTTTTGGAGCATGTTTTAGGTTTTTTTTTTCTTTTCGATGAAAGTTGTTCGATTAGACCCTAGGTCAGAGATATATTTAGAATTGGTTTTGAATTTTTTTATTTAATTGGTTTTTTGTACCTACTGCGTCTCACATTTAGTCATGAAGAGGTTTGAGTGGATACAACAAGTTGAGTTTAGTACCTTTGAGTGAATATACACACTCGTAATTGAATGTATCCGTTGGGGAAATTACCTGAACCATATAAAAAGTTTGGAGTTATTGCACCCATAAACCGTATAGTGGTTGTAAATGTTTTGATTTTCTTGCTATAAAACCAGTTTAGCTGTAGCCATTCTCGTTTCCCGGTAATATTATAGAATTCCCAATTTAGATTGTATAATTTGAATTACGTGGGATATTGATAGGCTTTTTGGACTTTAGTGAACTTTGCTGACGTAATACTTCACCATGAAGCATTAAAATAAACAGTAGCCGTTGGTCATTAACCTTTTAGCCTATTTGAAATTACAGCTCTAAAGCTCAAAATCCATCCATCAAAATGGGAGAATTTAATTATAAAGTGAGAACCTATTGAGAATGTGAGTTTAGAGGATTGCCAACAATTTTATAAATGGGTACATGCTAGAACGTAGACTGAATACGAGGTGCCCCTGTACCTTCTGTCACTAAATCTTAAGATTCAAGCAGGCGAAAGTGCGCTCCCTCTCACTGTTGTAAGATTGTTTAAAGCTAGCGGTGTAAGGCATAGATCCATCCGCTAATTGGAGGAATTGACAATGTATAGTTGCTTAAGTATTTCATGCAAATATCAAGGTTGTCATATTTCTGTTGCCACAATGAATAACCGCCTAAGTCGATTTTTCAAGTTTTGAGAGAAACGCGTTTGAAGTTTTCATTTTCTGTGAAAATGTATGGAATATTGAGATTTCCATACATTGGCTGGTTTTTTGAAAGAGTCGACTGAGGCAGTAATTCCTTGGGGACACAGACTTATCGACGTATTAAGGGTTCCCTTGAAGCTATCACCTTGCCTAGCCAAAACCAATTGCTAATGGTACCAAGGGTTCGATTTACAAATCAACTCGATAGTCGCGGTTGGTTAAGTCGTTCACCCTATACCCCTTCAGACAGGGCCGGCTCGAGTCAATTCAGCGCCCTGTGCAAGCCTTTTTTGAGCGCCCTCAAATCTAACTATGTATTTTGATTTTACTAGCATCGTGTCTGACATTTAAATCGTACAGAAATCCATACAGTACAATTTTCAGTGAATCGGCAACAGCACAGTGTGCGCAGATGTGTGCTGTGTATGGGCCCGTTTTTTATAAAGAAATTTCTCAAATGAGTAAATCTCATAGGTCCAGAAATAAAATCTGCACATTTTAACTCAAATGATTCCATAGGAATTACGGATTGAGTTTATTGTTTTGAGATTTTTTCCTATGATAATTTGTCAGTATTTTTGCGAGAAAACAAATGGATATCGCTTTCTACATTAACATTTATCGATGATGCACGAAGATCTTTTGGCAACACTTGTCATTGTAATAGAAGATTGTACATCTTTGCAATGACAAAGAAAGTGGTTCCTATGATGGCAAAGGAGCAAATTCCTAAATTATCGCATAAGTCTGCTGGTTGTAAATTTGTTAAGGTCTACTTGCTTTTGGCATCTGTTTGTGTCGGCAATAAATCGTCGTTGCTATTGCAAGCACTTGTTCAGCCTTCTCTATTTGACTCAGAAAAGCCCAGATCTTAGAAAGCTAGTGCATTACGCGTTAGAATTCTCTGCAGCTAAAGAAGTTCTTATGACGCCTTCGACTGGATTTCTTGGATAACCAAGATTTTAGCCAATTCTAATGTTTTAACATGCTAGAACGATAGTCTTCTAATGTCCTCCGAGAAATCGGAAAATGTTCCTTTCACTTCATTGAATTGTGAGACTTATTTGGTATTAGGTTTCAGCATATACTCTCTATGGTTGATGTCCAAACTATTCTAGACTATTTCCTAAATTTTTTTACACTCAGTTTTAATCCACAGTAATTTTTTCGCGTACATTTTTGAATACATTTGTTGTGTCCAGGGGAGGTATTTACTTTATTTATTGGAGAAATTAAATAGGTATAGTTGTGGACAATACAAGTAAGTCTTTTTTTGCCAATTCTCTGCCTGTAACCGTGCTTCCTTATTGAATGACCTCCGTCATGTGCTCATCCGACAGCAACGTATTCGTCATGTATTACTTTTTCCCTACAGTGAAGAGTAGAGAAATGTTCGACTTTTCTTTCCGTAGTATTTTAAGTGAGACCACTTTCTTACTCGAAAAGATTACTCAGATGATAAGTTCAATAATTCACTTTCAATTACATTGTTGTAGACATGAATAAAAACATTAATCACATGAAATCTTTCACTCCACGGGGACTCCCTTTGTAATGTTTTTTATCGCTATTAACACGTTTTAAACAATTGTCTTTGGTTTGATGTTTTTTGATAATAAAATTTGGTGAAATGACCGTAAACACGCACAAAAAAAAAAAACTTATTCACTAGAAGTCGTTCGATTTTTAGATTATCGTTATCAAGCGGAAGATTTGGACATTGAACTTAAACACCTGAATTCGTCATTAAAACCAAAAAAAAAAATTCTGTTTTGTCTGTTGGAAACGTTTATAGTGTGCCGATTGGCAAAAAGAGATAAACTCTGAACCTGATAAAGTTATGGCATTTCCCTTTCGAGCGATAAGATATTTATGCCAAAACTACTTATTAAAGTATAAAGTTTGGCCTGATAACAAGTTCAGCTAAAAGAACAAAATTATTCTAAATTTACTCCTGAAATCAGTTTTTGAAAGATCATGCTTAAAAAACTTAGTTTAGCTTAGAAAACCCTATCTTTTTCGGACGATTTATGAAGATGGGAATAAAATGTTCTATGAAAATCTGTAACATATTGTCCCAAAAGATAAATATGATCAAACGCAATCCAATCTATGTACAATTTAAAGGGACACAGCTATAACCCGCGGTTTCGTAGTTTAATTAAAATTATATTTTCTGGCTACTCTATTTATATTAGCAGCTTGTTTTCACTAATTTGTTAAAATAACTTATTTGACAGGCAATCGCGAAAGGCTGTTGCTTAGCACAATCTACCATCCTTTCTGATCCCCGGTACAATGTTTCGAGTTATCCGAAAAGACCTAGTAAGTATATATTCCACGTGTTCCTCTTTTCCTTCCTTATGTCCTGTATCCCCTTGTGGGTCCTAGGACCTCTACAACGCGCCTACGCGTGCGATTTCTGGAAAAGTACCTCAGCTATCAACTTTTCTGCGCCACTTACTCCTAGGAGCGCTGCGTATCCTGCCATCTGTGAGACAGTAGACATACATACATTGTCGGCGAAGTCTAGGTGTTTGACTGCAATTGTAAGAGTCAATCGAATTCCTCCATTTCCTGTTGATAAGGCCGCATTCAGCACATCGCTAATCACCAATAGAAACAATATTGGTGAAAGTGTACAGCCTTGCCGAACCCCACTTCGGACTCCGAATATCTTAGACAGCCTTCCTCTGTTTAAGACGTGACATGTGAACCCATTATATGTAGCTTGATAATTGCTACTAGTGTATAAGGAATGTCTCGTGCGCAATGCACGCGAAATAAATTGCCGATTGACAGAAATCGATGGACAGCAGGTGAGGTGGTGATCGATACTAAACACACTGCTCGATGATGATCCGCAAGGTGTTAATGTAGTCGACACCGGAGGATCCAGATCGGATACCTGCTTGTGTTGTGCTTGTGTTCCTCTTTTGGAGTTAAGATTCAAGACAGTTCTTTATGATGTTACTTATCTTAGGATGTAGTCTATCAGTTAACTATGGCAGGAACCTGTATTAGGATTTTTAAGTTCAAGAGTCAAGAAACACTTAGACCAAAAATGAACTATAATGAGACCCCATACACGGTATACCAAAAGAATCGGCGTGTACCAGGGAAGTAAACCTACATAAATATTTTCGGTGGGTTCTGGCTGAGTGAATGACCGGGAATGTTAATCACTATTGGAGGGGATTCAACCGTACCCTTAATACCTATGTAGGTGCTTGAAGGTAGTGGGTTGCGTAAGAGTCAGAGAGGTTACTGCTTCAATCAATCTCTGATACTGTTGTTCCATGGTTGTTCCCAAGAGTAATTTGAAAGCAAAATGACAATAAAATGACATGTTCTTCTTGTTTTTCAAACAATCCAGCGCGAAACGCAGTTTATACTTATCTTCTAATACTTTTCTGTGTTACAAGCTATATGTCAAACTTAATACCTATACCCAACAAAAAAGCATATGACTTCATAACGAATTCAAAGCCCGCCACATTCAGGTGACAGTGGAATCGATTTATTATGGAAATCTAATTACTTCAATCACCTCATGTCCATCACTACCCGCGCTGTTATATATGAGTGACATCAAAATTGCGACAAAAAAAAAAAGAAAAATATGATAAATAGCAATGGAAAAAATGTTTGTATGTAGGAGCCTACTGATAAAAATGTAATCGCCGAAGAAGCCAATAAGTGGAGAAGAGATAATGAAAACGTGCATAAATGGATAGATTGCACGTTGGCAACATTATTATAGCACCTCTTGAGTCATAAACACTTGAGTTATCTCTGTTTGGCTTAATTGACTTTACTTTCCTACTATGACTAGAATTTATAGAGCTTATTTGCATAGAATATGTTTTCAGTTGTTCGTACAAAAATTGTCTAAATTATTGTAAACCTTAGGGCGAGGTTTAAATTGTTTAACTCTAATTTGAGTTTAAAATGTTCACTCTAATTAGAACCGAGTTTTTTTTTTCTTTTCGACCAAAAATTGAGTGGAAAACTCTCTCGAGGCTTAATCAATATGCCGTGTTGGACCTTTGATAGAGAGTTGCTATGCTATCGCCATCGGCCTTCTAGATAGTCAGATAATTCCTTCCAGAGCTTTTGTAGAAAGGATTTGAGGCTTTGTTATCTCTTTTTCCCGCTTCGGCTGTTTTTGTGTTTCGACTTGATCTGTGTCACAGCACAGCTTGACATGGTGGAACAGTAGCCAGTCATCCCCTAATCTCGTCATGTTGTTTAATAGGTCCCTCGGGTCTTCTTACATTACGTGCTCTTCTGTACATTCTTGGGGAAAAAGGGTGGAATTTTTTTCGATAGCAAATGTTTCCTGACAGAAAATGTGTAAATACAGCACCGGTGCGCTTTTTCGGTTCAGGCTTCATAATCACCCTGTGGGTCAATTAAGGTTTGGTCAAACTTTCTCCATCCTTAACAATCTTGGCAAAGCTGGTCGATTTGGGATACGCCTAATCTTTGGTATTTCATTGGCAAGAACGTGCGTCAGAAGAAGCATGTTGTTGTACTTGCTCAGAACCTATACCTATGTACATGAGAGATTGCTTCGTAATTCTCCTAGAGCACCCCGACTCGTTGTTGATTCGAAGATTCTTGAAAACACTGACTGCACTAGAACTAGTAAAGGTACTCGGCATTTGCTTTGCACCCCCTGGTACCTAAATGCCTCTTTAGACCTGAATATATTGTTCGTAAGAGGAAAATGTGCATATATAGTAAGCTAAGCAGTCACGTCTAGCAAATTTTTGATCTTGACGACTGCTTCATCTCTAGCGAACTCTATCCTTGATGTATTTTGCCGCGATAGCCACCTTAACTTCTTGTGGTAGTGTCAGATGCAAAACTTCGCCGTACAAAATATTTCACATAAGTGGCGACCTCTGCAAAGCTCCCGCGATACTTTTATAGCCTTTAACGCCATCTACAATTTTGTAATAGTTCGTACAGTGCTGGCGAGGGTTCTGGTCATAGACAAACTAATATAGACGGTCGTCTTTACGTTCCCCACCCGAAAATTTTGTAAAGTACGCCGATTTGAATTTTCCTATCTGTGAATACATGTGACCGAACGTGCGAACAAGACGTAACTATAAAAACAATCGTGGTGTCCCTTTCTTTCCTTTTGCACACCATATTTTCAGCAGATTGTCATTCAATTAACAACAACAAAATATACAGGAAAATGGCTGCGCCCATGAAATGTACCGCGGATTGAGAATGTGTGCGTGAGCTCCGATTTGATTTTGTCGGAAACGTCAGAATGCATTCAAAATCCGTGGTACTTTTGCTCTTGTGGGGACCAACGGTGAAAATGATTTGACTTTTTGAACTACGTCCACATCTTAGTACGGTTCATAGAATTCGCTGTTGTTTATTTTCCTGAAGAGCTAGACTGATGAAAACTATTTGACCCTTTTCAAATCTTAGGCTTAAAACTTTGACATCAATCTTTTAATTTTGAACGAAAAGGATAATTCCCTCAGCATCATAACGTAAACATTCCAATTTAACCTTTACCCTATCTCTCGTGCTTATCTTGCGAGCTAAACCAATGGTCCGCTATCAATTTGGCAAATTTAAGCGTGTCGCTCTCATTTTTATTTGCTTTTATGCAATTGATGCTTCCAGCGAGCATAAACACAAATAGCATTTCACCTTAGATTTGACAGATGCTAGTAGATACTTCCTACAAACAAATACAATATGTATGTATACAGTCAGTTGTTATGATATAAGAATTAAATCTTAAATAAGACAATTTCCTAGTCACTCTACATAAGATGATGACCACACGCGACAATTGTCGCGATAACATTCAAATTTATTGAGAACGGACGCAGAGGTTCAGAGATGATTGCCGAGGTTGTCACTTTGACATCTGTCTGTTGTAGCGATTTGTGTGTACGTTTTTGGCAAGCTGGCATTTGATAAACTTAAACAACAACAAAATTTATAATAAAGACTGCAATCAGATGATTTTTGCTGACGCATTTCAATGTTATTCATAGGCGAGGAAAGTATTATAACAAAAGAGCACAAAATGGAACAGAGATAGATTATGAACAAAGTAATGACGATGGGATGTTCTTTGAAAGTGCATTATGTGCAAAAATGTAAAAAGAGCTTAGTTCAAAATTGAAGTTAGATAGAGTATGTAAAACTTTTGTTTTTATTTTGAATATTGAAGCTTGTAATATTTGCAAGGATAGCAGTTACTGACAGTAGTTTTTGTCAGTAGATGAGCTTCGAAACATTGAGGTAAGTAAAGACTTGAGTTTCATACACCAAAGAGAAAAGCAGCGAATGATCGCAAAGCAATCGATCCTGTTAGTTGCGACCCAATAAATCTTGTGGCAGGTATTATGCCTAACCAGCGTACCTCTAGGTGACTAGGCAGGCAGTGGATGCTGCAGAAATCTACGAACCTCTCGCCGTTGTTATTTCAGACAAATTAAGCCGAAATTATATAAATTGACTCTATAGCACTCAGCTGTATCTTCGATATAAGGCTGCTTCTATCTTTTGGAGTAGGCGAGGTCCCTGCGTTTCCAGCAAGTATATCAATGTACACAGTAGTGCTCCGCAGCACCATTACATTAACATCTTCATCTCACTCAGCCCTATGGTCTATCTTAATCACATAAGCTCTAATTGCAGGAACCTAGAATTTTGGGACCCTTCTTGAGGAGAGTCTTCATGGTCCAAAAATCTATCGTTGTCCTTGTCTAGGTATGATTTGTTGACAAAGTATCCTTTTCGTATCTGAGATGTTATGGTCAGTTTCGCTGTTTTATTATTATTTCCAAGACTTCATGGCATAATTTATTGGAAGGCTCTACAGTTGGAGTTATGGAGCCCGTAAAATCATTTCTCTTGATCACTCAATGCTTAAGTGTTTGAAAATACTCGAAATGTTCTACAAACTATTATATAAGAGGACGAGAACAATATCATAGCCAAAGGCGCATAGTGCAACACAAGTCAATCTAATTGATTTGGATCCCTAAAAGTGTATGTTCCTTCCCGCTTTTTAAAACCAACAATTTCAGTTTTCATTTATCTCAAGACGTCCTACTAAATTGAATCCTATCTCTTTTTTCTTTTCAGTACTCGAAGATCCTCAATGGAGTTTAGAGAGGCGAGCATCATCCGGTGGCCACTTAGTCTGGCGAAAGGATACACCCAGCTCCAAGGTCCGCTTTCGATTTGATGTTGAAGTTTTAGAATTTGAAAAAGATCCCGCTGAAGATATTGTCGAAGAAAATAACGATGGATTTTCCGTATCGAATGTCTCGTCAACAATTGCAATTTGTGTGACGTGTATGGCAGCAGTAGCAGTTAGTGTATTTCTTCCATGGTATCTCATGAATTCCACTTAAAACTATGGAATTTTTTTTTTCAAACATTTTTTTCTTTATTATTTGAGAGAAATCAAGCAAATTTTGAAACAAAAAGATATACATAATCAAATAGAGAACGATTTTATTTCAAAAAATTAAACTGAGACAAAAAAATCAAAATCGTGCTCCAGTAACTTTAGAGTGATAATGCTGTGATGTTAAGGTATTTAACTGATAAATCGACGAAGAAAACTATAATATTTAAAACTAATTCACATTGAGTACTAGGTGTTTACAGAATGTGCAATATTTTATAAGAAATTGATAAATTTTTTATATAAATCTGGTGCCTTGATATGAAACACAAAACTTTGTAGAATGGGATTGACATTTTATTTTTCTTTTAATTTTTTTTGTACTGCCTGAGAGAATTATAAACAGAATTATAAATTGAGTCCATTAGACCTTAAGAACATAAATATAATCTTTTTTAGCATTTAATTTAGTGTATGTACTGATAATGAAGCATGTACTCGTATGTACGGCAATGTAAATGAATAAATGATTTAAAGGAAGTAAGCAACAGATTCGTATTCGTGTTTTATTCTATTGTTTTGTGGATTTTTTTCCTTGGATATCTAAGGGATGATAAACATCCTCTCAGATGGAAAATGTTGCAATTGGTTCAGTGTCACCAGGACACACCCTCAATCGGTGTAGATCCATGGTGGTGGTGGATTTTCAGATTAGGCGGAGTTGCAGGACTATAAACAATTTGATGGTGATGGGTGATGTCTTATTAACATCTGTCATGTGAGGCAACCATAATGGTTTCTTTTCATAATGGCTGACATGGGGGTGGATGGACATTTCTCAAATTTCACAAAAGATTAGCAAATATTTTGAACTAAAAGATCAATCTTCACATACATAGCTTTTGATTTTTTTAATACAATACAAAGGAACATGAATCAAACTTAAGATCTTTTTTTACACACCTTTGGTAGACCAGAATACTTATGTAGGTTAGTTGAAAATGTTGGTACAAGGGTAAGTGAATATTTAGGTATTTCAAGTGGCCGCTTTTAAAAATGAATTAAGGCTCTCTGGGCCATCATCGATCAAACGGGCATTGTCCATTGAAAGGATGAGTCCGTACACTTAGAGAGTAGCCGCTACTGTCAGTAAAAAGCTGCAAACATTCGTTAAAAGGTGTCCAAGCTACACTAGGTTCCAAAAGGGGCTGTCATGTAAGTGTGGATAAGTAAATAAAGTGCACTTGTCACACATACGTATTTGCTCCTTGATGCTGTTACCTAGTCCAAAAAAATTAAAATGAAAAAGTAGTTTTACGAATTTTGCATAAGTGCAATATCTTGGAACGATTAAATTTTGGTTAAAATAAATTTTAATCAAAATCAATTAAGTTTCCACTTTTTTGAACTTCTCTATCGTCTCAAAGTCGAAATTGTTTGTTATTTTGAGTTTAACTTGCGGAAATAACTTGAGCTGTTAGGTGTATGCCGGGTGCTCGTAGTTAAGCACTAGGATTAGAAATCGAGGTATTCACGAAGAGGATTTTCTAAGAAGCTTTCCCATGACTTTAAATACTCTTGAATGTTTATCAGACGATCGCAAGAGGTGGTATTTTCCTGAATTCTAACTTGGAACACAATAGTCTGACGCACTAGCACTTCAAAAAAGTACTTCGGCAATATAAATATTTCTAAAATCAGAAAACAAGCAAAGTATCATTTAACGAATTTTTAGCCAAAAACGTGCTACGATATCTCTAAATTTTTAACCTACAGAGCTCAGATATGATGTGTAAACGAAATCAGGTAAGCCGTTTAGACAGCAAACGTTCATATAGACCAGTAGAATCAGCAGACAAAGTTTTTTGAGCTTCCCTGTCATCGTTATGTCAGAATTAATTGTTCCAATTTATTTTGCGAATCCAAGGTTTAAGTGCTTCTATTAGTTAGGCTGCAACTGCAAGTTAAACGTTAAAATTAAATTTAAAGCAATGAAACAAGCACTAAAGGCTGAACCCTGAGGACACCATGGCAAAAAATGGGGAAAAAATTCCCTTTTAAAAATACGAAGCTCACGACTCTCCAGGTTGTCAATGGACAGCAAAAACGAAGCAAAATATTTGGCATTCCTTGTGCTAGATTTGTATGAGTGACATAAAGTATGGAGGATAACATGGAGGAGTATAAAAATATGGCAACAAATTTTGTATAAAATCAACACCGGCTAAATTATGACATTCTACTAAAAAAGAATAAATTTGACATTCTTTTGGCTTTTAAGTTATAATAGGTCCGTTCGCATACTTTTTGCACTAAAATTCGTAGATTATCCAATTTCGAAGAGTGGTGGTAAAATTCTGTCATAGAGAGTTAAAATAACAAAAAAGTAAACGAACGGGTTGAACAAAAAAAGTTGAAAATACACTGGTTTGAAAACTTTGACAGAAGAAATTTCTTGCACTAAAATTCGTAGCATGGGGAAATTTCTTACTCTCTCGTGAGCGCTCTCTTCTGTAAAAAAAAATACGAAAATTCTTCGTACTCGAACAGCTTTTCGTAAAAATTCGTAAATTTTCGTAAAACTTCGCTGTTTTAGGAGGGTACCCGAACGGTCTTAATATGAACCTTTGTTCAGTGACTGAAAAAGTAGCCCGCACAGAACAGAACAGCACAAGTTTGTAAACACTGTCAGCACAGATTAGAACAGAAAACTGCAGCCTTCTGTTCAATTAGTCAAAACAAGTATTAAATTGTCAAAAAAAAAAATTCGGAATTTGTTGTATAACAACAATTGAGGATGTTGTCAAACAAGTAATGTTGTAAACGACTTACAAAATCATTATTAATGACAAAATTGCCAGTAATGATGCTTTGATGCTTTGATGCTTTGATGCTTTGATGCTTTGATGCTTTGATGCTTTGATGCTTTATTGTATCCACCTCACACTGATCATTATTGATATCAATATTTTGATGTCTAATTGATGGGGTAATTCGTTGGTAAGTTGCGTAAGAAAAATTCCAAAATGAGGCAAAAACTGGCTTTGAAATGGGGAATTTCTTAAAAAAAAAATCTCTGACCTAACTGAACCTTTACAAGAACAGTAGCAGTATTGACATAGATAAACTAACATAGATGGTCGTCTTCGGCCGATTTGACCGTTGGTTCTCCCAAGAGCAAAAGTACCACGGATTTTGAATGTATTCTGACGTTTCCGTCAAAATCAAATCGGAGCTCACGCACACATTCTTAAACCGCGGGACATTTCATTTCACAATAAAATCTCTGACCTAACTGAACCTTTACAAGAACAGTAGCAGTATTGAGCTGCATTGATCTACACCCAGTGGCTTTATAAATTTCGTAAATGCAATCAATTTGATATTCCGGTCCGTAAACAATCGTAAAACGTAACATTGTGTTCCAACAAGCAGCGTTCGCTTAGCAATAAATTTATTGCTTGAGTTTCTTTTGAAACCAATTCAACTCTCAGATTCAATGAGCGTATCTTAATTCAATTAGAGAGCTCATAACACTTTATTACCCTTGTTACGGTAGCAGTTTATTGTACCACCATGTGTTTGAATGAATGAAACTCTTACTTTCAGTCACGTTCTTCGAATGGAGACTCTTGTGGAACATAAGATATTGTATTTCTTTTACTTGAACAAAATTTACTCTAATGAAGCGATTTTTTTAATCAAATTGAATTTTAAGATCTGCAATGGCTGTCTGACGAAGAGGATAAAATGGCTGAACTTCCAATATCGAACCTCATATAAATTTTTTCCAATTAATATAAATCCACCCCTGCATTTTGATGGCGGATTTTATGATGATAGACTCCCATTTTTACTGTTAATCAGTTTCATCCTAATGGCGGATTGGTTCATTATAGAGCATGGAATTTAATTTTGTTGGCTTAGAAGTAAAATTAATTCAGAATCGACTATGATGGTGTATACCATTAAGTTCGGCGTTTAATGCCTGTACCATGGCCGCCAATCTATCCAAGCAATTAGTGGGATGTCATCTTAGGATTGGCAAGGACTTTGCTTGGTTCTTTTTTTGGAAAAATGATTGGGATTTTCATGAAATGAATTTTGATTCCCTTAATGCCGTTTTATTTTATTTGCGTTTTAGAATGTGGTAATCTTCAGCGTAAACGAATCGCCAACCTGCATAATCGATGCCAGGGCCAGGAATACGCCTCGCCCACACTCTTCTACCCTCTGCCCATGGAACTTCTTCCTAAATTCGTGTAGGGGTCCTGCTATTTCTGGTTTCATGTCAATTTTCTTTGTTGCTCCTTCTGGCTCTCTATCCAAAAGCTAAAGTTCCTTCATGATTTTTGCTGCCTTCTGTTTCAGCCATGTATAGTCAGTCCATTAAAAATCAACTTTAGCGTGATGGTAACTCGTCGATAGGTGCATGCCCTCTTCGGAAATTGGCTCAGTTTGATACATTCGACTAAGTCCCAATTTTGGCATCGTTGCTTCTCTGCAACGATAGATAGGCAAGTTAAGCATTCAGCCTGGGTACGTATATTCTCTTGACACACTTAATCCTCCCAGATTTGATTTTCACTGCCTTGAAACAGAAACAGCGCCTAATGCACTCAGACATAGCCTGTCTACTGTATTGCCAGAGACTATTTCTTTTAAAAGCCCCATTTTACTAAAAAAAATTCCAAAAAAAATCGAAAATGCAATTTAGGGTTAAGAAACGTTAAGTTCAGACGGATACGGAACTATATTTGACAGTAATGACGTTTGACAAGTTCACTATCAAAAGCCCACCCAGAATCGTATTTGTATTCTAACGTCAGAATCTATTTTACTCGTTGGTTATATGTTGCCTTCTATAAGAAGTACAGTATTCTATAATCCAGCTGTCAGTTGATCACGACAACTGGACACAAATTATGCGACGAATTCTGTGAAATGGCCCTTTGGGTCAATACAGTTGTAGAAGAAGTTCTTGTAGAGAGCCAAATCTATATAGCTCGTAATTGGAGGTAATTGGCAAAAAATATCTCATTGGAAAGTATAAGTAGTTGATGGCAACGTATATAAGAAAAGTGACATTTCTTTGCGTGAATTTTGCTCAAAGGCTTCGTACAACCCTCAACTCAATTGCTCAACTTCAACTTTACTTGTCAAACTTTTTCTGTCTAGATGCTATTTCTCGCTTTTATAATTCCAATAGTTTTTCCAATAAAAGTATGTGGCCAACTGTTCTATTGAACTGCCCTTTATTTAACTCCGTGAACTGTATCAGTTTCCAAACGATAATTCAAAGAATCGAATTCAAATATGGCGTATCACATATCCGGTGGAAGTAACGGATTAAATCAATGCCGTCCCAAGTTTCACACCAAAATGCATCGTTCAAACTGTACACTGGCGACAGTTTTATTCAATATACACCTAGCAGAGACATGAACCCACCAAAGCTATTGCGATGTTATTGTAGTTCGTACGCAACCCACTAGAATCAGATAAATCAAATTTTTATTAATAAACATAATGATGTATAATATATAGGATTGTACATAGGAATGTTACATAAATGAATAACAAAATAGAACAAGACTTCAAAATATTCATTTGTACAGAGAAAGGACATTTGTTTTAAACACACACAAAGAGACTTACGGTCATTTTTTCCAGCTTACATCGTTGCTACTTAGAAGCCCTAGATGTCTCTGTAGTGGCTCCGAAAACATAGGATGACGTTACAGTTTGAAAATATCGATTTTAAATTATTATCATTATTTTAAATGAAATATGTAAGATCTCTCTCAAGTATACATATGTCTAATGGTTTCTGTAGGATAGGTTAGGTTGAACGACAAAGTGTCTAAGAAGTTTTACTAGTTTGAGGAAGTTATTTCAAAACACGGACATACAAATTTAGGCATTTCTTAGAATTAAGTCTTACATATCTACGAAAATACACTGGAAGTATATTCCCTGCTCAACTGTATGCAGTATTGGGAAACGTAAGCCAACCGTCAACCAAAAAATTCGTAGTCTGACATTTGTTCCTTTTTTTTTTATTCTTAACAGAAACATGTCATCTGTCAATTTCCATATTAGGTCTGTTGCAGTACTCTCTGCACTAAAGTTCACAGCTTGTCACATTTCAAAGACTGGATGTGAAAATCTTTCAGGGATGAAAACTTCAGCTACGTATCTGTTGAACAAAAATAATTATGTACCACTTTTTGAATGTCAATATTTTCTGTATTATTTTATTATTTTTTTCAATTTTCTTATCAACAACCAAACTCAGAAACACTACCCATTTGACAGTCCTCATTAATTCCCCCAAGGAAATTTCTTGAACTAAGGACAGCATAGGGACATTTTGTCTCCAGGGAGAGCCGATTGCAATCGATTTCTCAACTCTGTTACGGAGATTGAAATCCATTCCCAATTCGATAACTCATTCCGATCATATACATTAGTATAGATTCATATGTGTTGCATTCTTAGTATTCGTAGGTAAATGTATGTTGCGAACGTTAATTACCCTTCCCACTTAAGTTGTTCTAAGCGTATATTACCTCAAAGAAAAGCGGAGACATTCAAGTAATGCCACACCCATCGTCTGTAGTGTATACAAATGAATTTCTTTGCAGCGAGAACCAGTTTGCGGATTTCCTTCTTGCATAAGTGTTGGCACTCTATTTGGTTCAACGACTCACCTAAAGGTGTTAACGTTTTAACACCTTTTAGAGATTCACATTTCAAACAGATAACGGGATCAAAACTAAGACGAATGAGTTGAATAATTTCGTGTTAGAATCATGTTAAGCAAAATGTCAACAATAGGATAGCGCCTATTTGAAGAAAAAAAAAAAGAAGAGACCGCTGAGCTATAACAATCCCATTACTGTTTACCTCAAGAGTATCCTGTGTTTAGATGATGTTTCTTTTTTTTTTTCTGGCCGAAGGAAAAGTGTTAGCACACGTTGTTAATTTATGTAGAGTGTTTGTGATGTTACTTGGCACCTTGCGGCATTGTCGGTGGAACTATTCTTCCTGGATTGTGTGGCTGGAGATCGTGTTAATGGAAAAAGAATTAGAGGCACGCGAATGCAATGATGACGTAAAGATTGGAAGAATAATGACGATGATTATGCTTCAAGGTCAGATGGAGTAGTAGTGTCTGAAGAATCTCTGCATTGGATGATGCCGCGAGTGAGTGGTCACTACTGATAAATGAGTTGATCAGCTCAGCTGTTTCAACTCTTCCCATAACCTCTGGGAAGAAGTCACCATCAATAAACGGCTACTGACTTTAGCCGACTAGGAAAAAAATCGGAAAAGGATTAGAGTCAGCAGGAGCGAGAATCCTACATCTGCGCAATTGACAATTAAATGAGTTCAACGACCTGATCAGAATATGCCATTTCAAGACGCTCCATAGCTACCCGTGACGCAAGGCACGCTTCCATTTGTGGCAACGGTCATCGCATTACCCATGACTCGACTCGAACTGGTTTCAGAAACTAAGCTGAGAGTGTCAGAAACTGTAAGCAATAGCTGCAGATTCGAGGAATCCAACGCTGTATAAAGACCAAAGAAAACAAGGAACTCAAAGAGGTTCAAATTACTCTCCGAGATGCCGAACATCTCTTTACGAGTAAATTATAATCGATCTGAACTCTCCACCCCTATCCTTACTCTCGACTAAGTTTAGGGATGTCGCGAATATATTTATTTATAAACAAGATAATTTAATAGTACTTACAACCTCAATCTTTGCTAGGTACTAGGTCACAGCTTAGCAGTTCCCTAGAAGCTGATAAATTGACTTTAGGAAGCCCCTCTTGACTTGGGGCGCCAGCTTATGCGGTTTTAGAAATTAATCACCAATGCCATCAATTCGACCAATTTAACATCGATAGGGTGCTCTGGATTACACTAAATAATACCATGTCCATTGGTCACAAGAGAGTAACCCTCTCCAAGACAGATAATGCAACAACGACTTCTTTAGCAGCCGAAGGGGCGAAGAGGAAGAGGAGATCTTTAGTAACGATCTAAATGATTTTCATAATGCCTTCATAACTAAGATCCGCTCCTTGATACAAAGGAGTATATAGTTGCCAGTGTAAGTGGGTAACTCATCCAACTTACACATCGGCATAATTATCGTAGGAGGACCGATTTCAATCAATTTTAACTTACAAACTACGCACCTCTTCTACGATTGAAAAGCAGGGACGTAAATGTGTAAGCGAATCTGAAAAACTGATTAAATAGATAGAGAGTTGGAGTAAAAACAGAGCCCTGAGGGACACCAGCATTTATATGGTGAATATCAGACTTGCATGCATTTATTTGTGCGAAAAAATATCGTAATATCGACCTCTGTCACATGAAATATGAAACTAAAGACATGTGAAGATTCGATCGATATTCCACGCACTGGATGTTGATGCAGGAGGATTCGAATCAGACGCCTGCTGGGATGTTATCGAGTGTGTTTTCGAAGTCTTGTTTGATTTCCCCAGGATTTAGTGAGCTATTTTCTTAGGTACAGCCGGGAGCACACAGATACACCACCAGTTTTCGCACTATATTCAATTTTCTTTCTTAGGCAACTTGAATATCATTCCCTTATTCCACTCGTCAGAAAACCATCTACCATCTCACTTTCAAAAACAGTAGCTCAGCTATTCAAGTGGTCGAAGGGAATACCGTTAAGTATTTACTTTTAGTTGTTAAGCTAAAATAAAGCCATGATAAAAAAGGTGGGCATTGTGGGATGAAATTTGATGAGAAATATCAAGTTAGGCCAACGTGTTAGTTGTTGAAGGATGGTCGCCTTAAATTCTTATTTACTTTATATTCCAAAATTATTCTTGTTACTTAATAAATTGTATAAAAAAAGACTCACAAAAATAGCATTGTTCTGAAAATAAGAACTTTAAAGTCTGACAACCCCAGCAGGACTTTAGTTTGTCTATCTTATAGAGTGATATCAATCAGTCTGCCGGCGCACTATCGCATGTCAATTACTTTGATTTGTAGTACACTTAAGTACAACATTACTTCAGTTTATATCTATGACCGAGTAAACTAAATTAAACATTAAAAAATCATATGTGTTCCATGTTTTCTCGGAAAAGATTTCATTTCAACCTATGAGAACAGAAAATCGTGAAAAATTTATTAGAAATAAAATTAACTCCATTTCAAAGGATGTGCCTCACTGATAAGTTATGCGCATACATGGGTATGGGGTATTGAATTTCATCTTGAACGTATGTACTTCCGCTTAGACGTTTGTCATTCATCGCCATTCATTCGAATGGAAAGCCATATAAACTGAGATCTTTTCTTATCTGTCCAACACCATGCAGCCATGTTACAACTTTGAATCTTATTCAATGGGGGATAACTCATAAATCTGAGTGACTTTTATTGCTTTTGTAAGAAATATCTAAGGGATACTTATGCGAACACATACTTGTACGTACTATTGTTTAATGATACATTGTAAGTGCGCGTCCATATTATTTGACACGAGGGATGAGAAAAACAAAACAAAATGGCTTTCAAATCTTCCCTTAAAAAAGATTTTGAAATCATGCGTTTGGAGGGAGTTGCTAGACATTGTTGTTGGATAGGGATTTTAATTTACTTTCCATATTTAATGAAGTTACTTTTATTAGTTTTATTTTGTTTCTTAAGTTTTGAGAAGGAATTGTACTATGTTGCATAGAGACTATTACCCGAAGTGAGTTGATTTTTTAATGCTTCCTAGCCGCCGACCTTAGAGAGTCACAGTCAAGTTTCCAATCAAAGTCGGTGTACACCTTTGGTCTATATATTGCAGTCTTTCGTTATTGGCTTTAAGGAAAACCCATGGACTCCAAAGTGTATCCGCTATTCTTTGCTGACGATGGAGCTATTCTAATTGAATATCAAATGCACTTTGGAAGGATATTAGTTCGAAAAAAGATCCTAAGCGATCAGTTATTTATTTGAATGCAAAAGTGCTTCCCAAGTGCGAAGAATTCAAATATCTGGGCTCTATGGTCAATAGCGATACAACTCTTGTTGATGACATCACCCATCGCTTAAGCATTGGATGACGGAAAAATTTGTTTGCGCCTGTGACTGGAAAATGTCCCCTAACCTAAAAGAAAGGCTCTATACCGCAGTTGGATGAGAAATCGCTCTTCCAACTCTATGTTTTATTCACGTTAATCTGGTCCATAGGAATAATTTCCAATTTCTAACAAAGGGCTATGCAGCGGACGTAGTCTCATTAAGCGAATGAAATTCGCCCTAGACAAAGTTAACAGGATGTCTAATGGTTACTCAAACCAATATCGTCATCATACTCTTCACCAGAGGAAGAAATTTAAGCCTTATGTGTCTGATACTATCACTGAGAAGTGTACAAATTGATTTCTCAAAAGAAACTGAATGCCTTGGGGTAAGTTTAGATCATCAGGACGAAACTACTTAGAAGGCATCAAAAATAGTCCATTGGACTTATCTCACTCTTATATGCATCGTTAGCGTGCATGCACCATCATTTAAGCTCTTCTCTTTGTAGTTCTCTTAGACCTCCCACATGCTTTAACTTTTATGCAGCAGTTTTAATCTAGTTGGACACATGATGATGCTAGAAATGGCCCCTTGGCTATCCTCCCCAGCAGTCATCCTTTTAAAGTCTCAATGAAAAGAGGCTTGAGCTAGAATCTCTGGTCCAAACTACAAACTCTCTAATCCTCTAGGACAATTTACTACTACCTATCTTTCAAGCAGAAGTCTTCGCTATTGAGTTCTGCGCCGAAGATAGTATGATAGATGTCCTTTAACTTTTAATCGACGCAGGTCTGGAATTGTCTCCATGCTCTCTTGCAGATCGCTGCACACAACAAAATCATACAAATAACCCACATTTGTGGCACAAAGGGATCCTCGAAAATTGAGCTACCGAGCAACTTGCCATGTTAGAAGGCCAGTATGTGTTCATTGCAATTCACTATGTACTCGCATGATAGTAGGCCTGTAGTTGGGCGACATTTGTCTAAATACGAAGAATTGCATCGAAGTGTGCAAGCATTTTGCCCTTGTTACATGAGCCACTTCCTCAAGGGATCTATCAATAGCAGATCAGAGTCTTTGTTGGTTGCTTGGCGACACTTGGAGAGATTTGACCATACTCCTGTGGAGGCTGCTTAGTTAACCAAAGTTTTAAGGATTAATGCTAAACATTTATCAGAGAACGGGTTAGGAATAGTTCTAGAGACCATTCATCGACAAAGAGTGGAGGTGGATTGCTCTAGAGAAAGGTCAAACGATGCAATGGAACATGCTTCCACACGTCGCAGAGTTGTTGTCTTGAAAGTGAATGAGGAAAGATATGATACAAAATGTAGCCCAATTGTTGACGCCAAGGTTTTCTTAAAACTGTCCACCCATAGTCATCAAACTTCGAGTAATTTCAAAAACAACTTTCAAAAATCATATAAAATAAGTTATTACCAAAACTGTCTACTTTCCGTTTACAGAATTATCTTTCTTGACAACGCAAGTGTTCCTTGACAAAAGAGGGGTTGCAATATAAAAATGAAAGCCAACCGTCCACGCCATCGACCCCGTCTACAAATGTTGGTCCTTAATGCCAACGGACCCCGCTTCCCTTCTCCCTGGAATAATGAAAAAGAAAATTGTAATTGTATCGGATGGCAACATAAAATGGCTGGAGATTTTTGCAATAAAAACATCGACTGCATCAAATTTGTGCGCCCCGGTTGATAGGTTGTGTCAAGGGATGCACGAAGAAACAGCCGACCCAACAGAAATTATTATGATCCTTTTTCCATGGCGCTTTAGGGGCGCACAAAATTTGGTACGAAATGCAATAAATAGTTTTATAACCCTCTGCGCCATAATGTTCGATATTTGAGTGCGCCTTTTGAATGGCGGCAGCAGAGGCGTCGGTCGTCGGTCGTCGGTTGTCGGTCGTCGGTCTTTGGTTGGCGCATCCCCTTTGGTTGATGGAAAATCCTTGTTCTATGAAATATTTATACTATGTCCTGTACATAACTGTGTACGGCTACTAGCGAGCTATATGTATGTAGTATATAGCATAAAAATAAATAAAATACAGTTAACATTAAAAAGGTCCATATCGAAATTGGAGTGCTCTTCATGTCGGGCGGTTTTATTTTCGTTTCCGGAAAACTCGTAAAATTGAGAAAAATCCATCTCCTGCTGACGCTAACGCTCGTACCATTTACAGTTGTTTGGCAAATGAGTTTTTCCAAACTTTTATGTGTTTACTGTGTGTATGTGCCTGCTTTGGGTGTTGTGCTAAAAAGTAATTTCGAAATTTTATGATCACAAGAACAGCCCTCTTCAGTACATTCATTCATTTAATTAAAGCAGAAAATTAAATGAAGAGTAGAAGAAATTTGCTCATGTCCTTAAAGGGAAATGCTGAGTTGAGAAGGAATTTTTCTGCGAACATGACAAGGGCGGTTAAGCTATGTAAGAATGGTTGTAATCTAATGTAAAATTAGACAATTAATGCTCTGATCAATAACAACCCGCAGGATGTTGCTGTTATCGACAAGAGACTGGTATCGTATTCAATAGAGGATAACCTGGATAAAGCTGAATACCAACTTAATAGTATACTTCTTAGTCCCTAACAAATTATGATAAACGGCTAATAAAGGCATGGTAGGAGCAGCATCTCCCGATAGGAGTTGATCTGCTAAGTAACGAGAAAGACCCACTGCGGCCGAAAATCTAGCAGCTCTGTTAGTAAGCCCTACTCTCTCCTCCTCCTCCTCGTGGTGTCATCTAAGAATTTCTTCGGAAATCGCTGACGGGAGTGGACAAATGGCGAGCTGCCTGCGCCACCAAACAGGACTAATGTCGGTTGGCTCCAAGCAATCCTCAACCGATAAGAATCAAAATTCTCCCAACCGGATATCAAAGCCTCAGATGTGGACAGAAAACTTGTTGACGACCTTTGGCTTGGTCCCTAACACGACAGCTTTGTTCCGAAACCAGTGTCTTCAAACGCAAGGTGGCCACTAATTGGAATGACAAATTAGCAAAACATTTGAAGATACTGAACACGATCCGAAATTGGGCGATCTGATCGAGCTGCTTGCAGGAAATGCTTGCGATCCATTGCGGACTTGACTTGCTAGTAGCGACATGAATCCATAAATATTTCGTAAGCGACCATGTAAGTTGTATGGGGTTATTGTGAGTATGGATAGATCTAGTACGTTGCATCAGGTGCATCGTACATCTTATTTGTAATCCTACACAATTGACCATAGAGTTTGCAATGAAAAACTTCAAACACTTTAAACTCCAGCCGGTGAGAGTCTATTTTCAGTACTATCATCACCCTACCGTGATCAACAGCTTTATTTAGAGATCTTAGATATTCATTCCCAAACGGGAAAATAGGCCAAGTTAACTGACTAGATCCTGTAGACTTTTAAGTGTAACATCATCTATCCTTAAGACAATGGAGGCACCTGACAGAGAAACTCTCTGCAGTGCATTCGCCCAACACAAACGCTAACAACCAGTATCAACCGAATTACGCAAAATCATCAAAGTGACCACCCTTGGCTACCAACCACCATTAAGGACGAGCCCTTGGTATGATGATGAGTGCGTACAGCGGAAGAGGGTGACAGAAAATGCACACAAGAAAGTGCTCCAGCGCAAAACAAGAGCAGCGAAAGAGGTATACCTGACCAGAAGAAGAGAAGAAAAGAGAATCCTACGTAATCGAGGAGTCTCGCGAGCGCAACAACATCCGGCAATTTTATCGGAAACCAAGCAGCTGGCAACCTAGTCACCGACGCACAGGGAATTGTTGACACCTCAAGCAGTTGCTTATCGGGCAGCAAATAGAGAGAGTGATAGGGCAAGGAGAGAACCCACCTCTAGTTAATGAAGAACCAACGCTTCCACCCAGTATTGAAGAAGTTAATGTTGCCATCAGAAAATTGAAGAACAACAAAGCTGCTGGCTATGATGTGCATCCAGCTGAACTCTTTAAATGCGGAGGTGATGTCTTGGAAGAGTGCATGCAGCAAGTCATAAACCAAGTATGTTTCAAGCTGAAATCTATGCAATTGAGATATGCGGCAGACACAATGTCCTTAAAAGGTTTAAAGATGATAGAATACATATCTTCACAGCGCTTAGAGCAATATTGTCCAACCTAATGAGTTAAAAAAATGTCAAAAAATTATCGGGAATACCTCTCCTAGGTAAGATACGCAAAGTAAGCTTCCAAATGAGGATCCAATGCCTTCTCAAAATCGATGAATAGCAGGTGAATTGGTGGTGATGTGGTCGATACACGAGGATTGCCTTTCTGTTCAGCATCGAGTGCATTAGTAAGACCTCGGCAGGAATACCTCCCACCCTCTTGTTGTTTTTTAATGTTTTGATCGCGGGTCCTTATTGCTCGGGCAGATCTATCTGATTTGTGAGCAAATTTTCAATCAATCTCTTGAGGTCATCCTCATTCCAATTAAGCAAAGAACCATCAAGGCAGTCATTGCGTGTGGGACCCCCTAACTTATCTAAGTATGAGCCTTGTGGTCCATACATTCACCAGACAATAAGTATTCCACAGAAATTCCTCAGAATGCAAAGGCAAAAGCAGTTTCCAATACACTTGCGTGTATCAAATCGATTTCTCTTCCAACTACCTCCGACGGATATTCAAATGAGCCATGACGCATTTGCTGTGGTAACGCATGTAAACAAATTCAAAATATTTTCTGTTACGTCTTTCAATATTGTAATCTCCCAGGAAAGAAAAAAAAAAAAAAAAACTAACAAGCCACCGGCGGACATGAATCACAGAAACTGAAAGTTTGTTTACAACGAGAGGTCATAAAACTCTCCAGCAGCGGCAGAGGAAGATTTACAACAAGTTGACCTACGCGCCAGATTGCTGCCATGGTCCATGTTCAATTGGCCGCTCATTTGGTATGCAAACGTATCAAGTGTTGAACAGAAAAAAAAGTGTGATATTTCGATTCTCGTTGGATTTAGATTTCCACGAATGCTTTGGGATATTTTTGTGAGATCGGACAGTATGTCGGTCTTTCGATCACGTGAGGGGGTCTGAGCGCAACTGGATTTTTATTGAGACACGGGATGCGTGTGATTTCTAGTAATTCACTTTCTGTACGGATGGATGTAGGGGATGAGATTGAAAGGATTAGGAAACCGATTTGTAGATAAAGGAAGTTTCAGGAATTCAATTCAAGGAGTGTGAACTACTGGTTTAAGGATGACTTGTTGTTTTTCAGTAGAAATGTTTGCTAAAAGATGAGACAGTAGCCGGTGAGAGTGGTCAATGAATTTTCACCTTTAGATGTTTAGGAGAGTCGCAGAATTATGTGGATGCAGTGAATTCTTCCCTTGATACTGGTTACGTCGAATACTGCACCTGGTACTAAGCAGACTCACAAAAGGAACCCTCATGTTGCTTTGTGAAAGTGAAACTATTCTACGCAAAAGTAGTTCTGCAAAGGCGCGAGATTCTGAGCAACATATTGCCGGAATATATCAGGAATATCTGTGTGGAGCTCCTTACCATGGGAGTTCTGCACTTAGCTACACAACTCCCAATGCAAGCCTTTGTTGCCAAGGCTAGCACCTCGGCGAGTCTAAAGAAAACTTATTCATTTAAAAATACAAATGGTTCCAAGAGCACGATGGACCTTCTTCCTGTGCATCCCCATCTATTATCATCTTTAGATGACTAGTTAGATGACTAGTGACTACTAGACGACTGTTGCGCTCTAACGTTAAGTCCATGGCCGTGCTGCTACATAGATGTGGTATGTATTTGTGGAGTCATCGCAACTAACGCAATTTGGAGCTGGAGGTGGTGATGCATGTCAGGATCGCAGGCAGTCCAAGAAGTACATAGCGCAGGATAGTCGAGAAGGAAGCATGGCAAAATGGAATGACTTGGGGAAGTGGAGACACATGTCCAGAAACCCCACATAAGCGTTGTAGCAGCCTTAAGAACCCCAAGGGGATACAAGATAAAGGAAGTAAGCATAGAAATGGTATGGTATAAGGGCAATATTTGCGGGTGCTTCACTCTGAACCCATTTGGTCCATTGTGGTTCCCTATCTATTGGTTTTCTATCGGTTTCTGTAAGGATGAAGGCAACATGTTTCAAGATTAGGGCAATCTCACAGAAGAGGTTAGATAGCTGTTTTTGCCTTCTAAAAGCAGCTCTTTTAGTTCACTAACCGCGATACTAATTCCCTTTTTGTCCATGCTTTTGGACTTGGAGATCTGGTTTCCCAGTTGGCGTTGTTCTCATCTTTTGCCATAAGTTCTATTTGTCTTTTGGGTAGGTACTACTTCCGATGTAGAGGTAAGTTGCTCATTCAATCCTGACTCATTCCGTGAGATACGAATATCGTGTTTATCCACAAGCGGAGACTGTTCTCTATCTAATTAATACGCTGTCTATAGTGCCTTGAGTGCCTGTTGACTGTCTACCCTATATGGGTTTAAACTCTTACAGTGACCACGGCTTGTAAGATGCTACAGTCACTCGGGAGCATGTAATAATCTTTGATGTTAAGTGACTTACAAAAAACGTTAGCACCAATTCCTAAATCCATGTTAGACTCATCAATGTAGAGTTGAACGTCTTGTACACAGCTTGGTGTGTTGGACTCGCCCTACTGTCCAACAATGGAGTATTTCTTACAAAATCCCAGTGGCGGTTTGGCATAGTCCGTTGTTCTGACGAGATCTGCATAGGAAGATTGGATTATGTAATAAGAGTGACCGATGGGAAGAACTCACCGCGTGCATACGGAGATACTTTAGTATTGGAGAGGGAACTTTCAAAGTTCCGAAATCCCCTATAGACAGACACAAACACTATTCAAGACACAATAAATTTTACAATCCACCGATTGGAACTCAAGCATTTACATTTTTCACACCATCTTCCCAGAGAAGTGCCTAAAAACTAAAACCGTTTTATAGCTCATTGATAAAACACTAATTATTTCACATCCAACAGCAATTGGTTAATTAGATACATCAACACATTCAGTTTTTTTTTTTTCAATTAACTCGCTATGCTATGTTCCACATCTAATGGGAATCAATTAAATTCCACATGCAGTAGGTAGGTTTATTGTTTTATTGGTCAATGGCCAATGGCCAGGAGAAACCAAATTAAAATCCGTTACCATCATCAAATGAAAAATGTATCCTTGGTATGTTTGGTCATAAACTTGTGTCCATTTCACACGTTATGCACACACACTTCTGCGTTTTTTTTTTTTGTTTTTTTAATTTAATCCTGTAGATACTCACATTTGGAGTTTTTTTTTTGCTGTTCTTTTTGTTATTTACTTTAGCTTCTGCTTATATTAGCTTTTTCTTCATCATTGGTTCGCGTCATCAAATCGATAATGGTCCATTCAAGGGGATGTATACTACGATTGGATACTTTTACGCGCAAGTCATTCGAATGAAGTTACATAAGAAAATTGGTGCTATCTACTGAAATGTTGTTGGTCTATATAAAGTGCTTTATGTGCTAGGAACGACGACGGTAGCGAGATAGTAGATTTTATTTCCTTTATAAAACATGTCTTTTTTTTTCATCCCATTCGTAGGCGTATGACATAAGAATATGGCATAGAATTTGAGCCTTTCCTACAAAACAAGTTTTTCTTTTTAATAATGAAACTTTTTAGCGAATCAACTGAAGACATACATATGTAGCTGTTAAGCCTGTCGTAAAGTCAGTTAAAGAATGACTGCAGCGTCTTATAAGCTAGCCATCCAGGTTACTGAAATTATACGAGAGAGTAATATCGTGGGAAAGACAGTCAGTCAGTCAGTCAGCCTCTGGACTGTAATTAGGTAAAGGCTAGTGAGAATCTACAAATCACTTTTAAACGAGGTATCCAGAGTCAAGGCGGTGGCCCTCAGCTAGGTACCAGGGCATTTGGATATCGAAGGAAAGGAAAAGGCTGATGAGCTTGCTAGGAAAGGATTGACTTAGGGCGGTCCTCCCAATCTGTTCCTTACAGAAGATAATACAAGATGAAGCCACTGGTCAAACAAACAGACGCCGCCCATTGTATCATTGCCGTTCATCTACTATTGTGTGATTGTCCTGTCCTATCCGTCCGAAGAATGAGGACTATTGGTAGGTACTTCTTCTTGGATCTGGAGAACTTAGGCAACGTTGATGGACTTCCTGAGATCCATATCACCATCTGGGTGATTCCTATGCTCCGTCAGCATAGGTTCCCATGCATTCGCTGATGAAATCCACGATCAAGGCCAAGTGGATCAGATGCCGTCTTCAGCAATAGACTCTCTTGTTTACAGTATTTTCCAGGCTTCAGATTGGTCACAATGGACCCGAACTGTTGGCTTAAGTGAGCGGTGATACTTTTGTCAAAATGCCTTACTTCAAAAAGATTGACCATTTTCCTATCAGTCCCCATTTTAATCGTCTAGAAGAAGGACAGACATCATGTTGGTACCAACATCGTATGAAATTGACTATCCAATTGCGCACCGTTGCCGTTCGAAGATCAACACGACACGAGAAGGCGCAGGTTCATAACCAACCAACTGAGCGATCCCACACTGCGCTAAGAACTAAGGAACCATTTCACACGTTCAGTGGTGGTGCTTTTTCAAGCGGCGCCAAATATATCGGCAGAGCTTGGGATAGCGAAGAGTTTCCAAAGGAGTGGAAAAGAGGGATGATCATGAAACTTTCGAAAAAGGAAAACCTGATAGATTGTGCAAACTGCAGAGGTGTTTGTGTTCTGCCAGCCATAGCCAAAATAACTGCAAGAATAATTCGGGAAAGGATCAGGGAGCATTTAGATTCTACTCTCGATGTAGAACAGGCAGGCTTTCGTTCTGGATTCTCCTGCATCGATAATATTAACACCTTAAGGATCATAATCGAGCAACGCGTTGAGTACAGGTCTCCGCTACATCTGCTGTTTATCGACTTCGAGAAGGCTTTCGACAGTTTGAATAGAGATGCTATCTGGTTGGCCTTGCGCAGGAGAGGTATCCCAGAAAAACTCATAGCTATTATTAAGGCTAAGTGTCATGTCTTGCACAGTGGCATGGTGTCAGAAGAATTTGACGTCCAAAGCGGAGTACGTCAAGGATGCATACTGTCAAAACAAAAGCCCTGATCACTTCTAACACCAGCGCCTAACTTAACTTCCGGACAGGAAGTCGAGAAAGTTTACAACTTTCTATACCTAGGAAGTGTGGTCTCGGTAAATCGTGGTGGCACCAAACTGGATGTGTGCAGCAGAATCGGGAATGCCAAAGATGCGTTCGGCATGCTGTCCACCATCTGGAAAAGCAATGTTATCAGCTTAAGAACCAAGCTGCGACTGTTTCGCTCCAACGTACTGCTTTATGGGTGCAGTACTTGGAAAGTGGACACCATTAACACGCGCCGGCTGCAAGCTGCTCTTAAACAAATGTTTAAGAAACATCCTGAGGATCTTTTGGCTGAACCGTATCTCCAATGAACAGCTTTATACGAGAACGGGCCAGGAACCTATAAATATTACAATACGAAGGAGAAAGTGGTAGTGGATTGGACACACCCTACGGCGCGAAGACAATTCCATTGCGAAATACGCTATGCAGTGGAATCCGCTCACCCAAGCAGGCGGACGAGGGACGCCCTCGAGAAGGAATCGAGCTCTTTGGGAATGAGCTAGAGAGAGCTCAAATACGTTGCAGAACTACGAACAAGATGGCGCGGATGCGTTGTTGACGCCCTATGCCCCCGAGAGGTTAAAGGATTCAAGTATTCTGAAGAAACTACTATTTTCCTAGAGAACGTTGGCCTTCCTAATAGCATCAAGCTTGAGCATTAGTTAACAAGACATGAGAGGGTTGTGTCAAGTTTGGAAATGTTTTCACCACAATAGTTCCCTCGTATATCCCTGTGTCTGGCACACACCATAGGTGAATGTTATATTGGTCCGAAATCTCCATCAGAGATGAACGGCAATCTAGTACATCCATTGATGTGGTTGTGGACGATTTCAAGGATCTGATGGCTGTGGAAATGGTAATATGGTGAAGCCATGATAAGGCTTCTTTGATTGCCAGTATTTCTATCTGACATACGCTACAATGATCGGAGAGGCGGAAGGAGATCCTTACAATAAGCCCATAGAAGTAAATACCTCAACCTACTCCGTCCGGGGGCCAAGATCCATCAGTGTAAATGTGGATCTCTTGTTGTTGCACATAAGACAGTTCTAAAGGCGCCACTGATGAATAGACAGGCAGCTCTTCGAATCTTTGCGAGGAGAGTCTTTGAGAGAGCCGTCTTCTACCTATTGCTCAATGCTGGTCTTCCTGACGCTCTCTAGAATATTAACTTTCGAGTTGGAATTGGAAGATGGCTTAAAAGGCGAAGAGATCAACTTGGCTTGGATATGGCTACATTCTCCATGAGTTGCTGCCCCATTTACATACATTTTCCGTTCTATTTTTAAACAAAATTCTGGCAAATTTTGACAAAAAAACAACAACCTATTCCCCTATCGAATTTATGAGTTCGCAAAGTATCATCGATACTGATTCTGATTCCTCGTCCACACACCCCCAAATATCGTGTGCATTGTTCAGCTTCACGCATAAATCCAATACAAAATCGAAGTACATAAACAAATCGTATCCATAAAATGCGACAGAAAAAAAAAACGTTGCCATTTCAGAGACAGAAAGTCATAAATAAGCAGAGAGATACCCATTTTCAAATGGGGTGACACGAACATGGTACCCCATCGATACATCCATAGATACCCGCAGAGCAGAGCCTTTATGTACATAGTACGGCGGCGACGGTATTTTATGTATCTGACTCCATTGCGTGCGCATCCGATATAACAAATGATTCTGCTCATATGTGCTCTATATAGTATATACAGCGGACTAAAACACCGTCAAGTACGAGAAACAGCGCACACATTCTGTGTACACAAAAGAGGTACTATATCTCTCTATCTGTCTATGAATCAGTTCCAGGAATCTAACAATTCACACCCAGGAGGAAGGCACAACACTTCATTCACTATCCGTACGTATTCGGAGCAGCGACGACGTACGACCGACAACGACAACGACAACGACGTGTTAAATCTATTTACAAGCTAAAAGTCGGTCTTTAATAACTTTGCGATTGTTGGACCTCTGTGTGTCAATTGTCGGCCGCCGCCCGATTGTGTATCTCTCAAAGTGTTAAACTAATAAAAAAAAAAAAAAAACCAACAAACAAATCTGTATTCAATAATAAAGTTAATAATCATTCAACCCATCGCAGGAAGAGTTCACTCACTCACTCGTCTCTCGAAAGTGAAAGTTAATTTTACTTCGAATGGATGGATGTTTTTTTGGTTTTTTCGAATCGGATTTACGAGTGCATGTCGGTAGTTGTTATGTGTCGCGGCTAAAGTGACACTTAAGCTCGAGTTTAAAGTCGCCGTATGTGGGTAATTCAGTTTATTACTTAGTATTATTATTATTATTGCCACTACTGTGGTGTGTTGTGTGGAAGTCGCGGCGGAGGAGGCGTCAACACTCGGTACTATTTGCTGAAAACATAAAATATGAATATTAAATGAAACGTCGTTTATGATTTGTTTATACGGTTTTGCGAGTAGACTGGCCTTCTTTTTATTTTTTAATTGCATGTGTGAGATGAGATAGTATCTATGTGTATGAATACAGTTTGAACAGTTTTAAAAGGCAATTAACATTGAATTTTTGCTGCCGGTTTTTGTTTACTATTTGTTGGTGGTTCTTTTAATATTTACTACTGAATGTTTGACATTTTAATCAGCGAGTGAGTGGGGAGTAGGTAAATAATAAACAAATTTATAGACTTGAGGTAGAAGTTCAAACCGGCGGCGTACATATGTCATCTTTTCACGGAGAATTTATGCAAAAATTGGCTGGCATCAAACAGGGTGAGTTTTTACACAAAATTGAATTTATTTAGAAGTAGTTTGTGCCACCTGGCATGCATATGTCATGGTACACTACAATTCGATGTGTATATGATTCATTAGTCCGCACTTAGGTTGGTCCTTAACTAATGCGCACGTCGAGCTAAGCCGAGGAATTAAAAGCAAGAATGTCATCTGTTACGTCGTCCCTTCGGGTCATATTCGAAGACCTCACTAACCGTAGTGTTGATGTTCATTCGCTATTGAGATTTTTGTTTTAAGGTTCGATGTCGCCCAAGAGCTCATATAAAATCTGGTTATCAAATCTTTTCGTACCAACAATTTTTCAATAGGGGCGACCAAGGAGATCTTTATCCAAGTCCAATTAGGACTCTGATGATTAGAATCTTCTATAGAGAATTGGCTTTCCAGCTCAAAGGCAGCAACGACTAGAATTATTCCTCTTTTAACTTTAGATGAGGCACAGCAAAGGTAGACTCACCTGTTTACTACCATGATGTTCTGCCAATAATGTAACTATCGTCGGAGTTTGAAAGTATTTATACAGACCTTTGATAGAATGCAGTTCCGTCGTTGGCTTGTGAGCTTCTTATAATCGATTCAATTAAAGAAGAACAATGTGTCCAACTGACCGAATACTTTTTTGGTGCTGAAGGTCAGAGCTCGTACCAGCGTTTTGGCGACGGCCAAGAGTGCTAGAAATAAAGGGATCCCACAAGCTCATACAACCGAAATAGAGAGCTGTATACATTCCTGAAGCCCATAGAGGACCTAGCTTCTCTCGGTATACATTTTTCCATTTATAGAAGGGATCTATAGATTTATTCCTTTATTCGAAGGGCAAAGGGTTTTTTCTCATTAAGCATCTTAGATGTTTGTCAGGCATATGCAAGAGGTGGAGCAGTGACTTACCCGTGTGAGCCACGATTATTTGTATAATTTGGCCGTCTAGCGCAGCTAGCTCCTTTCGGTATTCCAGTACTACACACTTTAGATGTTATGGTTTTGATGGCAGCTTGGCCTTCGATATTTGGTAGGATTTTTATGCGTAGCTTGTTCTAGTGGAAAGCTTCGCGAATAGTCAGTAATTCCACTTGAAAACGCTGGTATCGTTTGGAAGTCTATTTGAGATATTTAAAGATTTCCAAAGAAACCCCGCACTGACTTAAGGTCAAAATTCTTAGTCATGTTGAAACACCTTGTAAATTTAATTGTGGGGATACTGTAACCTGTTTCGAAGTCCAGCTCTTGAAACTCTCTGGGTATGATTGATGATAGAGGTAAAATATGTAAAAATACTGTTAGACCATCTGACGGAGTTGATTGTAGAGCGCCAAATGGACCTATACATTCTGTTGATTGTGCCTTACTCAGCTAGGTTATGTTGTAGACTTTTCTAGGGACGGCCAACAAACTATATCTACTTCGGCTATGTTCATAAATTTGTACATATATTTGTAGGGTCAATCTCTTGCCCTGGGTTATGTTACCGACATTGAAGGCATCCTTGGGTACATATTAAGTCCCTAAAATAAGCTAAGGATTGAAGATAACTCCTTCGTCTGAATGCAACTGCACAAATATTAGGTTCCAATGACGCTCTTTACAGGGGCACGCGGACAATAATTTTCTGCTTGCAGGTGAGAATATTTTTATGATAAGATAGGTCATCAAAGGAACTGTCAAACTGTTTATAAATCCTCTTGGTTGAATTGTCTTTTTGTCTGCAGAAATCCATCAGCGATTTTAACGAGGATACCTTTCAAAGTTCAACAGCTTGCGTCGGTAGCACATCAGTCTACTTTGTTGGAGTTCGCTTTTAGAGTTCGGTGATACGGCTCGATGAGACCCTAGTAGTTCTTAATAGGTTGACCAGCTCATGACAAATTTTGTTCCCAATGCCTCATCTTTGATCGGTGGTTATTTGTGGTGTGGTGTCACCCGGTACATCTAATTTTTTTTTTACAGAGCTCAAGCAATATATCAATTTCCGCTGGTACATATGAAATTTCCACTGAAAAAGCTTTCGGGTACCTTGAGAAAGAATGGAAGATAAAAAGAAGTCGGGAAAGATTTCACTCGGATGAATCTTTGGTACCGAAAAGTGTTCACTAACGAGTGAATAGATTTAGTGAATTTGGTTTTCAAAATCAATGAACTTGTTCTGTGACGAAAAAGACTATCACAGTGCGTGCATCTCGGCTCCACTCACTTCACACTCGGCAATAATTTTTTGTCGAATGACAATTGAAATCGAGACTCGTTTGAATAAATGACAAACAATGAATCTCAGTCGATATCGAAACTTCGAATGCCATATGCATAAATTCGAATAAAAGTTGTTTCGCTTAGAATAAATAATAAATTCTCACATACTACCTACATATACTGATAATATCAAGTATTTCGGATTCATGGTCAATTGGTGAGAGTATTGGTTTTACTTGAGCGACAGAAGTTAGCATTGACTCGCACTTTTTTGGTTGAACCTCATTCGATAATGCTGTACAGGTTTAAATTGAATGCCGCAAATTTATAGTCCAATACATTTTCAAATTAGTTTATGTGACATCTGTCATATCAGAGAATGGCATCCAGAAATAAAACAAAAAAACAAAGCAAAGTAAAAGAATGATTGCCGTGAAAGTCTGTGTGTATAACTAATTTAAAGTTAAAGTCAGGCTGTGATAACCTTGTCATGATTGACGTAGAGTACTGTACATAATATTCAAACAAATCTACAATGTCGTTTGGTGGGCACTATGCTTCCATTTAAGTGAGAGAATATCACGAGGGTACCTACATACTCGTACGTCCTACGCGGACGTCAAGAAACATTACCAAAATTGCAAAAGATCATATGTATATAGTCAAACTCCGTTTGAAAAAAAGTTCCATGTCTCCGTAGCGCCAATAGTGCCTCCACTCTATAAACCACCCCAAACATTCAGTCACACACTAAAGATACGTTGACTTCTTTATGGCTTGATTACGTATTGTTTTACCGAGCCTCAAATGCGCCAGTTTTGCTTGTATAAATAATCCCTGAGATGCACACTTCTCCTTAGACTTATATTCAGTTACTCAAATGTATAAGACATATAAATTGCTTGAGCTACTTATCTATAATCCCCACTCAAGATGGCAGCAAAGAACATGATCTTACATCCTGTGAACTCTCCAGACAACAATGCGATGGGCTTCTTTATGACAGTTTTACACAGAAAATCAATGGAATCCCCATCTGAGAAAACCCAAAGCCGAAAAACTACTCAACAAACTGATTTTATTAAGTTCATGCCCTAAATTCTGCGAAACAGCAAGTTGACCTAAAAATGCATGAATATCCTCTACAACGCACGAGTGAATTCACAACCGGTTAATGCAAAAACAGAACACCAGTTCACAAGAAACGTGATTTCATTAAAATTCGATATTAAATTCTTCTCAAACAGTCAAGCAAACAAAAAATTGAAAAAAAACGGAACCCAAAACACATTTAAGACATTAATTTCCAAAATGACTTCCTTCGGTCTCCATTTGCATTTAAAATAAAAATTAACAACCGAACGTGTTCGCATAAAAAAATCCTGCTTCTACATTTTTAAAAGTTCGCACGTAAAAGAAATTCGCTTTTATGTCACAGGAACGAGATGGCGCTGCTGTTAAACATGACCAAACGGGGGAGAAAAAATGTGTTAAATGTCACTTAACTTCAATTACGCACAAACATTGTTACATTTATACGAACAGCCATTCGACGCAGTGCCGATTGTCACTATCAACCCTTGTATTGCATTTTCTAGCCTGCGATGGTGGAATAAATGCCAGGGGCACTGTGATAAGGCAGACATAAAGCGCCATTGCAATCGTAAAGCAGTCGGATGACTACCTGCACCCTCCTACTTACAAATGGCCGATGTGTTCATATTGTGTTTAGGGCGGAGCATGAGCGCAATGATAGAGGGAGAGGGTACGAGTTTAAGTGGATTATTTGTCACGTCTACAGTAGGTAAAGAAAAGAATGGTACATTCAATTTTTATTTTTTGTTTTCTTAAAATAATTGAGGAGGTATGTAAAATTGGTTTTGTATGAAGAAGTCTCAAGTAATAGTGTTTCGGTCTTTTTGCTAATGGTCTAGTTTTATATTGTTAAAAAATAGAAATGCAATATTAATGCTTGTGACAATATGCCTGATGGTATACATTTTCTAGGCAAATGGAGAATGGTTTCCTACAGCCACTTCCGAAACAGTGCGAATACAAAGGATAGATTTTTTTAAAGTGCGATCTATACGATCTTACTTATGAAAATACGGTAGTCTAGTGGGGTGAATTATAAAATTGGATTTTATAACGCAAAGTTAATTTTCCTAGGCCAAAATAAGTTATATTGTTAATTTTCTTAAAACAATTGATATTTTTTTGGAAAACACACAAAATAAAACTGGCAAAAGTACTTGACACTCTTATTATGGGCAACTTATGGAAATGATTGCACTGAAGGAAACTGAACGTAGAATTTTGACATTAGCTTATGATTGCGACTCCGATTGTTATAGTTCAGCCTTAGGCCTTCTGCATGCGGTGTAGACAAGACAAGTATTTGATGCGAGGTAAAAAAGGTGTGCTTGAGTGTTACTGACGGTTACTTAGAAAGTTTATGAGGAGCGAGTTATGAGGATCAATTACAACACTCATCTACAATAAAAGAGTCAGTTGAAGAAGGACCAAAATAATATTTTTAATATCTTTCATTCGAATCCATAAGCAGTGCTACAAATCTGTATTCTATTATTATTGTAGAATATTGATAAAGCTATCAAGGGGATAGCTTGGAAATGACAGTTTTAATGCCAAGATTTTAGCTTTGTCCTTGAAACGGTTCTTAAGTTATTGGACTGTGACATATGGACATACGGGTCAGCTCAGTTTAATGAGAAGAAAGTGATCGTACGGTCTTCCGTTTAAGTCGAAGAGTTTTTCTTTGCCAAACTTTTAATATAAAATGCTAGCTTCTATATAAGTCAGTCGTCAGCTTTGTAATGGAGCTCTTCACGATATCACATAATATGCTTCGATGTTATTCTAAAACAGAAGATTGGTACGGCTGTGACCTTTTAGATCCCTTGTGCACCTGTGCTAGGGTCCTTGTTGAAATTATTCTAGGTTAGAGCTGAATCAATCTACGATAGCCATTCTGTCTTATCTGCAGTTTCCTGATTTGCTCCTTAGGATAACAGTGGCCCATTAACACGCCAAGCTTATAAAATTGCTTTTTGTTCTGGCAAACTGTGATTTTTTCTGGTTCTATCTTTCCGCAAAATTCACAAAAAAGTTCTGCTCCTAGAAACAGGAGCACGAAGAATTTTGACAAAGTATAATGTAGGTAATTGCAAAAAATGCAGCTAACCGGTAGATAAAATCCAAAGTGCAATTGAGTCATCGCAAAGAACAAGCATTGATTGGTGTACTTTTTCGAGAGAATAAGGAATCACAGTCCGAAAAGGTTCTTTAATTCACTCAAGCCAAATATTTCACAGAAATTATCCAAGATTTGTTCTGAAAGTGTGGATGCCTAAACATATAAGGCCATCTATGTAGGTGTCTGCCTGATTGTCGATGCTTTTCTTTTTAAGACCGCTTATTTCCAATTATATTCCCTTAGATTGTATTGCATGGTAGCACTGGACTGGTTTCCTCAATTCATAACACAAATTTACTTTAAAAGATCTTCAATGATTGTCTAACTCACACTGAGCACACTGAACACACCCTATTGCGCTCTTACGAAGAAATTGCTTTTCCAACCTCACTTCTTTCTTTTATTCTTTACAAACATCATGGTTGTCGTACACAGTTAGGATGAATAATTAAAAGGTCTAAAACTGATTCGTATGTCCTTGGACAACATCCTTTTCATATCCCAGTTTGAACTTCCCTTCGTTCTTTTCATCCCAAAGAAAATTCCATAGTGGGATATTTCACCAATGGTTTGTGCTTAAAATAAGTACATACGACCACCTTTTACGATATAACCGGATTGTACTAGTTGTGTGACGAAGCAACTCAATCTACAGAACCAGTTCCAACCATGAGATGGCGCTTTTCTTACTCTCCATTGCGCAGCTGTTAGGGCGTGGTCACTAAATAATAATGGCTGCCACCGGTTCCCACTCACACTACTCCATTATCATCTCTTTTCCTCTCATTCGCACACAGGTATACACTCACACTACACGGGCAATTTCGGTGGTAGTGTAAATTTTAAAAGTAGATAAATATTAGAGTATTCCATTAACTTAATTATGCTAAATGATGATAAATTTTAATGGCAATGGATTTTTAAGTTGCTTTCTTGTGGTTTATTTTTTGCTCTTCTTTTTTTGTGGGTATCTACTGTTTCGTATGCGCAAATTTAATGTTGTTGGTTACTCTCTGGATCTTGATACGCTAGTCAGCATTAAATTGGATGCTCTTTAGCTGATTTAATTAAAAAACACACACCTTTTACGATCTCCGCCGGAAAATTTGCAATGGAAGAGACAAAAAAAAACAAAACTACTTTGGTTAGAAAATAAAACTTTTTTTATACCTAAGCTGAAATGCAAAAGACATCATAAAAAGGGTTTTTATAGAGCGACTGTTTGGAGCGTGAATTATGCGTTATTAATGGGGTTTTGTGCTGCCTTGGAAGGCAAGTGTTGGTTTTATAGATAATAAGAGTTTGAGAAGTCTGTAAATGCTTAGGCGTTGATTGAATGCTAAAATGAACTTCCAGTGAATGTCAAACTTGACAGAGGTCATTGCGAGTTGCTTTTAAGTCGAAACTTTTTGTAATTGACTGCGTATTTTAAAGCCACCAAGAGATAATGTTTTTTTAATGGGAATATTGACGCCAAAATAATCAAAGTTTTTTTGTCAAGACCTTTGACTTCCTTGTCGTATAAGGCTTTAAAAATAATGCAATTCAGTAACAATAGAGATTTCTGATTTATGGCCAATATATGTATTTGTACGTTACCCTGATAGCCGTAGACCGTTCACAATAAAAATACTGATAACTTGCTTGTAATGTATAAAAGTTTACGCATTCATTCGCGGAAAAGAATCGACTATTTTCTATGTAGATACGATTATCTTGTAAAACCGTCGGATGAATAACATATACTGCACAATTGGTGGATTGTATATTTCTGGGTTTCATTCTTACTCTCGAATTTTAGGCAATAACTTTGCTGGCAAATAAAATAATTAGTTCTATCGGTCATAATGCTTCTAGCCGTCGCTCGAATTGATACACATTCAAGCTCTTTCCATAGCATTTTGGATGACTTTTTCAGACTTCTGTCGATAAATTCGAGGACCGTCATGGTCTGCGACTTATGTGAATAAACCTGTGAGCTCCAGAGCCTTAAAGCAAGCAGTTGGAACGGTGAAAGCACACCAGGAAAATCGCAAAAGGCAAGAAATTGTACGGCATGTTATCCAGTTCTCAAATTTCCAGCATTGAAACCATTGATCATAGATAGAGCAACAACGTTGTCGACATCATTCAAAATTTATAAACTCTGCTTCAAGGGCATGGCGTCGCAGCACGGAGATTGACGATCTAAAGACAATGCTTGACGTAGACTTCTACAGTGACCAAACAAAAGCTCGGGGGCCGGTCAGGACTGTTACTTTAAGTTTCACCGACGTGAATGCAAGACTTAAAGCAACTTTCGAGGAAGTGATCAGTTCACAAAACAAAAAAAGTTGTGGGTGATACCTATAACCTATGACGATGAGGACCTTTACTGCGTTGTCACTTTGTCTAATGTAGGTCCATTGTGATGCCCCAGAATCTGACAATTAAGCGTGCTTGTGCTCCGTATTTTAGTTATGCTTTCGAATAAGTATAGTCTTCTAGATTTACATAGATATAGCTTGTCATGTAAAAGCACTGTGAAGCATAAGCTACATAATTCGGACCTTCTCGCCTGTGCAGGTTCTGCAGCAGTATTCAGAGAATAAGCCTAGACTGATGGAGTGCCTTGCTATTACGCATGGACCTGTAACGACACCTAAGTATGATCTGTCTCTTTTACCTGATTCGGCAGTTAGAGCGTCTGTCATCCAGTTTGGGTGAGAACTGTTTGATGATGAGGCACGTGGTAGATGATTGGTAACCCCTAACACATTTCGTTTGATTATTCTCTTTATCCGATAGAACCAACAGAGTTTACCGTCGGCCACTGAATATCCTGGATAGTTCCATTGGCCCGTCACCCAAATAATATGTTCTCGTTAAGGGAAAGGGCGCTACTGAGAGTACATTTAGAAGTAAAGGACTCTCGATGAAAATTGTAATAACATTCTCAAATATCATATTATAGGTACTGGCAAGGCTTCCATGATTCCTATATGAAAAATGTTGCAGATGGTGGAGTGAACATTGTTTGTCGTCATTTTGCACAGGCGGATAGGTTGGAAGAAGGGGTGTCAAAACTAGACAGAGCCATCTCTGTATAGGCTTCAGGATCTATAAGTTTATCAATAAACATTCCTGGTATGCAGACGTAGTGATAAGGACGAACCATGTTCCTATGCCCTGTGTGAGAATATCCTATTTTCTTGAAAACTGATGAGGGGTTTTTGTCTATAATGTTTATAAGCAAAGTTCCAAAGAGCATATTTTTATAGTCACATTATATCCTCTACTATCTAGGGAAATGAATGCAAGCAGTGTCGATAATATCACGTGCTGCTGCCGTGAACATATTAACGTAGGTGAGGTATCAGATTTGTCTATCACACGAATTGGCGAGTATTAGTCAAGAACTTGGGTGTGAGTGAGTTAGCTCTAAACATGATCCCATTTTAATCGCCAAATCATTCTCAGTGATGAATGCAGCTTCTTGCTCCTTTAATAAGGAAAGTTGTCACACTTAAGTATGTCAGCCATTTACGAAATGTCATTACATTTACACGGGTACTCACAAAAATTCCCAATCCTGTAATATTATAGCTGCGATGGATATAAGGATTTTTGTTGGTGGTCAAGCGGCCAAGTTCTTTGGAATCCTTCATCACTACATCACCATTTAGTTTCATGGAAATGCAAGGCTCACGACGCTACATGGAAACTCAATTTTAGTTTCGATACCACTAGAAAATCGAATGATTTGTACCAAATCTCCAAGGAATTGTGGCTAATATTAATTTCACTTCTTGTCTTCTTTCAGGACAATGCCTGATTGGCTTACACATTAAACGTTAAGGCCTTCTCTCAAACGTTTTTGGTAGCAGCTGTAGAATTGAAGAACTGGAAACCATTCACCTCCTTCCAAACCCTGTCCATCAGAAGAAAACTTTTTCTTCAGATGATCTCGGGGATTTGATAAACATGTTAGTCTGACGTACTCTCCGCTTTAAGTTGGAAGACGTTCTGTAAAAAGGTAGTAAAAGGGAATGAATAGATCTACTCGAGTGATATTTTGCTTTTTGAAAAATATGGGTGAAACTGCCTGAATTAGAATTACAACTTAGCAGTTGATCTACATGCACTTAAACCAACAGAATAACCATTGTCTGATTTTTGTTCTTTAGAAACTGTTCATACTTTTCACGTATCTTTTCGATCGAAATCTTAGCAACCAAAGTTCCTTGTCCATTCAACCTTCCCTTGACACTGCGCCTGCATGACTTTCCATTAAAACCATCCTAATGTCCCATAACACCCACGATGAAAGAAATGTATCTTCTACTCGTTACGTATAATAAAAATAACAAAAAAACACACAATCACCGAAAAGCAAGATGATTCTCCTTTAAGGTCACTCTCCCATATAAATCCCGAAGCCACCCTCCTCTGATGGGTATAACGGACGACCGAAAGGATTTCACACATCCATAAACATTAATGAGGTCACATTAAAAATTCCCTTTTCCTTCGCCTCGTTCGATATTCAAATTTGGATTTTTAGAAATCTCCTTCGTCCCGATAAAAGTCACCAACGTGCCAAGGTCATGAATGTAATTACACTCTCTCTCTCTCTCTGTCAATCCTTTTTCGTGTTCGCCTTCGGAGATAAAACATTCACATTCACAATTGTCTAAGAAATGTTTACGATAATTGAAGTACATTGTTATGCAAGGTTTATGCAATTTGGAGAGGAGATATTTATTCCCATTACAGATGTCCTTGAAGCCGTTTGTCAGGTGTAAAGTACCATCTAATGACAGCAGCAGACATACATATGGCGCAAATGTGCCCATCGACCGATTGATTGAAATCATCAGTTTTCCCATAGTTTCCCGGCGGCAAGGTTGCAATCTTGCGATCGGGTTTGTGGGAGCCCCGGGCAAATTAGTTCCCTCATGTGAACAGAAGTGATGTGATTGCTCAAGTGAAGAATGTAAAATCTTTGATTTTGTATTCGCTATCGGTCGTCCTTAATTCCCAAATCCAATTCCGTCAGTCAAAAGGAAAGAAAATAAAGCCCAAATCTGAAATCAGCATCGCGGTCCTATTCGGTATAGCTTTTCCCACTCGGTCTCTCGTAACCTAAGATGGCAATAAAAGCCCTCGTGCCGTAAAAATAAATCGCTTCGCTCGTTTCTACGATGATGGACACTCGGATACGTGACGGTATTAAAAACGCTCAACGGTTTTTCCTTAAAAGAAAACAAAAAAACAAACGTGGAAAACTTTTTCGGGGTAGCAAATGAAGGCGGCGCTTTAAATTACGTTGGGTACTATTAAAACTAAGCTGCCATTTCCTGTTTTTTTTTTTTTTTGTTTTTGGATTCCTTTATCTCCTGAGCTTGGATGCTGTAGGGCTTTAGATTGTTTGTCGTTTTGTCGTTTGTTGCTTGTCGTGTGAAGGAGAAAGAAAAACAAATTCTTCTGCATGTGGCGAAATGACAATTTCATTTTATGGGTTAAATTTTGATAGATTAACTTTTTCCATGGGTTTATCTTCCCCGGAGAGTATGTACCGCTGCCACCCAACTGAAATGTGCTGGATAGCCTTCATAGGAAGCTGCTGCTGAGTTTTTAGGTGATTTTAATGTGAATTCTTTTTATTGTTAAAGTTTTGATTAGTTATTGTTGTTTGCTGGAGTTTGATAAAAGTTAGACTAGAAGAGGAGCTTTAACTTATTTCAATCTTGAGTGGAGGTTGGTATTTAAAAAAATATATAAATAAGTCTGTGTGTAAATTAACACAGCATTCTTAAAAATTTAATTTGGGAAGGCAAACACTTGTTCGAATATTGAGTAGCGATTTCAGAACCCTTGTATACTTTCAAAAAGGTGAAGGGAAATTACTCCACGGGAATTTCCCCCACATGGGCATTTATTCTAAGTCTTGTGAGAAATGAACCCACTTATCGAATTAATAGTAATATCCCACTGGCAATGGGAAAAAATCTCCTCCTCCGCTGTGAGAAATTACCCAACTTTTCAAATTGACTCTATTCTCAGGGACCAAAAAGCCCACAGCTTCCACAAGTAATATTTGCGGCAATGACAATCGAAATTTCCCGTGGATTTTTTTTGCCATCAATTTCATCGCTGAACAACAAATACATATTTGCATGGTCCTTTTACTATCAAACCACTTTAGTCCAGTTTCATCGATTGAAAAAAAGGAAACTTTCCTTCACGACTTAAGTTAGCCAGTGGCAGTGGGATTAATTTGCCTCTGAAGACAACTGTCAGGCGAGCATCTGTAAGGGTGCGTGTCCATTTGAGAGTATTTTCACTAGTAAACCATTGAAAGTTACTCTCGGGTGGCTGTGTACTTTTGTGCAATAATTTGGAAGTTAATAGCACGAGTTCTCTGTTAAAATTTTTAGTGTTTATTTCTTGAGAGTACTCTTTAAACTGCGGAATGCTGGATTAAAAGGTCGTCATCGTCTTCGGTGCGAGCGATACTCTTATACAGAAGAGATTCGAAGGTTATGTTGCTCAACAATGCAGAAATGTTTGCAATTTGAATGCCGAGAGTGAAAAGCCAATTCTTCAGAAGCTTTGCCCCAAATTATATCCATTTCGAGTTTGGTATTGAGAGCTGTTGCAAACTATCATATGGAAATGCACCTTACGTCAGTTTGTTGTATTTCAAGTTTGGTTTAAGTGACTTGCTTCGCTTGCCAATAGGGTTGTAGTTTTTTCTCCGTTGAATTTAACAACTCACGCGATATCGACGTTCCACTAGAACAACTGTCAGGCTTGCGTTTGCCATTGAGTGCGTATGTGCATTACTTCTCCAAAATTTCCTGTTAAGCATTTCCTCTGTCGATCTGGCTGGTCGTTTGCTATACAATGTGCTATTAATGAGATGCAAACTATGAAGGCTTTAAACAAGGATAAGCTTCGGTAGTTTTTACGGCATTAAGTATCTCCTTTATTTAAGATGGAGAGCTCCATTCGCCAAGAATCCTTTCCTCCATCCATACTTGGCTGATGACCTTACTAAGAGGGAGTCAAAGCCAATATTGGTTGGGGTTTTAGTTTTTCTTTGACTAGAGGTGCGTTGTGCTCTTGCCCTATATTACATTCTCTATTTACTGCCCGATGAGCAATTGCAATTTTTGTATAATCTAGCTCCTTATTATGCAAATGCGGCTAATGTCTTAAAGTCTTGCTTTTGAGTAACTCGGACTTGGAATTAAGCTCTAAAAGCAATATAGTCAGTAATGTTCGCAGTCACTTTGTCATTTTGGTTGTGTGTTCTTGTTTTCTGTCATGTCTTGAGGGCTTTGCTTACCGAATTATCCGCCCAAGATGTTTTCTGTATCAGGTTTTCTATTGATGTCTCCGAGAAGAATTCTTACATGATCACAAAGACAATATTCTTCATCCAGGAGGTCACACAAATCCTTCTTACCAGAGGCTTAATGAGGCAGTTTAATGTAATAGAAGATCTAAGTGGCCAGGCGATCGCTTGTAAACTTGTTGTCTCTTGGAGCCGTTATAGTAAAGAATAGTCGTCTTTCATACCTGACGCCATCCATTATTTGTAATAGTATATGTTTATCTGGTACTGCGTGAGGTTTTATGACAGCTGGTGTCTCTCTCATAGCTAGAAACCTTATACGTGATAAAGCTGTTACCCCGATGGGACACCTTCAATCTGGAGGATTGATTCCATAGGTTCTAGCCTCCTGGACAGGATTCCAGTTAAAAAAGAGTCAATATCAATATCTATTTAGGGTTCATCCACCACCACCACCATTTCAATTCCATAATCCAGACGCAATTGTGTAAACCAGATCTGAGCTTCAAACATGTCGAAGAAGATTATGTAAGGTGGCTGCCGAACAGTCAAAAGCTTCCGTCAAAAGAGTTTATTTATCCATTTCAAAGGTCAGGGGTCTCTAATACAATATGACAAGTCGACATGGGTAGTGTCGAGTGTGCCTACTTGTCATTTCCATCACCTTTTCTAAGAACAGAAGTGGAAGTGGTTACAGGCTGTTGAAGAAATTTTGCACCACTTGCTTATTTTTATTTGCCTTACAAGTACTTGTCGCCTTGTCTTAGAGACTCCAGGTTACCCAGTCTGAGTGCTGAAGTTCACCCACTTGGACACCATAGCTGCTTATAAATAGACGGGTTTGGCACGGGCTGATTGGTAGTTCACTTCTATATATGGTTCACATTTTGCCTTGACTTTATCATAGGTAGAAATAAGGTTAAAGGAATAAAATACATATGTATAAATAGTTTTCAGGACAATTTTGCATACTATGTTCAAAATAAAAAATAAAACCTCTCAGAGAGACATGTAACGAATATCAAACATCCTCATTCGTACGTGATTCACAAACAAATTCTATTCACACAACATGACTCCACCTGAAAATATTCCCCAGTCTCGTTAAGCTTATTAAAATATTTCAAAAGATAAGCACGTCACAACCATAAAACGCGCTGCCGCCCGCCTTAGAGCGTTGGAAAATGAAACCAGCTCCTCCATCTTGCTCCCCAAATGGGATACTCATACTCATACTCATACTTGTACTCACATCTACCTGTAATGCTAATGTAATCATAAAACTCCCTCTATCAGGGAACAAAAATATATAAATAAAATTACGAAAACCCTCCCGAAAAAAAAGCATATTAGCTTTTTTACGTTCGATAGATATTTCACAATTTCAAACGATGCGCGGCCGTATAAATTCGTCTATAAAAAAAAGGAAAATATAATTATCTGGAGTATATTCAGGGAGTTTTCTTTCTTTTTTTCTATTCTGTGTTTCTTTTTAATATTGCTAATGCACAGGCTGATAGCATTTCATCTGTGTGGCTTTTTTATTATTCAACGAAAAGCTATGAAAAATATTTTATATTTCGGAAATTTGATAAGGGCGTGATAAGGAGAGCCTATTTTAAATGGAAGAATATACACATACATACATGGGAGGGTACGAAATTGTATATTTTGTGTTGATGTATTGTGATGAATAAGAATATGGACTCTGCTCGAAATATGGCGGATGAATGAACTTATTTGCATTTTACTTGTACAGCGCACTGTTTTGCGATTAAAACAAGTATGATAAGAAAATAATTAAGTTGCATAGATAACTTTTGAAAAAAAGAAAATATGGATTTTGGGCGAGTTCAATGGAAGTTTAATTTTGAAAACGATGCTCAAGGCAACTGCATTGATTTTTAACTTAGTACTTTTCTTTTTTAATGGGATAAGGCATAGTAGTGTATTGTGCCTTTTATGGTCCCATTTGAGTAACATTTTCTGTCTTGCAAAGAATCAGAGAATGCGGAGCTTATAGTGAAAAGCATTCGTCACATTTAAGCCTCAAATTTGCAGCCTGATACGACTAAAGGCAGGCTAATCACAAAGGAAATGCTCCGCAGTGTCATTGATCTTCTTACAGGTAGAGGCTTTACTCAAACCTAGCCTTTTGCAAGAGTAGAATACTCCGGAAGAACGCCAGTAAGTTCTCTGTAGTCTTATGTTCCGCAAGGCAGAAAGAAGAGAAACGTGCCACACAGAATCGTGTTCATCAGAAGCCCAAACGTCAATGGTTGATACAGGAAAGCAGGTTTCGACCCTTCTGAGCCTTGTCAATTAATCTGTAGGTATACTTAGACGTATATCCCCTATTTGTTGCAATGGATGTATCGAAGATATTCCTAATGGTAGTACCTATGTATATTGGTACCAGCACTTGCCTTGATTTGATGTTTTTTTTATATGGCACAGCTGGTAAGAATGATGATGTACATTTGTCGCCCTTAACGCCAGCAGAATATCAGCTCTTTCAGCTAGAAAATTTTTAAAGGTCAACCCTTTCTTTGTCGCCTTAAGCCGAGCATAAGTATCCTGCAATCGCATTCTGTTGTCACCAGGGCGCTACAGTGACTTTATGCCTTTGATGATCAACATTCAGCCTCCTTGAAGGCCACGACTTTAATGCTAATATGATCTCTTTACGTGGTATTCATTTAGCGTATCAATGTTGGACTTCCTGCTTAAGACAGACAGCCACTCTGTAAGCTAGAATAGTATCCACAATGGTTGACCCATAGGATTTGGCTGGAGTTCCCACATCTTACCGCACGTTATGTTATGGTGACAGAATATAATACTGGGACAGACTGACGTTTTAACTTTTAAGGTCCAGATCTTTAACAAAGTATTGGGTTCAAATATCATCTTGGCCGACGAACATGTAGATCTGTGGGTGGCAGTGGCAGGGTGGGTGCCGTGTCTCAGAGTTCAGTGCGTTGAATTCAATCTTCAAGTCTGAGAAAATACTCAAAACTCTATCGAGACTCTGACAAACATCCAAATGTATATCGCGTACTGTTGTGTAGAAGCTAGGCCTTGATTCTCTGTACAAGTCGTATATGATATGTGTATCTTTCTAGCACCTTCTCTACTCTCTTTCTTATATTAATTACTTACTCACTTTTTCTCTCACTCTCACTCGTAGTTCAATACATTTCTGACTACTCAATGTCTTCACAAATCTTCCTCTTTCTTTTAGCACTTTACTGAACCCCTATTGAAATGTTTGTGGTGTTAACCAACTTAAGCTCAAAAAGTGCCTTCCGATTTCATACTGCTAGCGTTACATTTGTAAAGTCCAGGAGTTTTTATGACAGTTCCGCGCTTGTTGATTGACATTGACTCTCTATGATAAGGATACCAAATTGTAAAGTCCAATTGACATTGGATGTCAGTTCAAGTTCATTTCTGACGTAGAAGCAATTTTCAGTTGTGGTATGCCAAATCAAGTTGAGTCAAAGGCAGCAAGAACTGTCTCTTTTGTTCTACAGAAGCACTACACCAATCGAGTTCATATTGTGGAACTCGAAGCTCCGTCAATGCTTGGCATGTTTTACACTCAGAGTTTCTTAGCTAGGCTTGGTTACTATTCATCCGACACTTGATCATAACTTGTGTATTTTATCCAGGCTTGATCGTGTTCAGCCACAAGGATTCAATTTGATCGATCAATTTGATGGTTAGCTCTCTTACAATATGCATACGTACACAGATTGGCCTCCTTATATTTTTACGTTCAAACGCTTACTTTCAGCCACTGTCCTATGCAGAGTTCAAATGTCTACCAAACAAGATTCTTGAACTTTTGCCTAGTGAACCTTTGAACAAATATGTGAACCTACTGTCAGCACAACTAAAAATCAAATTACAACGTACTTCACGCTTCTTAGAACTGTTTCACTTTTGCTCGATACTTTCACCATAATCAGTGATATACATATTTCCAACAGTAAACATAATAGCTCCAATTAGTTCCACCCGATATATGCCGGTGTGGTTTGTTTCAGAGGAAAACCGTACCCAGACGGTCGGCATTTAGGTTCCAACTCACCTTATAGGAACTGCTCAGTGTATTACACGCTTGATTCTGAGAAAAATCCAAGAACTCCGTCTCAATATCAAGTCGAGAATAATTAAAATTCCACACCCAATGCTTTCAAAGTCACACCAAGTCGATGGACTCCAAGCCGATAAGGCAGTAGAGTTGATGTGGGTACCCAACCTCTCTGAGCAATGCTTTCACGCAAATTAAACTCTGAAGTCTGTGCTAATGCAATCATCATATGTACATATGTGGGTATGAAGCTCAGCTTCCGTTGGATGTGAAGAAACCAAAAGAAAATTGTCACCCTAAGTGGATAGATGAATGTAAACTCCCCAAGGACCTTTTCCGATTGACAGCTCATACATATACATATTTTGATACTTTTGCCATAAATAAAACGCCTTTTATTGCTTGTGCCAAAAAGAAAATATATTATCTGCGAATTTATTTGTTGAAAAATTGGAATCGCTTTTCCCATCTACCACAATCGAGCTGGCTGTCTGTCCCTTTGGCTAAACGCATCCATCGGATAAATGGTGGAATGTAATTTCCGCTAGACTGATCCTGAGCAGGGTTTCTCATTCTCCTCCCTGAGCTCGTATTAAATTGATTCAATAGAGTTAGCAGTGTATGTGCGTGTGTGTGTATATCAAATAAATTATCCCTCATTCAAGTATTCACCATAGAAAACCAAGTCGAAGAAGAAGAGGAGAAAGGAAAAGGCACAAAAATAAAAGGGACGATGGCGATGGACGAAACGAAAGGCCATAGTACAATCGCATTTAGGGCAGTTCCATAAAAACTCTGTGTGACAGGATGAAATTTATGACGCTCCTAAGGAGAGAGAGAAAAACTTTACTCTTGGGGCTTGGTTTTCTAAATGGCGTAGATAGCGTAAATCGATCAAGGATATACGTTTTGTTGTAATTCTCCGTGAAGAAGGGTGTGCTATGGCCTAGATTGCGTTATGCGTATCTCCCAGGGATATCATGTGGATACAGCAGAGTAATTCAATAGCCTTAGATACAATGGCTTAAGTGATGGGAATATCTGTGAATCTATTTTAGCTCTCATTCGTTTGGCCATGTTTTTTTTTTCGTTTTAGGTCTTGGATGTTAAGAGAGATGGCAGAACAGGAATGAAGTTGAATTAATCAAGGATAAAAAACACATTAGTCTGCTTGAAGCACAGCTGCCTTCCATTTTCTGGATTCCGGGCATGATACTTTGAGCTCCCAAGAAGAAGTTTCTACCAAGTTGACACTTATGTACGAGTACCAGGGGTCCATCTTCCGTTTTTGTCCATTCGCTCGATAGAGTTGAGTCAATTGTCGACTATATCCACATCCATCGCGATCCTTCAGCCCTCTCCTCGCAAAAAGTGCCCCATATCTGCTTTCTTATTCATCGTCTAGTACTCGACGATATAAAGTCGAATTGGTAGGACAAAACGCAGTGAGAATCACCAGTGCATTGTAGAAGTAGTTTGGATCCTTACCCACTAAAAAACTCCACCCTCTGCATAGAAGCAGTTTATTCCCTGTTTCTATTCGCCCAGTCACTATTCTTTTGTTGCCAAATAATCCTTTAAAAACCAAGAAATCGTTTAAATCTGGTCATCAATGAAAGCCCTAAATTAATGAATTTTATCGCTATGCGACTGCCGGGATATACCAGACCATACTCTCGTCTGTTTCCCGTTGGTCTTCTGGATAAGAGCAGCAAAGTGTTATGCGTTGGGGAATTGTATCCACTCTCTTCTACCCATCTGATTTGACTAGTCACCAAAATGTCCAGCCTATATTCCCGCTTGAGTTCGTGGATTCTGGCATTGTGGGGACCTACTTCAACATTTGCATTCCAGAAAGCAATCTTTATCCGGGTCGGCCAAAAGTCGTCAACATTATGATTGCACATTATCTGTGTCGTAGTTTCGGATTTTGTTTTCTGTACCGGAGGCACCAAACTAGGTACACCACCACAATGCTCTCGCAATGCAGGTCCCCAAACTTTGGTCAGATGATCGCAAGTATTGAGAAAGAGTTGACAATTTCTGGCAATTGAACCTTGAAGCACGAACTCCGGCTAAAGAGAACAAAGATATTTTTGTTCGTTACTCTCCTGAGTTTTTAGGCTAAACCTCAAATATACTGCCAAACAGTCCAAAATTTCGTCGGTTTTCGACCAGTTTTGACTAGGAAGACACACTTTCTTGAGAGGAATTTCGTTCAACGATTCAAGATGGAACTTATCGTCGGTATTTGAATAATATTAGTGTCCATAACTTAACAGTAAGAGCTGCTGCTGGCTCAACTTGAGACTTGACCAATAAGAACGTCATTCCTTTGATTGGTCTTTTGTTCGACTAATGACTTCAATATTGGTTTACACAAATTTAATGGCATATATTCCTGAAGAGAAACCCTACCGTGCTTAACAGGTTTCCACTGCGAAGCCGTCAAACGTATGCAAATTAGCTCGAAACCAAAAAAAAAAAAGAAAATGTTTAAAACCGTTTACCTAATTACCGCGGTAGCTTATGAAAATCAAACAAATTCCAATTAGATATTCGAAAAACCATTAAGAACCAGTAACTTACGAGTATGTTTCGTTAAAGCGAACCACTTTAATGGTTCTTTTGTTTTATGCGCTTAAAATATTCAAATAAGTGCTTTAAAATCCTCCTCCAAGCTAATGCATTCCACTTAAGGAAGGAGGAAAACTTCTCTTCTCTTCTCTTTAGGGCACAAAAACGAGTATAAAAACCGACTCGAAATGGATCTTTTGGAACATGTTTTATGTGAGTGTTGATATCTCAATACCCGCTTAGAGTTGGTTTTAATTACAAACCGTAAATCTCTATGAAAGGGGACATAGATACGCTTCATTGATTAAGCGAATACGACTTCTCATATGTCCGTTTCACATTAACCAAAAAAAAGAAAGAAAAGAACCCATATTCCCTGACAGTGCCATCAATTTTCGAAGGTAACATGACATCTCTTCCGAGGAACCACTGTGACACGATTGAATTTTTTTGTTTAATGGCTGGCCATTGGTGGTTTTGAGTAGTTTTTTTGGTGGTTCAATCTCAGTTCAATTGGGACTCCATTAAGCCAGATACTTTGTATCTATCATGGAGAAGGATATTTGCTTCAAGAAAAAAAGCTCTCCCCATGGCTGTGAACCGTCATAATTCAGGACTACACTCAGATGAGTGGAGCTCTCATTTGGAAGTGTGTGTACAATAATTCCAGAAAATTTATTAACTCATAAATAAACACGTATTACAATTTTTTTATTGCACCTGCAATAAAATACCATAATGGGAATTTAAGTGTGGCCTGGCAAGAGCGAGAAACCGAGTTCAAAAAGCGGGCATAGTCATACAACTATAAGCCCCTGACCGCAGAGTAGTGGAGGATATCACATCAGGCGGCAGCGGCACATTGTACATATAGGAACTGTCCAATGAAGGTAAAAAGATAAATAAACTAAAGAAAGATATAGTGGACACATTTTAGTGTGTGTCTCTCGACGAAACAGCGAGTGAAGGTGGTGGCCGCCTGTGTGTGTGTGTAAGAAGGCAATTGGAATTTTTTCCTTTTTGTTAAGGAAAATTTATTCCCGATTAGTGTCAACGATGGTGACTGGTATTTGTAGGTGTAAGCCAGCCAATGGATGGAATTTTGTATCTCGAAGCCTGTCATTTGGTTTGTCGAGGTCGAGTAGTTTAAGGATATATTTTATATATTTTTTTTGCTTTTGAGAGCGATCCAGTGGTCATGGTCATTTGGAATGGGAAAGCCAATCAGCAGTTTTGTCAAAATGTAGTTTATGCTCCTTGTAAAGTTGTACGTATCGTAAAACTACTCTCAGCCTTTTCAATGGCTTTGGGCTGTGAAATGAGGATGAGTGTTTGTTCAGAGGTGGAAGTCTTTCACACTTTTTAGAAATGGCAAAACGGCTCATCCTTCTTATGAGGTGTAAATTTTTTAGCTATCCAGATTGACAATATTACGTATAAGTCTGCCGAAGATAATCTAGTTCTGGGCTGAAAGCTAGGTGACATTTGCTGACTTTCGCATGGTTGGAGCGTCACTGTTCATGTTGTCGCCATTGCTCTTCTGTCAGATGTCTCTTGGTAGCATTTTTTTAAACACAGAGCCTGCATTAGTGGAACTGGCACAGTGTGAGTAGCGCGCTTAAGACTGCAGATGACTTCTCATGATCATATCTGAAAGAATGATAACTTTTCTGCTTGTTCATCGTGCAGTGATACGAGTATGTGCTGAAAATGTATACCAAGAGCTGAGGAGACTCATGCGAGAAAGACAAGAGAGAGCGGTTCTTACGGTTCGCCTCCGGCCACAAGGCTTTCAATACCCTGTGTCCCTCTATATTAGCCTATCTGCGGGAAGGCATGTTGCATTTTTTTTAAATATTTCCCCGGGCAACACGCATTGGTGCCTTGATGCTATCGGTAATGTTCTCTGATAGAAGTTCGGCAGCTTTTTGGGCCAGTCTATCGGCCCATTCGTTGCCTTCTGTATCTCAGTGTCCAGCATCATCAAATGTGGTTATGGAGCATTATGAGGCAATCCCTGACTACCTCAGATGTGATGACAAGCGGCTCTAGCGCCTTGAGCGTAGCCTCAGTGTCAATGAAGATGGTTATTCCTTCTCAGTTCCACACCTTTGAGCACTAGAACCTCGGCTTGGAAGGCACTACATAAGGCCGGGAGTCTTGGAAACATTCCTAGGTTTAAGTCGTTTTAATAGAAACATACATGCTTCCAACCAAACCAAATGCAGGGAACAAACGATGAACTCAATGGTGGTCAAAGTGTATAGTTCATTGCATAGGTCCATTCTTAGCCTCGATTACTAAGGTTTGGCAAATCGCAATCGGCGATGAGTCTCCAAGAAGATTACTCAACAAAAAACAAAAGAATCAGGTACCTAACACTGAAACCTGTGGTAATCCGCCTGTGACCTGATATTCTTTGCAGCATATGGCTCTATCATAGATACGTTGGAACTCATAAATCTTTGAGTGTCTGTGGCTCCAATGTGAGCAAGTGAGTTCTTAAGACATTTCGCGGATAATAGTTGATGAATCCTGGTTACACCAAACAATCAAAACAGTGGACAGTCATGGCATCTGTTTCCTGGGATCCTCATGGTGAAACCATTACTAACTATTTGAAAAAGGGAAACACGATCACCGCATTAGATAGGTTAATACTTTTTTAGAAACTCAAACTAGTTCTATCTTCTGACTGATCTATTCTAGTCCAATTTTCACAACAGCTTTCATCTTCTCCGTCGGTAAGTTACTCTCAAACGCTCTATAGATGTGTTAATACAAAAAACTTGATTTTTCAGAATAACTACCGATTAATGCTTATAGTTGACGATAGTCATATCTATCTAAGCTTTGCTAAAAAAAACTAGTTGTATAAATTATATGAGCATTTAGCTTTTTAAATGTTTTTTTGATAAGCCAAGCGGGGGGTACTCTAAACTCGGCCATTAAATTCGCATTAAATTTCATGTCATTTTTATTTTTTTATTGGCTAATAACAAATTAGTAATTAGTTCAACTTATAACTCGATATGGTTAAATAAAATTTAACTCTTTCAAGCTGAATTTAATCTACTACATTTTAGTTTGAAGAAAAAAAAAATGCCTACCTTGAGTTTTATATTTCAACTAAATCGACTGAGTTTGGAATTCTTTTCTTTTTTTTATAGTTTTTACTGTCATCTGTCAGATGGAAGTTAAATTTATTCTTTTGTAATTGAAGTGGACCCATGTCACGTCCATTTCAAGAGAAAGAAAAAAAACTCCGCGTGCCATTGCCGCCATCGTCGTCGTAATCTCTGGCCACAAGTTGACCAAAGCACCAGAAATGCATTTACATAAATTATACCCTTTTTTTCGTTCACACTATTCAAGAGGAGCAAGAAAAAAAATAAGACAAAATAAAAGAAAGACAGTGTTGTAGATACGCGTCTTCGTAGTCGCCGGCCAATAACCGTCAGGGTTACCCGACCCAACTGACACTGTATAGTATCTAGATGCTGCCTGACTCAAATTACCTTCTTTGGGAAGAAGAGAATAAGGAGAAGAAGACAGCGCGACACATTGTATTCGGATAACGATTTAAAGAAAGCCATTAAAACTGTTGAAGATACATAAATATCTGTTCACTGTCTTTTCTGTCTTTTCCCTCGACCCAACTCAAAAAAAAAAAAAAAAAAATTGGTGGATGTTCGTTCGACTTTGGACAAAAAAAGAGGCGGACAATGGCTAACATCAAATGAGATTAAAAAAAAATTCTGTTCTTTTCGAGAAATAAAATGGGAATCGAAGAAAAAACCTGTAACCACCTCCAAAGTTTTTTTTCTTCAAAAAAAAAAAACCCTCGTGTGTTTTTTAATTTATTCGAGGGCTAAAGTTGAAAATCAGGTTTGTTTTTCTGGTCGAAAAGATACGATTCGATTGAAACCATTTTCTTCTCAACTTTAAGATCGAATTAATGGGAGGTGTGTGTGGTGTGTATCTAAAGTGGTGTTTTTGACTGATGGAGAATATAAAAGAAAGAATCCGGTGACAAAAAAAAAAAAATCTAATTATGTCTCTTGGTCGTAAAAGACTGTTGTGTTGTGTTGTGTGTGCATTTTATAGCCACCCCCGATGGAATGGAAGCTTTTTGAATTAAAAATCAGAGAAGATGGGGCACTGAGATAAACCCCCCCCTCCCCCAGGAAAGACACGGGCCAACAAACCAGAGTACAACAAAAAAAAAAAGTAAAAAAAAAACCTCATTTGAATTTGAGATTGAACCCTCTTTTTTGGTATAGCAAGTGGTAAACTGCGTATCTTTGCATATCTACATATATACAAGCTAAAATCATAAAATTGCATTGTGACACTTTAATCTCTTGAGCTGTTCTCTTCTCTGCACGTATGTACAACAAAATTACAAAATTACCATAAGCTAAGCTGGACAGTATTGCCAGATGAATGCCTTAAAACTTTTGATTTATCTACCTTCGACAGTAAAATTTTTTTGTATTTTTGTTTTTCCGGTACGTTATATGTATTATGAATAAAAGGACTAAAAGTTGACAGGACTTATGGTAAATAGTTTAGATTAAGTTTAGTTTTTAACTTTGTATTTCAAATATTTTTCGAAAAAGAAGTTTTCAAACCTTAAAGTGCACCTACATATGTCATACAATCATTTCATGTTTACAAGACTAGCTAATAAGTAATGTACCGTTATACGCTAGGTATACCATCTAATAAATTACTTAACTGAGTTGAACTAGACAATTCAATATGGCCGTTGGCTGTCATTTGCTAATATTTAGCAATTTTGTAGCTCCAACTGTACCGCTACTTCGGGATTTGTTTCCTATCAAAGCTGGTCAAAATTTTGACAAATACCTATCTAACCTTCCAGACGCTTGGTTGAGATCTTAGAGATTAACTTCAAGAAAATTCTTAAACTCGTATGCGTTTTACATTGTCCATTGTGATCAAAAACTGCACATAAACTGATCTAAAAAGCCACCAGGAACCAACGACGATGTGTAAGGAACGTTTCTTCAAACAAAGAACTGCCGATTCTTACTCTTATACGAGAAAGAAAAATTCCCATCACACCTTCTACTGTGACCCTGTAGAGTTCAATTGTGAGTAGTAGATTGATTGTGGGAGTAGATTGCTCCAGCCGCCTAGATTGTACACTTGCGTGCCTCCCACCGACACACAGAACCAGCAGATCTACATTTTAGAGCATCTATAACATCTTAATGTTAGTAATGCAAAATTTTTCATGAAGAAATGCTTTATGGTAGGAACAAGTGAAAATTACACTGAAGACAAAATCCAATACACGTCTATGATTCATTTCAAACCAATTTTTCTTGGAAGTAAGAAGACATGAAAGTGTCAATTTTGTAAGTTATTGTTGTTATCGAACAAAAGAACTATTTTTGGCATTTATTTTTTAAAGATTATTTTTTTAAAATGTTGGTCGTAACTGAGATCCATTCTGAAGTACAAATGTCCCATGACCCGCCCGAGCATTTCAAGTGGCATTTGGCCAAAAACGCGATTAATTTTGATTTCTTATTCCTCAATTATTTTCGGCCCATACATGTAGACTTTGGACTTTATTTAGCCCCAAAGGAAAACATCTAGACGTGCTCTACGGACTCTATAGGAGAATACAGCCAATATGCCATATCGTTGACGTACAACATCCTCCGGGTGTGACTTTTCAGTGTTCTCAGTACTTGCCGACAGAGGACAGCGTTTGGGTTTGGTTTAGAGCTATGGATTGCTTATTTATTTATTAAAGTCTACTCTGAATGCCAAGAACCCGCTTCGAATGCGGCCAGTTCGACTAATCAGGTTCTTCATTCCGTGATCTAAGTTTTCTTTATCCCAAGGAGCTCAACTTCTGTGTCCATATTGATCATATTTAACTCTGTCTTCATCTTCATTGTCAAACATTGGTCCAAGGATTTTTAGACCCGAATGCCCTTGCCTTCAGTATGCTAGTCAAGTTTAGTTCCTCTCAACTGATCGTTTGCTAATCTCAATTGGGCATAGTTCGCCTCCTTATATGGAGTTATGAGACTATTTTTTATAATTGGGAAATAATCTTAAGGAAATGGTTTCATTGTCATTTTCCACTATCAGTTCTGTATAATTTTTTGTGAATTTTTATTGAGGACACCTCAAGCTTTAGCATTCCTAACTAAACCCAATAAATCCAAGACTACGATTTTCTCCGATTATACTGGCAACTCTGCAGTAGCTCTTCGATTCGTCTGAAAAACTCTGCATAGGGTTTATGAACTTGCGCTATTCGAAAATACATCCCATAATAGGGTTCACAGCTCCGTCATACAACGACGACGATGCCGACAACGTCGACCCCAAGTAAATAAAGTGTCATAAAACCTCGAGGATAATTTACATGCAAATATGTATTATCCTTGCTGGGAGTTTAATGTGTTTTCCTTTCCCCCTGTTGAGGCCATCGCTGCGGGATACCTTCTGAGTAAATTTTCCTGTTTTTTTTTTTTTTATTATTATTCCTCGTCCAATAGAGACTTGGTATATCATGAATGGAATACTCGAACCACTCTCAGCCGTTCGCCATGCAAATTCCTCCCAAAGCAGACTAACAATGAGTAACAACCATTTTGTTGCAAATGGAGCTTGGACCACCCGACAGAGTAGGGTACTGACATTTGTACACGCACTTTATAGCCGACAAAGTCCTAGATTTGAACATTATTCCTTGTCACTCGCATATTTCGGGTAAATTGTTCTGCCGGTTCGCATGAATGAGCCGGAGGAGCTCTCCGCTGTCTAATTATGCATCGTCGAGCAGATTTTATTGTCGAACGCGAGCTCACTCGTGCTTACTTTGTTTTTATAGCGAGAAGAAGGAAAAGTCAGTAAATTACGCGTAGCAAAGCCTCGTTTTTATTTTCCAACCAACCAACTGACAGACAGACAGTGTTGACGCTCTGCAAATACCATTTGACATGCATGCGTGAATGAGTATCTGTCAGTTTGGTGGAGGAGGCGAATCGTACTACACTCACATATCATTTGTGTACATCGCTTTAATTTGGTAATAAAATCTGATTTTATTGATAGTTTTGATAACATGGATTTTTTATATGCGGCCCCGTCTTATACATATGAGCAAATAAAATTAGTATGCTTTATTGATGTCAATTAGTTGGTCGTTGGATTTGATGTGCAGACAATTTTGTTGTTTATATGAGCTGGGAGTTTTGTGTTTCTGTTTCTGTTTTTGTTTTTGTTTCGTGTTTTGGATGCAGGTCATTTGACAGAAGCCAGCAAGTCATACTGCGAGTCCATGAAGACAAATAAAAGCAAATTTTAATAACATTTCGTCTGCAATAAAAATGAGACCAATAAATACACACACAACAGAGTTGGTGGAGAAGAAGAAGCAAAAACAAAATGTTTATAGTGTCAACAACCCTAACACCGTTTAGAGGTGTTGCTGTTAATTGGCCATTTATTGTAGGTACTTTTATGCGATTTGAATTTATTAATGAGATGAAGGTTGTTTCTGTTTGTTTTGACACTTCCTTTGAGTTTGTATTGTTGGCATTTGCTTGGCCTTAAATAGGAAATATAGAGCACCCAAGCTTTTGGAAATATGTAGTCCATCTCCTGCAGGGTGTGACATATGTATGTACTTTATGGCGAGTAATTTTTAAATATGCAAACTGATTTTCTTTTATTTAGTTTGGTCCTTTACAATTTATTTGGACTTGTTTGTGAATACAACACCAATCAAGTGGCTGGTTCTATTGACTAGAGCAAAATGCTTTACGTTTTCCATCACTTTTTCGAACAATTATGTGGCGGTATAGCGATGGTTTTGGTACAAATGTGAGCTCGTCAATAGCCTAAGTCTTGCTGGCTTTGTTTTTCAAACAACGCCACAAAAAGATTCGGCGAATTCAAATCTAGATAGCCAGTCAATGTCGCATGCGTCTAGGGAATTTTCGTTGCAGAAACAGTATTGTTTGATTTGCAATGTGCTATGGCCCACCGTCTTGCTGAAACCAGTAACCCTCCAAACCTTTGTCACATATTTTTGGATAGACATATTGAGCTAAGATCTACCGATATCGATTCCCTTTGCCTTGTCTGAGGATAAATGGCTAAATGATGGTTTTGCGACAAACGCGGCCCTAAACAGCCACCTTGTGTAAATCGTGTAAATTCCCCGTTCCCCAAATTCGGAAATTTTGCTGGTTATCCACGCCAGAGAGTGTAAAGTGGGCGTCACCGGTCTTCAAAATTTGTTTCCAAAAATCAAGTTCAGTGTCAACCATTCGAGTGACTGTATGGCCGTATTCCAAGCGACACATGGACTAATATTCTTTGAATTAATTGGACATTAGCTATACGACATTAGCTATATGCAAATCCTCTTTCAAAATGCGCCGCAAGGTGTTTCATGTGGCTCCCGGCATTGGACCACTTCAACCACTTCATTGGAACATCTCGGGCGTTAATCAATGGCTTGTTGGCAATCTATTGCTGTCCCGTGCTCAATAAAATTTCACACCAAATGACGACAGGCACTCCTTGTTGGCCATGATACTTTCGGCATGTTTATTTAGCACAAATGAACGACTACTTTCGGCGCGTTTTTGCGGTGCAAAGCGATTCATTTCTAAATTTGTTCTGAATTGAAGTTTCAAAAACATGTCTACTCAAGTCAATCGGTTGATAAATGTCAAAGGTTTTTAATGTTTATAAAACGACATAAAAGATGACTCACCCAGTATAGGGTCTACATGCTTGAAGAACTGATCGAGTCCAGGTTAGAATCTAAGGAAATTCTTGCTGACTCCGTCTGTCTGTTACGTTATCAGGGCTAAGCCACTGGATAGCTTGATCCCATGGAAAGAATATAGGATACTTTGTTTGTTTTTTTTTTTACCTATACCACTATCCAGATACCATATACCCAGATATCAGTAGCTACTCACTATCAGTCATCATAACAACATTTTTGCGGGTACCAACTGGTATTTCCATATTTAGTAGAGCTCAATGCACTTGACGTCCTTCAAACGTTGATGATAGAATTTATGAAAACTGGTGCTCAGCTTTAAACATCATATAGGTATCATCATATGTCGAATCAATAGTACATATGATGAATAGTAGTCGAAAACGAACAAAGTACCTACTGTGAATCATAATACAACCGAAAGCAAAATGAAATTCAAAGGAAATTTTTCCCAATAGCTTGGACACACACCTATAGAGACAGAGTGTATACCGAAACCTAGGTTTCGTTGTCTCTTCATCTCTCTTTCCATCTTTCATTCACTTTTATCGATATATCTTTCCACTTAGAGGGCTCTCGACTTTTAGACCATGAGTGTCTATGTGATTCCAGTTTCGAAGAACAATGATTCGCTTATGCCTTCGGTAAGGTCTCTTCGTCATCTCGATTTAAAGACCGTCTGGCTTAGAATGTCGTTGTGCATATGCTCCGAAAGGCTGAGGCAATGAAGTCAAATGGCTTGGGGAAGTGTAAAGGCAGGCGAAGGCTTTCCTACTTGAAATCAATGATTTTCATGACGAATCCGCGTAGTGATATGGAGTACGAGAATTTTCTGTCAGTTATAGTAAATGTCTTCTCTGTATATCTGATCCTATCCAACGCATCTTCTGCCTTGTACTGCGTGAGGACAGATTTAGGTTGCATTTGGAGTACTTACGTACCTTATAGTCTTTGGACGATGGGCCAATGGACGAGGATTATTCTTATTATCCGAGGCTGATGATGTCTGTCTCATAACCAGAATTGTGCTTATGCTGTAAGGTTGCTAACACTTTGACAAAACCTTCACTCTAGAGGACCGATTCCATGGGTTTAAGCCTCTTAGATAAGTGGCCGGCTTAGGAAAGACGTCAATACCTCCCAATGAAGTTGCAAGGACTGCTGATGGCTCATTTAGGGTTCATCAGGCACCGTGGCCATCTCTTCTCACAGATTCTCACGCTGTTTTAGAAATCATTACAAATCTGAGCTTCAAACATGTCGAAGTAGTAAAGTAACGCGTCTGCAAATCGTCTTTGGATCCATTGCCATTGATATCGTCGAGAGAATTCAATCGCCTTTCAGACGTTCAGGTCAATAAGAGATGCCTAATCTAGTCCGACCTGAGCGTTAAAGTTCACCAGCAGTTCTAGCGTTCTCAATGTACAGCAACACATGAATAGATGGATTTGGCACATAGTAAATTCGATACCATTCAGCTATCTAGGGGATGATGGAACACCTTTTGCACAACTTGATAAAGCATTCTTTTTTGGGCGTTTGGTACTGGTACATAAACTTAGATAACATTTTTTAAGATCAAGTCTAGGTTAGAACCCATGGCACTCAAAATACTAATTTTGCTTTCATGGCCAAAGCCAAGTCGAACCAAAAAGCACATCCTGCCGCAAGTTATCCGTCTTTTCAGCAAAAAACAGAAACAAAAAAGTCTACTGAATAATAAATAAAGTTATTAAATAAGAAAAAGTTTAATATGAAACAATCAACCGTGAATATTGTCAATGTAATTGCCTGTTTCGATTATAAAACTACTAACAAGCTAAACATTCAACTTAAGGGCTAGAAATTATTGCTTTTTTGTGGTCTATTTTAATGGTCTTAAATATTTTACATAAACATTCGTGTAAAAATATGAATTAATAATAATAATCTGGGATTTAATGATTTTTTGTCTGAAAGTTTGAGGCTACCGTGTGGCGTATAGGTATAAACATTTTTTTATAATTAATTCACAAAATAAAATTTTCCACCAGAAACGAAAAACAATAACAGATAGGTAGTTACTAATTAGCACTTTACTAATCATAAAAGTAATTATCGACTACCGTAAAATGGAGATACTACTTAATTACTGTACTGTGGTCTGTGCAATTGAGCAAAGCAAAAAAAAAAAAAAAACGTGGGGACTTTGGTGAGTAATTGTCTCTGCAGTGTGTGGTTCTTTTTTTTTGTTAATTTTGAAAAACGTGTTTTGCTGCCATTGCTAGTGTAATGGCATCCATCTAAACAGCCGAAACTAATCACTTTTCCAAGAATGGAAGTTCTGCCATTGGCGTTAAAGTTTTTACAGGCTGAGGGATTTTTTCCCATGGAAAAGAAGTAATGATAAAAAGTGGGTCGCTGTTCAGGGCCAATCGATCTTAGTTTCTTAAAATAAATATGCCTATAAAGTGTTTTAAGCTAGGAGTCTTTAATTCAATTAAATCTTTTCTAAAGCTTTGCCCTATGCGGCTGTCACTTGTTGTATCAATTTCTTCTTCTGTCATGTTCTGACAGAAAACACTGTTGCCGGTATGAAGGGATATCGTCTGTCCTCAGTCGTTAGAAAGATGCAACATATAAGCAAAGGACACTGCCAACTGATTGTTGTGCATTACAAGTGATTTGTTGCCCACTGTACTGAAGATTCTATAGAAGATTGAGTTTCTAAATTTCTCAATAACGGTGTAGAGTCTTTGAAAGTCGTTTTAGAGTTTTCTTCGCCATAGAGCAGCTTTGGCGTTTGAGGTTATATTGATCCGTAGTTGATTCCTAAATCCAAGGTGTTTTCAAACGATAAACTTAATTTTCTACCCATTTCCAAGGAGTGATGGACCGATCGGGAGGCGTCCGAAGTTTAGACGGAGTTCCTGTCTGAAGGTAAGAAACGTTGGCGTTTATTTCATACCTTCATGCACCGCATTTCAATAAGCTGTCAGGAAAGATCATCTACTTAGATTTCCAACCTCCTGCTTTTCAAAATTCCATACGATTTCGGGTGCAAGGTCATAATTCTAGTCTTATCGATGCGCAAAATCTAACAGTGACGTTCTGTCCAAGGATATGGCCTTCTCTAGAGGTAGGGACTCTATTATTTAACTTTATTGTATGAATTAAGATCGGAGCCTTTGTGAGTGCTCCGGGCTCTGCTTTAGATGCACTGCTGAATCTCCCTCGTCTTGATACGTACATCATGAAGTGCTTATTAAAAACTATGCCCAGAGTCAGAGGAAGTGGCTTTTGGTATGAAACGCACTGGAGCTTTGATGATGTGCAGGTCACCTATCCCATCATATCGTCCTATGAATATGCAGTCTGATGCTATCACTCCTAGGCTTCAATTGCGGCGTAAGTATGAGGTCGACTTCACAGGTATTCACGACTGGCTACCGCTGGTCTCTGAGCCAGGAATGGAGTGTAGTCGGATTTTCACGGATGGTTCCAAAACCGATCAGGAGCTGATGTATTTGTAGAAGAAGATAACAAAAGACTGTAATACTCTTTGGGTAAGCATGCCTCCGTCTTACAGGCGGAGATTTTTGGAATCCCAATGGCTGCGGGTCACATTGTATCTCAGTCTGTAGTGACAGTCAGTCAAGCTGGATTTAATGCCTTGCTAAACGCTTTAACCTCATCCAAATTAGTTGGTGAATGCGAGAGACCAGAACTGTGTCGCAAGATTCAATTTATTGACTCTCTTCTGCGTGCCAGGTCATACTACTGGTATCACGGCAAATGGGATATCCGATAAAATTGCTAGACAAGGCTCAGAGAAGAGTTTCCCAGGACCTGAACTTCCATTGATGATTGCCTTTTATTTACACAATTGTGCATGCCATGGCTCTCCTGGATGTAGGCTGACTTAACGGATGCTCCTAGACATGCTCCAATGAAGCGAAAAAAAATAATTAAGGTCAACAATTTGTATCTTAATTCACATTTTTGCACTCTAAGACTAAAGATCAATCGAAAAGCTTGACAAGTTCAAAGTGCTAAGAAATTGAACACTTAAATTCCATCAGTCATAGTAAATGTGCTAAGAGTGGCTATTAGCCAAGCTAATTAGAAATTCAATAGAAGACAATAGAAACGAATTTGCACAGCTTTTTCGTGCTAATAAAAGCTAATGATCCTTGAGTGCGTTCGGCGCTACACGTGAATGGCGTCAGGCGATCTCTTATTGTCTACTTTGACGGAACTACCCATATTTTTGCGCATTTATCATAAATTTTCAGTATTTAGCGATACATTTCTGATGCTAATCAAATATAATAGTATTAATACTGTTAGCTACGCTTTTAGCTTTGCTTCATTAGCTTTAGCACCTTGTTCAGCGGCTAATGGGACAAGTTCTCTGTCTATTGAGTAGGTACGTGTGTACCTTAGGAGTCGTTCCAAATTTTGAACACAAAGTGGATTGAACACCAGATAACAGTATGTAGTTGAAAACTATCTTGCAATATTTTTGTATTGCAGTCCAAGGCCTATTGTGTCAGAGATTAACTTATTGTACGCGGTAGATACTTCTGCAGGTGTAGAAATGACCTACAGTTCTGTGGTACAACTCTTTGGTTCTTTATAGGATTCAAACTATGACTCCAAGAATAGTAGCCCAACACACTAACCACTGACCCATCTCCGGATATGCATAACATAACATATGCAGCTGTGAAAAGCCAAGCCATGCCCCTCGATGCTTCTGAAGACTTGCAATGCTCGTATAACTTTAAAATATTCAGGAAGTCAAAGAAAACTCTTCTTTATCGTCTGAAAACTACTTTGTCGCTTCTCCTATTCCTCGCTCTGCTCTGGTTTGGAAACTGATCCACTTTGGATGCTATATAGCCGATTTGAGCTGGTTCTAGATATCCTGGTAGCAAATGAAGATTGCTATTGTAGGCAGAAGTGAGAATCTCTTAAATGAGCTAATATACAGTGATCCTCAGCTGGGTACCAGGGCAAACTAGCTCGCTGGGAAAGTACTGATTAATCACGAGCACTTCCTTTTATAGTAGTTCCATTTAGTTCCTTACGGAAGAAGATAGAAGATGAATCGAAACGCTGGATTCATCTGCAGATATGTGTAACAGCCATGGCCGGCTTTTGGAAAGAGGAGATTATACACTCAGTTCGTTTCTGGCGTGCCATTGACTTGCACGCAAAGCGACTCGGTGTGACTGTTGTATAAGTTGCAGGGAGGAAGAAGAGGTCGAATCCTGTTGTGTCCATCCCCATCCGTCAGAACCATTAGGACTTTCGGAGCTGGAAGACTTAAGAAGCTGGAAGATGATCCCAATTTGGAAGATGATCCCAATAGACCCAATTTTTTGGCCTATGTGAGCATAAGATTTTATAAACCTTTTAATCTGACCAAGCTTCATGTTTATACAAATGTGTTTTGTCAAGCCAAATGGTATAAAGTGCATTGAATACTTCGCTTGGAGATGTTGTTATTGTCCTGGTAGTACCTGTTGTTACAATTACTTACCATACAGTCTGCCATAGTCCGGAGTGGACCTGATCTTCAACCACCAAACCTCTTAAGCTTGTAATTGGCCAGCTGCGCACCAAGTTCCGGAGGTCATTTCCACTTGTTTGCACAACTTAAAGCGCATGGTGTTGAAGTCCATGAGCTTGACATGTCCAAAACATCTCCGTCGATGCATCCATACCTTTCACGCTAGTTTGGTAGATGAGCTCGTAAAATGCATCTTTGACGTCTTCCTTCTCTGTGGGTCATAATTGCTTATGACGCTGATGTTGGAAAACCTACCTTTAAGGCGGACTCTCATGAGGCGTTAGTTTACATGCCGACAGCTTAAGACCTATTGACATCTAATGAGGAGACCGAACCGATAGAAACCCTGTTCACGCGTTTTACAGCACCTGTCGTAGAAGATCTCGCAGTTTTTCATAGCTTGTCCCATCAGATTACATATGGCGACCTCAGTTCTTTGCATCTTGCAAAACAATTTAATGTTGAGGACATTCATGGCGACTGACTGTGCAGAACATGGAATGGATCAGTAGCGCAACAATCAAGTTCGTAATGTAGTGCTTGCTTTGTCTCCTTGTGGTGGTCACCGGGCAGCTGCATGTATCAGGAAAACTGCTTGCTAGAGAGTTCCTGAAAAAAATCGAAAAAGTATTTTAAGTGTTACTCTCTTCACTACTTTTTTCCTTAGCCTCTCTCAAGCTTCGCCTTCTTTTGCTATTAGAACTTAAAAAAAAAACTCCCTTTTAGATGCAGATCACTCAGTTTTGAGCTGACAATTCAACCTCATCTCTTTGTTTTCTATTAGAAGCTTATGCGACCTTGTTTATCCCATTGTTCCATTCTCACCATCTCCACCAACACCATTCTTCCATCTGTAGGTACTTACTACCTACTAGAAGATCGTCGATCAGTTTACTACTTTACGGTGCATAATTCAGGAGTAGTTGTACATTTATTGAACCGTGTAATTAAGTATTGAAAATCAATAAAGCTATCTCTTTAAATAGCCATAGAAACATGAAATGATATAAAATTTTAAAAAGGTTATCTCTGTCAGTCGCTCACAGACTGACAGATAGCTGTAGATGAGCAATTGCATTTTACAATTGAATTGCCATTCGCGAGACAATAACAACTTATGTACATACGAGTATATGACCGAGAGATACCGAATACGAGTACGAGTACACAAATGCATTTGTGTATCTGTATCTCTGGTTTTTTTAAAAAAAAAAAATTACCACTCAAACTCTGGCGATAATAAAACAAAAATAAAATATAAAACAACGACCATACACAAGCGATGATGACTTCTCCAATCTCACATTCACGACCACTAAACCGTCTTCTAAACCATTCCCCCCCCCTGTTCGTTCGTTTGGCTGGCTGGCTGGCTGGTTGTTTAAGCTTGAGGCACTCATATGTATAGCCACTTATACTAAGGCATGGCCGCCAAAATAACCGGTCTCGAGGAGGCTCCCCCTAGTCCGCGCCCAAGCAACAATCCCAACCATCACGACACCCAAGCCAAGCAGCAGCAGCACCAGAACACTCGTACCCCAGCTAAAGCCAACCACCAACCAGCAAAGTATCGAGATACATTTTTTCGGAATTTTATTCCTTCACGAAAAATCACAACGTTTACAATGGGGGGTTTTAGTACCGTCGTATAAGTTGCTGGAGAAAGTGTGTACTATTGCCATTGGGTGCGAGAGCGAGTGTAGCCGCAGCGGTTTTCTTGTTTTTATTTTTTTCTTGCTCTCTGTGTGATCAAACATTTTATATTTGTCTTCATTTCAAGGGATGAACCTTTGATTAAAACAAAAAAAAAAAAAAAATAATAAAATATTGTTCTATCTTTTCCTCGCTCGAGGATGTGTAACTAACTTTCAACCTGGATACTCTAGTCCTAGTCCTGTGCGATATAAGTATTCTCCGAAAAAAAAACAACAACCAACTGTGTTTTGTGTGTTTAATTTTTATGTGCAATTCGGTTCCGAACTGCGGATGAATGTAATAAAATTCATCATCATTATTGTGCCCATCACCATCATCGTTGTCGGTTTTTATTATTATTTATTTCGGTTTAAGTTTTTATTTTGTGTGCTGGTAGTTGTTCTTTATAAAATCAAACCAAACAAAAAAAAAAACATGCCAATCATAAACAATGAGAATTTGGAGGTTTATTTTGTTCTCCATTGAAATTGATTGATTTATAATTTGGAACCTTAAAGATACGGATTTTTGCGGTTTGTTATTGTTCTATGGTACATGGCCTTTTATGGTAAGGTATTGGACAAATAAACAAAAATTGTTTGGCACTTTTCGAACCGTGAGAGTGAGTGATTTTTCGATGAAAAACTTCGTCAATTTTTGAGGTGTTTTTTTGTGAGTCCGCAGAAAATGACAATTTGATGCTGGACGAGATTCTTCGGAGAGTGAGAGGTGAGATTTTGATTTATATTTTTCACCAATTTAAAGTTGCATTGGGAAATATTTGGTTTAGAAACTGTTCAGTTGTGAGAAGCCAGGTCTTGGCCCTCTATGGTCTGCTTATGGCCTAAAATTTTTTTTTTTAATTTGTGAAAACTCGGCATGCGTTTGTAAAAGTTCTTAAAACTTTTGAATCACTTATTCTGCTAAGCCAATTGCCCGATATTCATGTAATTTGGTACCGGGATAGTTCTTTTTTAAATCAACCCCAAAGGGGGGAAGACAGATCAGTAGAGATACACTTTGTGGTGAACAATGTACTCGTACGAGTTTATTTGCTCATCATAACAAAAGTACTAACTCCAATTCAACAAAATCTTTATTTCATGCCATTGTTTTGAGCTACAACTATTCATCCATCTGAGCAGTGGGGTTTCTTGTTGAAAAGCTGAGCCTCTGGCGCCAATTTAACACCTACAAGAGAGTGCTGCATTGTTCAGAGCAAATCATAGTCTGACGGTACAAAGTTGGGATCATACTTTGAATGCATCAAAACATCCAAGCCAGGCCTTTGAATCGTTGCTGCATTCCATTTTATTCGCTTAGTCCTTGAGCCTGTCAAACATCGAACTTATTTTTGAAACCAGCTCATTACTAATGACTTAAATCGCAGGTTCCGTGGACTGGCTCGCGACTGCTTACATACCGATTTTGGTAAGCATTTTCCATGATTTCCTCGACATTTTTTATTAATAAGCCGGCCATAGATAGATGTCTGTATCTTTTGCATAAAATTTTCAGAATGTTAGCGAGTGAACCATCTCTTGGCAGTAGTACCTAATTATACCTCCACTGTTCGCAGTACAGTATCGCCTATAAAAATTACAAAAAGTGTATACAAAAATTATAATCACGTTGATCTGTCAAATTGTCAAGCAAAAGAAAAAAGCTTTCAGGTGCAACCAACCGTCTTAAGGCTATGAAAGTTTAAAACCAAGTCAACAGTTACAACAAGATTTAGTATCTGATGTTGAACCCAGAGTATCTCAGTTAAAAAAAAAAAACTCCGTCGGACTTTTGCCCAGGTGTGCTAAGGGTACAAAATAGGTCAAGCCCAAACATTAATGGAATGAGGTCCCAATTGTGTGACAGGTCTTGACTCACGCGTAGCGGAACAACGAAGTTTAGTAAGTCTCTTAGCCCCCAGACGGAGAAAAGAGTCATATCCTATTAGTTAGTGAAGTTAGCCACCCACTACAAGCATGAAACACACTAGACTACCATAAATTTAATAAAGTTTCAGTTGGGTAGGGTGTGGCTCGGTTTCTTCGCCAACAGGAGTGCACCTCTTTCTCTACAGGGCTTAGTAATCTACGTGACTTTTTTCACCAACCTGTGGCCAAGTGTGGTTTACTTTGAGTTTGTTACATAATGACATGATCTGAAAAATGAAAAGAGCAAACATTCTCAAGTGACTGCCTACAGCTGGCTTCAGTGCATTCTGTCACTCAAATTTTCCAAGACCTAGCTGATGGTTTCGGACTGTAGATTAAGCAGATTGCTTGGATGATAGGGGCTTAACTGCTTGAATTGTTTCCAGATTATTGGCATAACATTGGTCCTTTACGGTTCGCTAAAAAAAATTCCAAAGGCATAAAATTGACATTGCCAAGACGGCTGATAACACAATTTAGGAAGTTGGTGCGCGAAAGATCGATTGTGGCATAGCGCGCCATCCTGTATGAACTAGAGGTCGTCCAAATCCATGTGTTAAATTTCGATAAACCAAAATAGGTTAACATGGCTCTCTAATGCTCATTTTCGAAGAGTCTCACTCTCTAGTGCTACAGCAGCCACATTCTCGCCTGTGCGCACCGACCATGAGTGTTGTCCACTGGCATACCAGTCCCATGAACTTTTTGCACAAACTTGCGTACAGCAGGCGCGGTGGTGTGCTTCTTGTGCGCACTCTTTGCTTTGAAAACCACAGTACTGAAGTCTTACCAGATATCGAAGGACTTTGCAGAGATTTATATCTTGGGGCAATCATTAGCCTCAAAAAAGGTTTGCAAACATCCCTACCACTATTTTCTTTCAAAACACATAAACTATGCTTCACTTATTCCTCTTTTTTAATTGCTTTTCCTATGAATCTGTGATTAAAAGCGCCATCAATTCAAAAACCAATAACCCACATGATATCGATAACAGTTTGTGATAAACCATCGATGACTAATCGAAATCCATTAAGTGATCGCGACGAGGTTTTAGTTAATTAAAACAAACATTACGTACAAAATATAAGGCTGTATTTTAAGGACTATACAGATCAGATAATTAGTTATTTTGCTAACCAAATGTGCAAATGGAAAGAGCAAAAACATAAGGCGATGCCTTGACCCGCTAGTTAGCGTCGTAAACATTGAAGCAAGTGTAGGCATTTGAAAAGTTTTACTAATTATGCGATGACACGAAAATTATCTGTAGTCACGTCCATACATATGTTGATAAAGATGGGGAGCTTTAAATATATGTAAGAGGATGCATTTTCATCAACACTTTCCAAGCAAGGTCCTAAAGGCCGAATCAATATAGAAGTTACCTACAATTTTCAATGCATTACGAGGTAAAAGGCATTCATATTTGGAAACGCCTAAAACTTGAAACCCATGACATCACAAAAGCCTTCAAGGAATTAAGTCAGGAGTCGGTAAAATCGGGTGATATTGCGGGCCAGTGTAAATAGCCAAGAAGAGTGATTAAGCAGCTGCAAAATGCCACTGTTGCTCGTGCTCGCTGTATGCTTAAAATTTAATTCTAGAACCACATGAACTCCGAAACTAACTCGTGACTTTATGGCGGCAGAAAGGCGTTGATCATGGTTTTTACAGCGGTCACCAAAATAAGTGCTCTTCTCGAAAAAACAAACCTTCCTCCATAAAGGTAGAATCACACAGTGACTTTGAATATGTGGCGCAGAACATTTGAAAAGAAGGCACGGTAACAGGGAAAGAGTTGGGCAAATTTCCAGAAATCGCACACGTTGGCGCGTAGGCATTATAGAGGCCCTAGGACCCACAAGGAGATATTCTGTTTAAGGTCTCTCTCCAGTTTCTCCCTCTGTCTAGTGTAAGGACTGTGCGGGCTTCTAAATTTGCTGGGCTCGACCGTCTCAATTACTGTATGCACACGCCTTTTCACCATGTCGATATCGTGAACTATCGTTCGTAAGGCTAAAGGTTAATACTATGAGTGCCCTGCGACCAAAAGTCTCTGCTCTCTTTAAATAAAATTGGGTCCATTATCCCTATTTGTTTTGGCCTGGAATTGGTATAAAGGAATGGAACATACTGATAGTCATATGAATCGCTGGATCGCATTAATTCTTTCGACAGAAGGAGCAGGATAGTCCCACAGTCTTTTCATTCCTCCAACTTCTTTAATAGTTGCTGTCCGCACGAATACCAAGGCAAAGTATCCAGTAATTATGTCAGATATCTCACCTTGCTTAGATCCTGCCATAACACTCTGCCTATTAAACATGTGTCCACATCCCAAGCACCGTTTTGCGTCATCGGTAACAGAATTGGCTCTAAATGTATTGTGGAGCTGACAAGCTGCGATCTAACTACCAAAGGGCCCAGAGCATGAACGGTTGCCGGGTTGTCTATATAGAGGTGGTAACTATTTTGCTCTGTATTGGAATGAATTTTCGGCTAAGATCGGAGGCTAAGATGACCACATCAGCTTGCTAAGATCTCATCTACCAAAAGAAACTAAAGTTGTCTCTGCAGATTCTCACCCGGAAGGCTATATCTCCCAGAGCATCTGTGCTATCCAGTTGAAGAGTTTTGTATGTAGATTGCCCAGGAGCGCAGCGCTCACGTGGTTAAATACTCCTTCAAAGACTAGTGAGTATACGCAGAGAGGAAATGGGATCGCTCCATTTGATGACACCCTATGGGAATAAATATGATACGCATCTGCCGCTTTAGGAACTCAACCTAGCCTAAGGCAATCTCTGGGTATTTGTGACACTTTCAGCTACCCATCTTATTGATATAAAGCCCACGAGCTTTGGGCAAAGTCAGAAGAGATCAGAAGGAGAATGAAAGTGAAAGAACGAGAAAGAAAGAGAGTACTTGAAACCTTAAATTCTCTTAGCTAGTGTCTAAAGTGACTAAAGAAAATCGTACCTAGTTTTTGCATTTGTTTGTAGTTCACAGTATTTTTTTTAAATTCTTGTTGAAAAACTGTACAATTTTAATAGTAATTGGGACAGGAGCATCGAACCGAACATGCTACCATTAAATTGAGGCAACCGCTTCATGGGACTACATTTTTCAAAGAGTTATTATAGCCATTATAGAGAAGGTACGTCTATTATTCTAACTCTAACCTTTTGGTAAAATAGTTAGATTAGGTCACCTCACTTGTGCTTCTTTTTGTTTATTGAATCGCGGGCAAAGTGGCAAGCTGTCGTGTCTAATTCAGTTCTTTTACTTGAATAAGGAACTGTGTGGTATCAAAGGTCTCTTCAGCTACCTTTATTTTCATCCGTTCTTTTAATTCTATGTTGACTATGAGTTTGAACTACATCCCATTGGTTTTCCCATTGAAATCGGACTCCATTACTCCTTCATACGGATCTCCAGGAACAATTTCAACGCACAATTAGCGCACGTTCTTTATGGTTGTCCAACTTAAATTTCTGCGTCGATCTTGTACGAATGTAGGCACAACTCCAGTCACAAAATCAGTCAGCTTGACTCTCTGGAGATGCCCAATTCAGCTGGCTTAAGATCCAAAAGAGAGTACTTACGCTCAAACATATCTACGGTGCTACAAATTGCCAGCACTCTGAAGTTGCGTATTTACAGTTGAAGAGGAACTTTTAAGCACGTTCAGCTACCGTGAAACGATACATGATGAAATGGCATACTTTATTAAATATTTTTGCAGCTAGCTTGATGACTTTAGCAGCTGAGAAAACATGACATTTTGAAAAAGTGTCATAGCTATCCTGGTCACCCTTTATTGACAATCAGTTCCACTTGCCAAAAGAGAAGTGACTAACTTCAACTAGTGACATGTAATTTACTTCCTCCTTATTCACGCCACATACTACAGTCCAAAGTCACAATTCGAATTAATTGCTTCAAGTACCCCAGGCCATTCCACTCTAATTGGTGCAATCATCTTCCAAAAAAAAAAAAACGACAACCTATAACTTCTAAACGAATTACCACAAACCAATTCGACTTCCCGAATTATTATGAATTGAATTCAATCGACAAAATTCCCAACATAGACAATCATTTTAATATATGTATTCCCCGCATTGTTTATTGCCCCGAAAGCGAATTAGCGCCGTCGTAAATATTTATTGTACCCGCAGTTATATTGTTGATTTTTATTAAACAATTTATCCATCCAGGTCCATCTCTCGTTCGTTATCCTGCCGTCATATTTTAGTATTTATCAATTTTCTGCAATAAAACCTGCGAAATACAGAATCATCTTCTTGATTACATTCCGATTCCACGGAAAAACCGGGTCCGTAGATTGAAATTTTAGTCATGATCCACCGCATTCGTTAAAATGGGAGAGAAGAGGGAGGAAAAAAAACCTAAGGAATTTTTCGTCCTCTTTCTTGACCAAATATCGATCCATAAATGGAATTGTACTTCCCTATATAAGGAGAGAGGAAAAAAAAAAACTTTACGATTGTGTGGGTAGTTATAAAGAGAAGGAAGGGGAAAAAAAGGACCTCAACCAGCAAGTGGAACAGATTTTTTTTTTTTTGAATAATTTTTCTTTCTTTCCTTTCCTTTTTTTTATGGTCAAAAGGAAGGAGCAAAAAAGAAGAAAACGAACGCCCAAAGGGATGAACTCATTTTGAAAAGGAAACGTAATCGATGTGCGTGTGGCGATGGATGAAATAAAAATAATAAAAAAAAAATTCAAAGCGTATGTGCATGTGCAACTCACCCGCTGTTTTATGGAATTTTTTGTTTTATATCTACTCTCTCACTACCATCCGTAGATACTTATACAACCGACTCCAATTGGTGCAGCATCTGTGGCTGTAGCTGTATGTAGCACAGAGCACTTGCCGCCGCCGCCGCCGCAATAATCCTCCCTGAGCCTTGAAATTATTCCAAGCATGAAGCATGTGGTCTTTTAAAAATTAAATTCCTTACATATATTTAGAAAGATATCTCCTCATGTATGTATATAGAAACATACTTTATTTTTTATGTGAAAACTGCACTTGACTCCATGGGTGTTCCGCTGAACAATGCCCCCTCACAAGTGTTTTGGACTTAATTGGTGCAAGAGAAAAGCACCCGCTTTTAGTTTTTCTCCCCGAGACATGCACTTTAACAGAAACAGAACAATTCTTATCAGAATACAAAATGGAATCACGAAACACACAATATAATTAGAGCGCGTAGGTAGCTGGCAACACTACCCTACCAACGAATGTATCTTTTAATTAATTTCCACGCCCATTATGACTTTTGTGTTGGCCATTCTAATGCGACCGACTGCGGCGGCAATAAATCCATTTAATTTGTTTTAATATTAGGAATACATATTTCGAAAGATTTATCTTTTATTTAGCATTTTGAATTTATTTTTTATCAAAAGGAATTAATGTAAAAATTTTGTGTTTCTTTTTTTTTTTGATTTTTGATGAAATGTCTAAATTCACGTGGCTAGACGGGTTCCATGTTAATTTATGTTCACTTTTGTGTGACATTTGAAGAGTTATTGTTGATATAAAATAAAGTTTTAAAAATAAATTAATATGTGTGGGAGAAAAGCAATTTAAAAAAAATACAAAAAAAAAAAATTGAGAATGTTAATTGTGTGCACAAAGCCAGAAAATATGTTTTTGAAGTGTCGTTGATGGGATTTTTAAGGAAATGGCCTTGTGTCGTCAGAAGAGGCTCTTAGTCTGTTAGTCTGGCGGAACAGTTTTTTATTGGAAAAAATTAATTGTTTTTGAAGATTAATTAGTGCACGATGCCAGCGAAATTTGACGTAGATATTTGCGTGAGTGGATCAATTTGCGGGTTTAATTAAAAGTCAATTTGAGTAAGATTTTCATTGAGAAAAAAATTTTTAAATTGTGTGAAGGACTTAAATACAAAAAGATTATCGTAATATGGAACTGCTTCGTCTCTGATCAATTGGACACACATATGTATATAAAACACTTAACCCAGCAGGGTTCACAGGGTTTTAACTAGGTCTGCGCGGATTTTATTCGAATCTGCTCGATTTCTCTTCGACCCTTCTGCCCCACGTTTGACTAGAGTGGCCAACTATTCTGTCTCAATGGTTGCATAGCATGTGTATATTGACCGCGGGTGTAGAGGGCTTTTGTGTTGGATGTGTTTATTTTGAACCCTTCTTTGGTGATAGATTTCTAGATTGAGGGTCCATTACCTGAAGTAATGACATAGTCCAGCATAGAGCTTCGTCTTTAGCTCATGCCACTGCATTACAAGTCTTGATTACCATATACTCATCGATGCTTCTCCAGACGTCTGTTGGTAGCATTTCACATTTTTGCATCTTCCAGTTGCCTGTCAGGAGAAACCCAACTGATCTTGTGTCTATTGTGCTTAAACAGCGTTAAGAGTGTTGACAAGATAGTTGGTATTGAAAAAATCTGGAAGCCGCTTGTGTGGGAGAAAAGCAAAGAATTGAATCGAATCATCACTACTCCATCAGGTGGTAGGATTGTAGACGAAATCTAAATGGCTCTAGAAGTTTTCATAAATTTTATTTACTCTACTCTGCAATCTACTAGTCAATATCCGGTCACTGTGAGGATTTCAGGATATGGGGCTGCCTCTTGGTTGTGGAGTAAAACTCATTCGATGCTTTATTCTATGTACTAGAGCAGTGTATGAAGTATTTCTTCGTGGGGAGTGGTTCTCCAACCATATAATCTCGATCAGAAGGCTCTCCAACAAGTTATCCGTCCATATCCGAGGTATTGGTAGGCGACTCGGAACAATTTTTCTTTTGCAGTTGTGGTTCGCGGGTCAGACTCCAACCGATACTGACCTTATTGTGTGACTCAGGAGACTCACAACTCGTCTTGAAGAGCTGGTACTAAGGCTTGTGAGCACTGAGCAGAGCCACTAGGTTTTCGCCTGCAGTGATTCTTGTTCATTATTTAACAGACCAACATCTATAAAGTGGCGTTGCCACAGTAAATGTCAAATGAAAAAGGATTCTGTATTGTTGCCAGGGCTGCTGTTGTTGTTGATCTGATCGATACTGTAATCGGCGTACCACCAAATTTGATATTTGGTTGTATGTATTTCTTCTCGAAAGCCTTCCACCAGACCAGGATAAGATATGAGTTACCCCTACAGCAAATGACCAGTATACCAGCAGATTACATACGTGGCATTCGCCCAGATACTCATTTTATAATCCAAAAGATCCGAAAACGGCAAAGTGCAACTTTCTAGTTTTGCCAAATTTGTTTGCAATCTTCTTTTAATTTACTTAAACAAAACACTCCAATTTTTCGTAATCAAAATGCTTTTAATCATTTCCTGTAGAACCTGTAATCTGATCTGAATAGAGTGCAAAATCAGAGCAACTATTTAAATGGCTCCAATGTTTAATGGCATTCGCTTGATTGTTTGAAGAACTAGATTGATTGAGTACATTGAGTGGTTTGTTGTATTTTTGTTTTTGAAATCCTTTACTGTGTGTTTAGATGTAAAATCGATTCAGCTTTGAGGGGATATGTCATCTAAATACTCATGCATAACAGTCTACCGGAATGGAACTTAAGTCAGGAGCTGTTGTGTGTATACAATGCTGATATAGGCTATGTTAAGCTGAAGTAACTATTAGCAAAAGCAAAAGAAGTTTGAGATGTTTCACTTGATGGGATAAACCCCTGTGGCGTAAGCTGAAAAGTTGGCGCTTCTTCGGGGATTTGTCTGGATCTAGATCCTATAGAGGGTCGACCAAAGGTTGCGAGTCAAAAGGCGTTCAAGATGATAATGCTACATATCATCTGGCATTGATGCTGCCCACTCAGCTAGGTTTAAGTTCTACAAGGTTAAATGCTTTGAGCTGGGACTTTAGTCTCTGCTGATGTGGCAAGAGAACTGTAGTGTCTTTCTGCATGGGAAGCTCAGAGTTTGCCTGTTTCTTGTTGTTCTAAGTATGTTTGGTCGACTCAACTTGGGCTCATGGCCTGGTCTATTAAATGAAAGAAAAAAACACGTCTTAATCTCCATCGATTAGAATGCCCCGTCTTGATATCGTTCTCACCTAATCTTAGGTCTCGTAACTCCCTTTTCAAATTGGAAAAAAAGTATGTCTCAGTTGTACGGTAAACCCGCTTAAAACCCGAGCCCGAGTCTTTGCTGCTTGTCGAAGGAGGCGAGCATTTCTTCCAGCTTGAGAGCTCATATTATTTTTATGTTTAAGAGCTCATTAAAAATTTCTCAAACCCCTTCTTTGCTGATGTGCAACTTGGCCGCTATATGCCAAATTTTTGATCGGGCTTTATGTTTTAAATTAGGAAAAATACAGATACAGTCCATCTCAGGCAGAAGTCCTTTTCTGAGGAATATGTTCCTTAACTAAGAAAAGTCTCGCCAAGTAATAGAGTGAGCTCGGTAGCTGTATGCCTTTCATGGTTGATTGCACTCGGCTCCGCATGAGTGTAAATGCAACTGATGGATTCATTGTGACATTTGCATATGCCAGCTTGACAGTTTAGATGACAGTTCTGAATAAGAACGTGATTGGTTAAAAAGTTATTTAAACAGAATATTTTTAATATTAGAAGATATCTAAGTAGGTACTTAGCCTTTTTAAGTAACAGAATGCAGATAAAAGAGTTGCTTCTAAATAGAACTATCCACGGCTCAAAATACCTCTGTACATCTGAAACTTTTACCCAAATCTTGAAGAAATCTTTAAGAAGCCATAAACCAACTAAATCCTGTTTTCATTGCGCTCCCCTGTCATCTCTTTCATACCTATACAAAGTTTCATTGTAATTGAATTGAATTCATTTACCACATGACTTGCTACCGAAAATTGCTTTTAAATTAATCAAACAAAGTCAGCTGCTATAAAACTAAATAACTGTACACACCGGATCCCGAAAAAACACCGCACACACCAAACTAGAATCATAAAAATCCGCATGTTTTCCTTTACCTCGTCTTTCTCTCTTGAATGCTCGCTCTATCTCTGTAGCCTTTATTTCGATTTGATTAGTTTTCTTGCAACAGAATATCCCCCTCCTCCTCTCTGGCAAAGAAAACTCATAAATTTTCCTTTTTCGCAGCCTGCATTTGACATCTACATTCACACACCGACCGACCGACCGACCCCCCAAAAGATACACAAAATCTACCCGGATCCCAGGCACACACAAAACCCATTTCAGTATCTGGATATACATATTGATGTTAGCCAAACATTTTGTTGGGGGTTGTTTTTGCACCCTTAAAATCCCTTCGAAATGGTGCGGTGTTATCCTTTATGTAACTGCCTGTGTGTATCCACAAAAGATTGCAATCCGAGAGTGTGTTACCCAAGCCCAAATGGCTTCCATTTGGCAATTCCCTTGACTTCTAAGAAGAGGGTTGACAGCGGTAGAGAGAGAGATAGAGAAAGAGAGAGAGAGCGAGTGAAATGGTGGTTTGTGTAGCTGGCATTATGGACGCGCTCGGCACACTCATAAAAGCCAGCGCCACTACCATCAGGCGCGCACAGGGTTAGCGCCATAAAAACCCAACAAAAACCCATAAAACACATTTGGGGTTGAAACGGAACGGTATACACAATGTTGAACCCTTATTTCCCTCGTTTTTTTTTTTTTTGGGTATAACAGTAAGTAACAGTAGCCCCAGCCGCGAGCGGCATGCATAATGGGAGCGCAAATGCAAAATGGACTTCCTTGTGTTTCTCTACCATTTTACCACCCCGTGGGTAAATAATTTATCCTTTGCTTAGTACACCCCCGCGTACAGGAGCACAACAACCGAAAATCAACCCTTATAAAAGCATAACACAGGAATATTAGGATACTCACTTGTGTACAGGAATACAGCTTTTTTTTTTTGGTTTTTTATTCTCAGAGTTGTGTTTATTTATTTACCCACTCACACGTATACAACAACGGCCAAGAGAACAGCGCTCACGGAATGTGTATCTATGGCAGTTCTATATACAAAAGAGATACAGAAAAAACACATATCTATCAGCTTGTTTATAATTTGTTCTTTTATTCAGTCGTAGATACATAACAAACTCTCGTGTGCTAGTGTGAGTCTTGTGTCTTGCTCTCTATATTACATTCTCGCTCTCTATACAAACACAACATACATATGTAAGGAGGAAACCCATTCTGAATGGAACTCCTCGGGAGGAGGCAAACCAGCAGCCAAAAAGGAAAAATCCAACAGCTTCAAGAGTTTTTCACAATAACGTTTTATGGCATTCGGTCATAAACTTGATTGTAGTGTGCGCGGGCCAACGGGCGACAGTTTTCTTCATTTCTGGCGGCGATTTTTGTGAGTTTTTTGGCTACTTACTACACACTATTACTACTACTCGATGTACTAATTTTCTTCGGTTTTGTTTTTGCTTTATTTATCATCCTTTTTGCGCACATTGCATTTTGATCAGAAAAAAAGGATACTAATTACAGTGTTTCGTGACCTTAAATGGTTTAGAATTCGAGTGTTTTTTGTGTGAAATTATCTTGTATAACTAACGGTGTGTGAACTTTTGAAACGACATCGATAAAAGGAGAACAAAAAATAAGACTAAAATGTGCATCTTTGTGTCATAAATTGTTGTATACGAGATACATAATGAGAGCGAATCTTTGAGAACGGTGGCTGGTTGGATATTTTAACTACGCGCAGTGCATTTCAGTGGTTATTGCCAATAAATAGTAAATTTTAACGCCCAAATTAAAGTGGAACTGAAGGAAAGAAATATTCTCTCATAAAGAAGAAAGAAAGAAGTGAAATGATGACGCTAATGTTGACATTCTATTCGATGGATTTTTGAGCAACGGAGTCCGAAGGTATGTGTCTCTTTTTTTTCGAAACTAAATTTATGCTTGACTGTGATCTCATGAAAACCTTTAATGTATTCAAAGACATATTTTGTGCAAATCTTTTCTTGGTTTCGACAAAAGAGCGTTCAGAGTGGTTTTTCTTTTTGCAATAAATGCCAGGAATCTATAAGTAGGTATCTCTTGTATGTTCACAAAGACTGTTGGAGTATTTCTTGTGTAGAATTAACATAAGTTCTTCCAACGTTATTGTAGATAGTTATGCGACAAAGGACACAATAAGTTTCGATGGAGTACATGTACAAGTCATCAGAAGGATATGCGAGATTTCTATTCCAATATTTGCATACATACTGTCCCTAATCCGCGACCGAGCAGTGAAACTATTTAAGGTCCAAGTAGTGCAATATTTCATTCAAAAAGTTCAAGCTAGACCACTCGTCAAATGCGTCAAAATTCTATATTTTCTCGTTAGAGTGTTTTTAGTCCGAAAATTGAATGTTAAAACTCGTGCAGTGAAGAATATATTTTTCATATCTATTTTTTGTAATCAAAACTTACATGTATACCGTTATTCAAGCCTTGGGCAATCATGAGGATTGAAAATAAGAGACAGGAAAGATTTAGTGTACTAGAAGTTCAGGACAATATTCACTCTCCGTCGGTAGAAGGTATGCGCATTTTTGTATCTGATCTTTGCATTCAATAGAAATTAGTTGAAACACACTGCCATCGTTAGCTAGACTTATGATAGAAAGATTACGTGTTTTGATGGCTAAATGTTCAATCTCAAGCCTTCGTCTCTGCAGTCCTTCTCTCAGGCCGTTGTTCCGATGACTGTACTAACTCTGATGCTTAAATTGATAAATTCTGTGGCGATATCTAAGTAAGTTAGATCATTGCTGTCCCATTTTGCCCTCTTTCCTAAGGTGGGATTATTTTTACCACTGGACGCATATAAGCATTCGAGAAGAAATTGAAAACAAGCGCGAAGGCTGACCAAAAGATACATCGATATACATATAACATACTCGTAGCCAGGATGCATAGTTTCAAATAATTTTTAAACACTAGCTAATTAGTATGCCAAGCGCTTATTTCATGTTCTCAACAAAGCATTAGGCAACAATAAAACGCTGAAATATGCACTCTCTAGTTGAAAATAACTACATACAAATTAGAATAATAAATAAGAACTTAAATTAGCTTGCAAACTCATCACTCAACACGAATGTTAAAATTTGCATTTTAATTTAAAAATAAATATTCATGAATATCTTCGAACAAGAAAATTAACAATGTGCATTTGATGGTTGCCGTCTAGTAAGTTTCGAAAATACACGTCAAGGATATTTAATGTTAAAATACAATTTATCGACGAGCCTAGAGTTTGGAGGATTTCCTTGTGCAGGATGGCTCTTTTTTCCAGAGATTTGTTTATTGAATTGGCGACACTTTCCAGCGGCAATTAATTTGCTGATTAGCCTGAAGAACAGAAGCCATCTTTTGAACATATGTTATCCCACTTTGAGTGTGAGTACATATAATAGTACATATTTCTTGAAATTTTCTGCCTGTTGTTTCATCTACAATTTTTCTCTCGATTATTCTTTCGTAAAAGTATATACTTCTAGCATCAGTTTGAAAATTGAACTTTTTTTTAATTCCTTAAAGCAAAATCTGGAAAACATTATTGTTTTTGTTTTAAAAAACTTATTTACTTCTTCTGATTTTTTTAAAGAAAATCTGAGAAACGAAGGAATATTTTTAAAGAGCAATATCTGTTTGTTTTGTTATCACTTTGATGCTGAAACTCACCTGTTTCGTGTAAGACGTAGAACATCAATATTCTCATGCATATAAATTATTTTTCGAGAGCCGGTATTTGAAAGCGGATTTCTCCCATTGTAAAGAGGCAACCATAATGAACTTTAGCGGGAATAACCTTATGTCAAAAGTCCGTTTCTTCCAACCGCTCTAGTTGTCCATAATGATGTTCAGAAAACTTCATAATCTGTCAAAAAGAAAAAAAAAATTCTTGCAATAGATGTGATGAACAGCCACTTATTGTTTGCATTATTATTCTGTCAGCTGTCAGATTTCCATACTGAATGTCATACTTCATTTACACCTTCCCTGAGCCCTCAGAAGTTAACGAAACTTGACGAAACTTAGCATAATTCCCATTATGGCCATGCCTTACAATTTTTGTGTCATGGTTCACGGGACATTTTGTATTACACTGGTGGTACCTCATTTAAGTTCATTATGGTTGGGCCTTAAGCAACACGCATCTTAGTAGACATGGTTGAAGTTATGTAGATGTCAAGGAAAAATTTTACTTGGGTACATAAATACCAAGGGAGTCCGATGGTAAGTTTTTGGATTAAAAGAATGCAAAGGGAATTAATAAAAAGAATTGTGAAACGTGGTTTCAGTCTTAGGTTTTGGAGAGAATTGTTGCAATTTTTTGCATTCGACTAAAGTTCGCAGTATTATGCAAAAATAAATTGAACACCACTCAATGAGCGAGCTTATAAAATTACCGATTACATTTCGCATTGGGGGCCATTTATGATAGTGTCAAGTTATTTTCAACCAAAAATTCAATTGTTTTTGTAAAGTTTCTTGTTCCCTGTGCATGACACCTTCTCAAAGGTATCTACGATTACATGTATTGAAAAAAAGTGGACTCGCTGACTTGTGTCAAGAAGAAAGCGTGAAACTTGTGAAACTGATATTTAATCTAAGTCCATCCATTTGTCTCTCAGATTTGGTTGGTGAGGGTAAGCTTACGCTCAATCACTTAGACCTCCACTGGGCCCGTTGTTTTCTGTCTGTCAGATTAAGATAGCAAAAATGTAATCGTGCGAAAAAGTTCTTCAACTTTTTTTATGTGTCCGAAAGGCGACACACATTACAGAGCCAGTACGCCGAATATGCATGAGTTTCGTGGCACAGTTCTTAGTACTTTTTATGTTTTTAAAGTCTCATCTCTTGCGAGCGTCTGAGAAATATCATGAGAAAAGCTTCTCGAAAAATTCCTCTGCCCTTCGCATATGACGAAAGACTCCTCCTTATATTTATGCACAAATATAATGCGTGGATTACTTATTTATTTACTTACTTTACTCCGAATATCAGTCACAAAAAAAAAGAGTCTTCCACTCAAAGTAGTATCTTCGCTCCTAGAACTTATTCGGCCTTCGTAATTGGAACTGGCTTCTAGAACTTAAAACTAGAGGACATCCTTCCGATGGTAGCCTACTTACGACCTGAATGCTGCTTGTGAACAACTTCATCAGATTCTTCAGTGATCGCCTGGGTCTGGGTTTCTTGCTCATGAGAACAATGTTGGCTGGATGATTCTGTTCCTGTCTTTTTCCCATGACGACAGCGAAGCACTTCCTGCGAGAACAACTCTCAGGATTCGGTGTATCAACCCAAACCTACATTCGATAGGTTATTCGGTTGAGTGTTTGTTCAACAGATAAGAATTGTTGTTGGAGATATTTTTGTGACATTTAGTTGGACAGTTGGAAGAAACAAATCTGTTAAATCTGTTGTGGCAACTCCTATAAAGAGTCAGTGAAATCAGCCTTATAAGTGAATCATAAGAGTCTAATGATCCATGATTAATTAACTTTCCAACAATGCTGTAGATCCAACATAACCCACAACACAAAATGTAATAGGTTATTGTTTTACAATTACTTTCTTGTTCAATAAAGAAATAAAACACGTGCATTTCAGCTACCTCTCGTTTCAGTAGCTGGAAAGAACTCAACAGTAAACAATTAGTTATTTTTTTATTATACAATTTATTAATGATGTTGCAACAGATAATTTCTCTACAAGTTACCTACTAGAGAAAAGAGGGAGTATCTACTCATGACAACTATTTATCCACGACTCTGACTGACTGCCAATAAAACTCCCAACCAATGACTTTATTGGCCATAATAACAATAAAATCTAAGGAAACAAAATAACGCGCAAGCAAATCAACAATTTTAGTATATACACCCATCCATCCAGATAGATAGAAAGATACTTTCCGTCTAAAAAGGAACAATAAAGTTCAGCTCTCACTTAAAGGCTCGCTTGATATACAAATAGTTTCACGGCCGTTTTGTAAGTGAGTGTGAGTGGTTTTATTACTGCAATATTATTATTATTGCCGTTATTATTCTACTATACACTGCAGCTAACAAATTGAGAAGAAATTAAGTCATTAGGACGCGAAGGCGAAAAATCTCCCAGTAACAAGGAAAAAAAAAAAAAAAGGGATGATTGTATCTCTCACACAACAAGGACGCGCGATGGTGGCCATAAAAAATTGTATGAAGGTGCTAAACGGGATGATATAACCCAATTCGATGTTCCATTCCGCCGAGGCTTGACTTACTTACTCTCAGCCGAGAGAAGAAGATACTTATTACACTGACACATCCAGGGTTCTAACTTTTTTTTTTTTTTTTTTTTGACTATAAAGAGGATCCATTTGGTGGTGAGTCTGTGAGTGAAGAGAGAGAGAGAATGCCTGTTTGTTTTTAAGTATTGTAAATTTATGACACCAGTGAATTGGCCGTTTCACATCGTATAAATTAATAAACCATTGAGCATGCTGCAGTCCCAGAATTGTATACCTACATGCGGTAGGGATAGGATCTGAACTGAAAGTATCTGGAAACGTTGTCCATATAGTAATAATAATTATGTGCACATAAATACGTTACTGAGAGTGAGTGTGCGGAGTCCTTTTTTTTACGGCCCGAAACTCTGGACTCTGATTGATGATTGAATGATGGTTGGTCGGGTAGTATATTACTTAGTACCCTGAACGGGACCCAGTCTGAGGGTTCATAAAAATACCCAGCCCTCAGATCATTAATGGGAATTTTATAAACTCAAGCGCGAGAGACTGCGCTAATTGATAGAGAATGATTGCGTGTCCATTATTATATGATGGTGGTGATCAGCAGGATTTGTGGTTGTAAATGAGAATTATGAGAAGGATTATGTGCGGGGTTGGTTAATTTGATTGATGGCATCACGTGTAATGAGGAGCTTTAAGTACAAGCTGTGACTGTTCTTCTAATAGTGATAAGGTACATCAATATAGGAGTATGACTGCCTGCCAGTCAGTTCAAACTGCTGGATGCTGGAATTTTTCATTAAGCGTTTCCTATCTTAAAATTTGAAAAAAGCCAACTGTAAGTGAGATACTATTGAATTTGTCTATTTATTTATAAAGCCCATATATGCCATTGTAGATGAACTATAACATTTGTAAAATATCTGCCGGGGCTGTGCTGGTTGGCTCTCAGCCGCAACGTTCAATTTTCCATAGTACGTTGGCTTTCATGGCAGTGCTGTGACTTAAGAATGTGATTTTTCGACCAAAATTGGTATCAATTTCTAACTGCTCATGAGTCCAGTCAGCAAACTAACGTTGGTGTCTGTGTTCATTGGCTTCAAGTTGCTAGAATCCAGTAGAAACTTATAATCCCAAGTCATGATGCAAAATTCCGAGTTCTTGTACGTATTATGGACAGCGATGATATTTTTGGTAGATCTAGCATTTCGTTGATGTACGGATGTTGGCTGACTGTTCACTGAACCGATCGACTCGAATTTATGCGCCACGTTTCGAATATCCCTCTCGGCAGGACGTTTACGACTACCGTAAGGATGAAGCGGGCGTAATGCTGTTCGAACAGCGAATCCAGTTTCATAAACAATTTAATCATTAATCCGTGTTGATTTGCGAAGATAAACTTAATAAATGACAGCCAATTTGACAGATGTAGCTTTAACAATATGGCCGCCATCACCTGTCAAAGTTCAGAAATCTCTATTGAAGAAAACCCTTTATATGGATGCGTCTGGTACTGGTGATCGCACTAGGCATCCATTTGTTGAATTGGGCTAATAGATGTATATATTCAGCAGACGATGGCATGTTCACAAAAGATAGATGGCTTCAGTCGCTTTGGCATTGGATTTGGTGATGTCTTTTTCTCTGGAATTAAGCAAAGAAATGGGGCCCAGCAACAAGCTCTTGAAGTACTTAAGATAGTCGCTAGAAAGTTGGAGTTTTTCTTGAAAAAGTTATCAACAGTTGACATGAACGCCCATCTCACTTTGCCGCTTGGACAAGCACTTACCGCTGGTTAGTCATAGCTCCTTTTTGAATCAAGTAAACAGACAAATCACAATCTGTATCTAAGACTAAGTGAATGTCTTATTCGTAAGATCTCTCTTCTAAAATGAAAGGAAAAGACTGATTGAACCATCACCTAGGTTTCGCTACACATCTTTAAATCTTCTTCTTTAAAAGCCTTCAGCAATAATTAATCCCATAAAGAAGAACACAACAGCAACATTTCTAACTTATTTAACTGAAAATAGAAACAAATAAATTCTGTGTACCTACATAAGTCAATTACTGCCACTGCCTTAAGCAATGGAAAGAAAGAAAAAAACTTACATAATAGCGGTAAACGATTCGCATCTCCATAAATTAACAAAATTTATGACCAGCGTTACATGCAAGCGAACAGTAACTACACTTCTACTTAGCTTGTCTTTTTTTTTTTTTTTTTTTTCTGTGCACACACCGTCCAGTCTGTCTACAGTCTTGTAAGACATATTTGTAGTACACGACACGACAGGGGGAGTCTCCTTTCTCCTGTCGTTTCTGTTAATCAAACAGGAAAATGAGAAAAAATTGCTACTGCTGCAAGGCAAACCCCAATCATCCTTGTAATCTAATTTAACTTGCCGTGTAACTTGGTGTACAGACGATGTGAAAACCGCAGTTAGTATCTGATGCAGATGTTGCGCCGAGCCGCATCTCTCATCCGAAAAAAAAGACCATAAATCTTTCCTCGTTTCGTTCATTTATTTACAAATGGAAGAAGGTTGCTGCTTTTTCCCTTGAAATATGGCATCTCTCTTGTGTGTGTGTGTGTTTGTGCTATGTAGTCTCTCCACCACCATGTTGACGGCCATTTTTATGTGAAAGCAAAAAGGAATGGTGCCTGCGCACCAAGTACCTACCACCGTTAGCAGCCATGATTAACAGAGATGGTATATAGACCAGCCATTAAAAATATTTAGTCATTATTCCCCCCCCCCCCCAAAAAAAAAAAAAGAAAATACACCCTTAAGGGTGGGAAATAAGGTTCTCTTACTTTCGTAAGAACTCTGGCTACCTGTCATAAACGCCCGCCTTTTTATGATTTACGATACACGCGCTTTCTCATAATTATATACATCTTTCACATTCCAACAAAAACACTTTACGTCTGTCTCTTTCATAAATTTCATTTTAAAGTAGTCTACTACCATCTCCGGTGCGAATGTAATAAACGCACCAAAAACTTAACCGAAAGAAGAAAACGAAAAAACGAAAGGGGTTCATGCATAAGATACTCTGGTCAGATCGTAAAAAGAACACGGTTAAAATTTACGACCAATTTTTAAAATTATACCAATATTTTTGGATTCGAGGTGGGAAAACGGAAAAAAAATTCCCTCTGTTCTGGACGAAAATGAAAACCAAACCAAGGACAGAACCTGTTGTTTGTAAAAGGTGGTTAGTGGTTTCGTTAATGACCGTAAGATGGCAGTAAAAAAGTGGTATAAATTAATGGATTTTAGTGTGCCTATTAGAATGAGTGGCAGTGGATTCAAATCGGCAGTACGGCAGAGCGTAGAGGTGTTTATTTTGTCGATGGTTGGCTGTGTTATGGCAGGCTTACATGTTAAAAGAAAGTACATTTAAGGTGGACTCGAAATTTCTGCAATATATGCCCATAATTTGGAGATATATATTGGACAGGGTTAAAATTATTGCATAAGTCTACTTATGTGGTTATTCTTTGTGCCCCCAGAGATATTATATTACGGTATTGTATGCTTAACTCATTTCCAATTGCAATTTGGAAAAAAGTGAAAAGATAGATCTTTTACCACTTTCAGGCTGGGGAAAGAGAGATATAGCACTGGATCTAACACACTGCCTTGTGGTACGCCAGCTTTAGTTTCTCTTATTTTTGAGTAATCTGCTTTTTTTTTTGAAGAGATCCCGAACCCTGTAAAAAAAGCGTAGGATAATCTCATCAGTTTAAGGATTAAGACAACCGTCGCATCAAGGGTGAACTAAGCAAATGGTGGAGAGGTTAATCCTCAATTTTCAAAAGAAATCATTGCTGCTTATCATCAACCGAAATTGTCATTGTTCGCTAATAATCTTTTCCTACTGAACTGTCAGATTACAGTTGAAACCTTTCAATTCGTACTCCCTCTATCGTCATTATTTTACTCACTTTTTTTGTGAATTTCTTTGTTTTTTCTTCGCTAAATTATATATTTTTAAAATTTAACATAAAACAAAAATTTAATTGATAGATTTCACTGATTTATAAAACTCTGAAGCCATTCACAATGCGAACAAAAAGCATACCAATCATATTCCTACTAATGGTCAATTAATTAAGTTTTTAGTTTAAAATTTTGGCAAGTAAGCTGACAGTAAAATATCTTTTATTTATTTGTCAGAGCATCCGCTTAAATTCCTAGAGGCTACCCACCTAGATGAGAGTATATTCAATTAAAAAAAAAAGCCATTTTATTGGCATATTAAACGGTTTTCTTGAATGAATTGCAACAAGCGAAAACAAAGGATCTCTTCCATATACCAAATGTCACTTTGTCCAAAATGTTAGGTCTACTGGTGCACTGGTGTTAGAGTCATCAATAGCAAAGTGTCTTGTTCAAAGCTTATATGTTGAATAATGCTTCCTGCAGCCAAGACAAGTCAAAGAGCAGTGGCACATTTGAGCGAGGAGGACAATAAGAAGAAGATACAACAGCGAACTCTATGAGATCTACCAGAATGTGCATGTACAGTTAAAAAAGCCATGAAATGTCTACTACATTGATTCGGGCACAACCAAGAGAATCTTCGAATGACAGATTTATAAAGGCCAAACGGTCATGTACAAGTTCCAGAGGCTGGCACGAATGACATTAAATTCGGAAGCGGGACTCGGGACCACAGGCGATGGAAGGCAGTCTCCTAAAATGTTTTTTACTTCATAAACTACCAATAAATTTTTACACCTTCCACCCCTAAGCACGTGCACCATTCCTTGAATCAGACTTGTACCATCTCTTGGAGACTTTTCCCAGCCAAATAACTTTAGAACTTTCAAACTCTTCTCTAAATAAATATCCTACAAATATCCCAGCATAATTTGTTGTCATAAAATCATCTTAAGATTGAAATGTCATAAAAGAAGAAGAACAGCAACTTTGCTCGAGGACTTTCCTTCTGTGTGTGTAATTGTCTTTCATGCCGTTATTTAGGAAATTAGTGGGCGCTTCACTCAGAACCTACATCGCAATGAAACTTTCATCGACGGTACCTATGTACGAGTACCGACTCTTGAGTGATGATGTTCTCCAACATCCTGCTAGGTGTTCGTGATTCAAGTTAATTGTACAGTAGTTGCTCTGCAACAACACTCAGTATTTTCTCGGTAATAACTAGGTTTCCTTCTGAAAGAGATAAACTGCCTTTCGACCTGGCAGACTATTCCGGTGAATCCGTGGCCGCGATGATCACGTTTCGCTGCCTAATGAGTCGGTGGTAATAAGCATTTTCTCTTCTGTCATTAATACCGTAAAACTCTGTGTGTGTGTGTTTGTGTGTAACCTATAACGTTTTGCCAAACACAAGATGCAATTATTAACTTCAATATCTCTTCACTAATTGGCAAGTTGTTTCTGCTTGCTACTGTTGCTGCTGCTTCCGTACAGTGACCAAGTTAAAATTACTTGAGGCGAGCTTAATTGAATCGTGATTTCTACTTGTTACTGTTGTTGTTTTTTTTTTTTCTTTATTTAATGCGATTGCTCGAAGGTCTAAGAGACTTTTGTTTTGGGCCAAATGATGGGCTAAATAATTTCTGATTGTCACGATTGAACTTAAGTCGGTATTACCCCGAAGTCTCTCTGATATCCTTTTAAAAGGATTTTTGTTACAATAGACTGGTAGCTGATAGAAAAAACAAAACTGTTCCAATTCTCTCCGATAGACAAAAACAATGAAACGGTGAACATCCCTATCGTCCGATAGTAATGAGCGTTCTTTCATTGGAAACCAAAAAAGTTACGACCTGCAAGTAGCTACTTGATTTTGTAATAAACTATAAGACATCACCCAGGCTGGTCACATCTACTTATCTGTTTATAATGAGACGTGATCTTTAAAGAGTCAAGCTCTGGCTGGCGTGAGAAGAAAAACAGGAAAACAAACTGCAAGATCAGTCTTGTGAAATAATTAAATTGAAATTAGCATATTGCCCATTAGTTAAGTTACAAACAAGGCGTGAAATTAAGACTTAATGAGCCTGGTTTACCGATTAACTAGGAATCAATTAAAAACTTTGGTGGAAGCTATTCGTTACGCCAATCGATGATGAAGGTCCTTTGGGTTTGATGCAAAATGAATATACATACATACATTAGTAGATCGTGTATTTGTGGATACCTATGAGTAAAAGGTATGCAAGTCCTGCACCTCCTCTAGAACGCCTATGAGCCGCTTTTCATTACATTTTAGGGCATGCCGCCCAACTATCCGAGAAATTCTTTAAATTTCTTGTTTTTTATTGTTATGTGCTTCTCAAACCGTCGCGAGTTCTGCCATCCATCCATTCATGGTTTACGGATTCTACGAGTACAATAAGCACCTTGTTTGCCAGAAACAGCTAATGCTGGTCCACGTTGTGTATTCTAAAATTGAGACTCTAGAAACGAAAGTAGTCAGAAGAAGTCCATTGCGTTGCGATACTAAGTTTGAATGTACATATTCGTAAATATCGAACATAGTTTTGAATGCGTCCACGGGACATGACATTTATCGATGCTGTATTCAATCTACAAACTGTCCTCGCTTACACGCAGAGCTAGCAGTTTTAGATGTCAACCGACAGGTGTCGCTTATTGGAAAATAGTTCCGCATGTTTTTTCTTTGTTTTTCTTTTCGTCAACGTTACCTTTCCATAGAAGACGTTACATCTACCTTTTACGTTTATGTGTTCAGTTGGAAGTCCTGCTTATGCAAGGCAATCCTTATGCAATGGATATGAAGGAGCAAATAGGGAAACATTTTACTTTTTGGTTCCTTGACAGCCAATTATCAATTAAAATAAGGAAAAGAGCTTTATTATTTTTCCTTTATTCGGGTACCGAAAAGTAGAAAACACTTTTAGTAATTTGGGACTGTCATCGTATACAGTGAATTCTGTGGGACAGTCCCAACCGTCAAAAACATTAGTGTCAACGTATCCGTCGACGTAATGGTTGCGATGTTATGGGACGTCAAAGCAGTGTCAGGTACTTTTCACAGTGTAAACTCTACTTATCATTAGCCCGTGGTAACAACACCAGCAACTTTTACACTGCGTTTCCACGAGTCTGGAAAAAAGCAGACTTTTCATTCTTCAACATGTCGTCAACAGCAAAACAAGCTCACTTGCTTTTAAAAAATCAACAAACTAATTGTTTCTGTTTGTGAAAATCAAAAATCTGCAATCTTTCTACGTCTGGAAAGTACTAATCGATCACAACACATGTTTTTTCTTATAAAAAACGACTGCCAAACTTCAAATGTCAAATTTCAGTCAGGGTTGATGTCCACAGAGAAGACAAGACAAGACAAAAAGACTGTCTTAGATGTCCTTATATAGATGTCTGTCATATTAATGTAACAACTTGAGTCTTGACTGAAATTATGTCTCGTGGAAACTGGGTGTTATGAACACGTAGAACCTAAGGGTGATGTTGCAATAATATTTCACACTATGAGGCATAGGTGGCGCTTTTTAATATTTTACTTAGATCTCCAGCTTATTGTAATTAAGTAGTAAAGAAGTAAAATAAGTGAAGTCCTAGCTTTAATTGTTATTAAAACTATTCTATTAGCTTAAATTAAACATTTCCTTTTCTCTTTTTTTCAGGTAAGAAATTACAGCTTTTGGGCCACTACAATGAATTCATTAGAATGTGAGTAGCACATCATCATAAATTCACAAGAAAATTGTATATTTTAAGTTAGTACATTACATTGAAAAAAAAAAAGTCAAAAAGTGATAAAATTATAAGCATACTATAAACAAGTCTGTTCGGCACTATTGTTGGTCGAAGCCTAGGCTTGACACAAGGATTGAGTACAAATTACCAAGGTATTAACCAGTCTTACGAGATAGTTACTGAAACTCTATATTTCAGTAACTAAGGACAATGGAAGCAGCTATTAAACGAGAAAGTGCCCAACTAATTGAAGGTGTCTGTCTGCGGGAAAGGTATCACCATTTTATCGGACAGACAAGCCGCTATTGACCTTGTACGAGCTAAAACGAAACATGTTTGGCAAACAATAGGGTCACCCTGTAGGTACTGGTCACCAGGACACGCAAGAGTTGAGGGTAAAGAAGCTGTTGTCCATATTGGGCACGGGAAGCTTCTTGGCACCAGTATTACCATGTCATCCGCTTCCACAATTGCCTTGATTCTTTCTCTTCTCATGACTAAATGTCAAGCGTAGTAAAGGTGAAATGTGCTCCTCCTCTATAAAATTCGAATGTACTGTGAAGAAACAATCGAATGAGTTTCTATTCCATGAGGAAGGACCTTGAGAATGTATGTATTTTACTAAAATCTTCGTTCATGTCCACGAATGCGACACTTCTGTGACACCCTGTGTTCAATGAGACACTCTAATTAGATTCTACTTAGACCCATTGGAACCCCTGAACATATCCAATGAGATGATTTTCCCACATTTCCTTCTGCAATAACAAAATACCAAATTTAATGACGTCAGTTTAACTGCACCAGTGTCCTTGATTGCGGTTTTTCGAGAAAAAAAAACAAAATCACTTAACATTCTTTTTTATTGAAAACCAATGATGAATGAAGCATATCACATCTTGCAGCACATGCCAGAAAATACTTCTCAAACCGTTTCTCCATTTTCATAGCTTCCTTCAATATTAAGGACCCCCATGCAAAACGACAAATGGAATGAACACAAAAAAAAAAAAAAGAAGAGAAAATCAATATTTCCACGGAATAATAGGATTTAAATCAAACCAACCACTACCACCATCATCCGACACTATTTCCCTTCGTATAGTATCTCAACTTTCCGGTTCAATAAAACGAAAGGGGTTACCATCATTCAAATACCCACACTTATAGTCCTTTGCAAACGAACACCATTGCGTGTCTTGTTTTCTATCGTATCGTAACGGGGGAAAAAAAAAAACACACAGAATCCTTTTTGGCATTAAAGACTAGAGAGAGAAAAGCACAAGGAAGAAGAAGAAAAAAAGGGAAAGTCCTTTTCCGGTTTAAGGGGTTGGATGTTGAATTTTTATTTTGGCCCCTTGAACGTTTATGCTAGTCGGACGAAACGAACACGAGGTCGCCATGCCGCCTTTATTGTGTCACTTAACTTGGATCAACTTCTTCTACTCCCACCCTTCCTTCGACATACATCCTTATTTCTCTTCGTTCTTTTTCCTCGACTCATTACTTTTATTTCTCTTCCATTCTGGAACTTTGCTGGCTTACAAAGGAAAACGGTGAACCGAAACTTATCTCGAAACGAAAAACTTGAATTTCTTGTGAAAATTCCTGAAAATGAATTAAATGAAATGGAATGGAAACATAAAAACCGCCCGCCCAACAACAACAATGAGGCAGGACAGGCATTTCATCCGAAAGTAGGGAGGCCCAGAGACAACGACAACGACAGCGACGTGCTCATCCACCCACATAACACAGATATGTACATAGATACAGACGCTGAGTTTGAATTTTTGTTTGAGAAAAACAAGATACAGACTGCGATGAGGAGGAGGAACGAACCAAAAAAATAGACAAAAAAAAAATGAGATGAAAACAAAAACATTTGCCGACATAAGCAAACGCTGTTTATACCACCAAAAAGGAGCCCCGAAACCATCCAAGACGAGAACTAGTATCTTCTACACAGGCAAGGTCTTTAGCTTTTTTTTGTTTTTTTTGTGTTTTTCTTGTGAAGAAACTTTTTCGTCTTCTTTGTCTTTTTTCCTCTTCCATGGCATATCTCCTGAATCCATAAATCTGAATCATGAACACAACGCAATCTACATGCTCCCACTTCTTCTTCTTCGTTTTTTTTTTTTTTTTGGGGGGGATTTTCTCGTTTCTGTGCTCCAAGATAGATGAAGATACGAGTCCTATGCTGTGAGGAGCAAGGCAAAAGTATCTTCGGGATTGTAGATTCAGAGCGATGGGTGTTTATTAAAAACCCCGGGGAGGACACGCTTCAAAATTACAAAATATACAAATATACAGACGTAGATACATATATAGATTTTTGGCTTTTTCCCTCTTGGAATGAGATGTTTTTTGTTTTTGTTTTTGGAGGGAGATATGAATGTTAAAGCGATGAGAGAAGTCACTTTAAATAGAAGTTTTGGTCCTTTTGTAAAAATAGCAAAGGCCGTCCGGAATGGTACACAGGTTGCTGAAGCTTTCAAGAGTGTGCGCCAGTCTCTGTTGGTTACTAAGAAACGGAAGTATAAGTTGACATGGACAATCAATCGAGAATTAGCTGAGGGAGATAAAGATGGAGAGATGACTCAGGAGAATGATGCATTTTTAGATTGCTAGCTTGCTATCTTGCCCACTGGCACTAGTCCTGGCGACAGGAACTCCCAAGAGACCTGCATGTAAATATAATCCTCATGATGCCATAGACTAACAATGGTGCTGATAATTTGTTCAAACTATGAACGCCTTCTATGGACTCTTCGCTTGGTATAGCCCTCATGATTGAGAGAAAGAAACTAATGACGATGGGAACTAGGAAACCAGTCCAAGATACAAAGTTGCAAAATGTATGCAGCCAGGCTTAATCATTTCCAGTTAAGAAGAAAATATGTTTCTTTTGATGACACCAATGAAGCTTTAATGATGACAGAACTAAACACTTGCTGTCCGCACTTGTCCGCTCAAGTGACTAGAAAGTTGGTCTATGCGTGACAGACGTCAGACATGTGTTGTGTTGTACGAACGAGGAAGTTTCTCAGCAAACTCTCTGCCCTTCGAATATGACATCAAACTACAAGCACACATTCTAAGCTGTGTCGAACTATTAAGGTGTTGGCACTGTTTGGGGTCTTATTCTGGACATCATAATCTACTTTAGCATTTCGGAAGCATTGGACCAAAGACAAGGCCGAAGACATCCTATCCGATTTGAGGAAACCTACGAGGGTAGGCTACACAAACCTCACAACCTCTGGGTATTAATCTCAAAATAATTTTATCCACGAACGAAGGACAATGAACATTTTAATTGAGTCTCTTAAAGGACAGGATCAGTAAAACAAAACACCAGAAGGTCTTCGCGTGCATATAGGGCTATCTCAGATCCATCAAGTAATGAAATGCGTACAATTTGTGTTTCCCCCAGGACGTGAATGGGACTAATGTTCCGTCAAGCACTTCACAGGTAGATTTTGCCGATACACATGGAGGCATCTATCTACTTCAGCTGGACGCCAGACCAGAAAAGTATCAGCCTTCCTACGACAGAGCCTTTCTTAGCCAGGGAGCTATATAAGAAATACACACGAGCAAACCTTGTAAGGAGGTGTACCGAAGAACTCAAGATCAATATTACAAGGTCTGCTGCTGGGTTCCTGGTCTTGAAGAAATATCATACAATGAGAAGGGTCATATTCTAACAAGCTGACCTTCGATATCTCGCCTTGCCGACTTAAGCTTGAGGCAGCTAACAAAACCACAAGAGAAGATAATAGCAAGAGCCAATAGGCCAACGTGACAAGTATTTTTAGGAATCGACAAGGTTTACCAAAATTGTGTAACAAGACTGAGAGAAAGTCGAGTAGTGTCTGTAAAAGATGGTGAGACAAGACGACGTGTTATCAGCACCTAATGAAATTAAAAAAACTAAAATTCTGCTCGTTTTACGTTCTTTCAATTCAGCTGCCATATTTGACAACTAAATGGTTGAATTCAAATGATTGTGAGAATTGAATTAAATTGAAGCCATCTGAAGTTCACTTGAAGTAATGAAACCAATCGAATGATATTAAATTTGATCCTCCTGGACCATAGCTCGGGCCATTCAACTTGTTTTAAACTCAATGCATGGTGGCATAAACTCGGATCAAAAAAATTACGCATTAGTCGAGCTAGCAAATCCAGTTTGTGACACTGCATATCGGGCGACGTTTAAGAATAACTGAACGGATTCTGCACTTTGTATTTGTGCTAAAAAATCAACCTATGTCCTAATTCTTGGACTATCTACCCACCGAATTTGAACCAAAACCGTTCGACTGTTAGGACGTGGCTGAGTAACAAATATCTTAACATTTAGGAGCTTCTTGCGCCGGATATTCACTACTTAAATATGCGAGTAGGTATGACTGAACATATTTCGACGTTGAAAGGCGTAGAGTCGATTCCAAAAACCAGTTGAAACTCTACTTGGATACTAGTGCTGAATACTGGAATTGCAAGTCTAGTCAGTGCATTGCTTCTTGCATTCTTTCCTAAAATTTTACTTTTGAGTAAGTAAACGCTATGTCACTGTTATATAAACCCAACTTGAGACATCCCTGTCATATGCAGTAGCCTCACAACCCTCCGAAGCAAAGTCCTATTTTTAAATTAACTCCATCTTGTATCCAGCACTGACTCATGCCAAAGACGTTGAATGGAAATACAGAAATCCCATCAGTTTCTCTCTCTCTGTACCTCGTCAAAACTATACAAAAGGCCTCATTCATATGCACGTCACATAAACTCCTTCGTAATGTATTCTTCCCTGCATCGTGTTGTGCGCCCACTTCTACCCTAACGTCTTAAAGGCCATCCACCATTCAATTGGCTCGATTTATTGCTCTGATATATGATATTAAGAAAAAGTATTTTTCGACTGCGAAATGTACGTGCGAAAAGGTATTTATCGCATTCGCCGTCGGTACGCCATTCCCCAGAAAACCACAAAAGTTTCCCCATTTCATTTCGTCTTGCTTAAAGCTACACCTACCTCGATGGTATTACCAGACCATTAAGACGAAGAAGTGCATCCGCCTCCAAGGCACGAGTGCATTTCGTATTCAGCTTTCATCCTTTCGTGCAAAGTGTTGATAGAAAATCTTATACAAAAAAAAAACCAAGAAAGAAAAGGACGAATGATACCAAAAGGAAGCCAGAGAAAAAATAATATGCATACGAGTGAAGAATACATAATTAACTTGACTAGTATACGTTTTTGTTATGAAGCAAACCAAATCCAAATGGATTATCATTTAAGTCGTCCTCAACTGACAAAGAACTTTCTTCGTAATATCCTTTTGTTTGCGGGGGCATTGAATCTCTGTACACATGGTGTGTGTGTGTATCCATGTGGCTTGCGGATGGATTTATTCTTGGATGACATTTATGCTTTCATATTTTATACTTTTTGTCGTTACTTTAACCCCTGTGGTAGTTTTCTTCTTTTTCTTCCCAAAAAAACAGAGAGTATGACGTGCATTTCAAAATGACAGGTCGTGTACTTTGGAACCGTAAACAAGACGTCATATCCTCACCTCTTAAGGCATAAATTAATTTAAATGCATTTTTTGGGCTTGCTTATTTTTGTTTGGCCGGACAGGATGCTTATTGAAAATAACTGTCAAGAATGAGTTTTGAAATGACAGATACATCAGACATTTTTAGGTCTTGTCAGGTTTAAAATGACATCTTTCAATTTGTCGACGATATGCAGACTGTAGTAGCCGTTTCTCTTTCTAATGACATTCTTAATATAGCATCAATAACTCTAAAAAAACATACTCAAAAGCTATAGTCACTTTGAAAACTCATTGAAAGCAATGATCTCAGATACTATTTGTTAATATTGAAATACTGAAATACTTCTGAATAAATGGATAATAGGTACTCGTGCATTGAATTTATGTTCCTTTGGAATTGCTATCAACATGAATGATTACGTAAGGTACTTGACTTCAATGAAGAAGAATTTCATCTGTGTTTGATTCAATCTCAGGATTACCAGGATTTTGTAGGCTGTGACTATAAGATTATAAAATAATGTATAGTTTCCATAAAGCCCCGCCTAGTTTTGGGAATGTTTTCCTAAAAAGTTTTTGATTTCTTCAAATCTTGGCAGTAAATGTAATCCTTGTAATGGCACAAAAATTAAGTGGTAGCGCTTTAAAATATATGTATGTCAGAGAGAATTAAATTTTGTTTTCATTGAAGTCAATGAATTGTTGTTTGAGATCAATGAATTCATATTTCGAATGTAATTTTCAGATACAAAAATATATTTGAACAAATGAGAACTAATGACAAGAAAATAAAGTCGATTTGATGTCTTATATCACTTGCTTTCAATATGATTGAGCTGGACTACGTGACTTGACTTCAATGAAAATTTTATTTATGTTGAATTAAATTTCAGAATTACCGAAACTGATTGCTTTAGGTTGTGACTACATCATTCATCATTTCCTTCAAGCCACATTTTTTTAAAATTAATTCATTTCTTCAAATTTTGACAGTAAAAGAAAGAAATGGCAGCGCGATATGTCATACATGAAAACTGATGTAATTGTTCACGGGATTCTAAAAGTTTAGTCTGATTTAACAATATGGAGTCTAGAGTTGCTGGTGGTGTCCTTGGACTTAATCCTCATTTTGGCTTAGACATTCTCATACAAGTTGTAATTTGAGTATGGACGAGGTCAGCTTGTTAGTTGCAGCCTGACCATCTGACCGAATGACGATGTCTTTCTCGAGATACTGCCTGTCAAGCAAATGTTGGACACATCTTTCTACGGACTTTGCCTTGAATTATGCCCAGTGATGTCGAGCACTTTGCTCTGCTTCTTTTGTTCAATAGCAATTCCTTTTTTGGTAGTTTTGTTGGGGTTAATATTCAGTCCTATAGTTCAACAGCTGTTCTGTAAGATCCGTAGTCCTCGCTAATGTTAGTGTTTCATCATCAATAACCTCCACATAAGAGGCTAGGACATTCCTTCTCGTGGTCTCTAGTGACGCAGATAATCATGGTTTCGAGTTCCATATCTGTTTAAGCAGTCGTAGTTCCCGGCAGCAGTCAGTCACGTCAATTTGGTAATTGAGTGTTCTAGCCTTATGAAATGGCTTCTGATAGGATTATTGAAACGTCTAATAGATCCGCCTCTTAACCTAAGCCATTGGTATTTTGTTTGTCTTATTCAATACACTCAGTCCTAAATGGTTATCTATGATCTCAGGTTATTCCCAAAGAGGTTAAACTGATGGGCTTCAAGGATTTCATACTTGTGGTGTCTCTTTAGTCAACTTTCTATCAACATGCCCTTCTCTAAAACCTTGTTAAGTGCGCGTCTGCTTTTCAGTATTTTCAGAAGAGCCATTTGTGAGGATTTCTAGTCCAGACAATAGCCGTCAACTTCTGGTGCTTTGTACGGCTGAAAGCTGCTTACCGCTTATATCAGCCATACTCCTGAGTACCATAAGTCAATTTAGTTAAATGAAACCTTTGGCTACAGTAGATATTTAACGGGTTGTCCACAAGGAAGTTAAATGCTACATATTTCTGACAGCATAAGATTGATATAAGAAAGTATCCATGTCCCAAAGCAGAGGCTCTCACTGAAGCCGTATCTCACACCATTGTTGTTATTTCATATCAAACTGTTGCTTTTCTTTCCTCACTCACTGTACGCCCCTCACAATCACTTCATTTTCTTACTTAAAACTCGTATCGTACATTTTCTACCAACTACTACAAGTCGAATTGTTAAGGAAGTTAAATTAATTAAATTTTCAACCAAATTGTTCAAAAGTGCCTTGCCCTTGCACTCAAATGGAACACCTTTAACTTAAGACATACAGACGTACACACAAATGCATTTTGTACACCAAGTTTATGTGCAGTATAACCTTGAATTGCAGAGAACATAAAATAAGTAGGTATTCTCGTAATTATTTTGTTTTTTTTTTTTTTTTAAAGCACAAAGTTCACCATACGAAACCATTTTTTGGTTTTTTCTGTTGCAATACCTATATTTAGCATTGATTGTTTTTACTTGAATTTTTTTTCGAGAATTCTTTAATTTGCCGACGGAGATTTTATCTTAAGAGATTTCGCCTTGCACGTGGCTTCTTCGGAAAACATTTTAGAAAGAGTGTGATGGAAATTTTGCCTCATGAAGGTGATGAGTTTTTTGAAACAAACAAATAAGTCACATGCATCCACTGTGATCGGACGAATGATACTGATCTAAGCACGTGCACTATTTTAACAAATAATCATTCGGTATTTTTGAAAATTTACCGAAATGGGCATGAACACCTTTTGCTTCTGTCGAAAATTTTGCAAATTTAATACCAACTTACATGATAGCAACCTAACTCTCGTGTGATTTGTTTTGACAAGTTTTATTGGCCAAATTCTAGGCGATACAGTAGGAGGACATCTTTAAGTATTTAACGAAAAATCCCTGTCACGATCATCTACTGAACCTCAATTTATTGGTCTGATTGAAGGTTCTCTTAGACATCTGCAGCGTCGGCAGTAAAATTTCTGACAGTAAGACTTACCACATTTGCTACAGTCTCGTGGTACCCAATTGACGCCACGCGATCAGGAAGTTAAGTTAACCCTTAACCAAAGAGTATAGCACATACCTAATCTGTCAAAGTCGCGTTGACATAAGACGCCATCTGCACATATGAGATGATATTTTGCTCCACTTTATACATTGTGACAGATAGGCATCAGGCTTAGGTGATTCTAAAGAGAATTCGTTAAAAAAGAAGGCTAATTCTGCATCTGGAATGCTATCCAAAATCTCGAGAACCTGTGCTATCAACTGCAGTGGATTATTTGAAAGATGGACATCACCAAGAAACGAACGAAAGCTTCAAATAGAACCTTGCTAGTAGATGTCTAAGAATCATCTTGAGGAGTTTTTGACCCAATCATATCTTCAAGGAGCAAATTCATCAAGAAATAAGTCAACCCTTAGTTTATGGAGGAGATGATGGGAGTGGATCGTATACAGTGTAGACAAAAGAGAGGAATATCTTAGGCAAACATGAAAGGGAAGAAAAGCAGCAGAAAAACAGGAGGTACGTCCAACGCCTTATGCCCTTAGGGATGCTTTTAAGCCGCTCGAACTGTCACATGTCATCTGATTGATTTTCAAAATACATATAGGCATATTGCTCACGCAGGCTTTTTATCAATTACTCATCGTCCTTGAGGGTGCTGCTTCAGAGGTGATATATGTTGAATTAAGGATGAACTCCAATCTATATATGTGTCCAAAATGACAAATATGTTATATAAAACCTTTGTCTAAAATTCTCTCTGGTTTTGGAAACAACAATCTACTCCGTGAGTGTTTGCAGAATGGATGTATAGGTTAGGTATAGTGAGACCGCGGATAACCAAGAGAACGCTGTCGTTTTGTTGGACTTTTTAACGCCCCACAATTGCATTTTTGCTGCGAAATATATTTCAGGACCAAAACCCAGATAAATACTCCATTTTCATCAACTGAATTGATCTCTCTGTCTCTCTACCTAATCCCCATCGATTAGTTTATTTCTTTTGACTGAATTTTCATTTTCAAAATCCAAAAAAAAAAAAAGAGAGAAAAAAAAAAGAAACAATTCTATTTAAAGATTGTGATCGAAACCTTCAAACTGATTTATTTACATTCATCCTATTTCGGCTTATCTGCGTCGTCGTCCCCAACCCCGGTGCCCGCTCCCATTCCCCGCATGAAGCCCCCGGATTTTCCATATCCAATCTGAATAAAGTGAAGGCACGTAATAACGAACAACATCAGTTTTTATCCAGATAAGCAGAATCTCATTACGAATCTTCTTATTGGGACCGAAAGCGAGCGAGACACTGTACACAGTCATGGATGGGATACGTCCTCCTCTGCATTGTTGTGCCATCAATTTGGTATAGAATTTTCCATGTTTTTTCCTCTTCGTTCCTTCTTCAATTTCACTGCTGCTATATGCCTCTCGGTGTTATCTTCCATTTTTAGAATTGAACCAAAAAAAAAACGAAAAGGAAAATTTATTACATACCTACTTTCAAGTTAGTTCGTTGTGCGCCTTCCTTGTGCTCTCTTTCACTGTATTCATGCCCTTAGGGGGGTGAAATAATAACAAGAAAAAAAAAAAAAAAAAATATATAAGAAGAAGAAGATACTCTGCCTATTTTGTAGGCCACGGAAGCAGTTTATACATACATCCATCTATAGAGAATTCTATAGCCAAAGGATATGTATCTGTATCTGATTTTTGGGTTGACTTCTCTTGAAATATACCATTCTAAACAAAAAGATATCTTGGAAACGATTTCAAGGCAATTCTATATCTCTAAACCCCATTTCTGCTCTATAAATACAAAAAAAAAAAAAGAAGACGATTTTTCTGTTTCTCTCTGCCCTGTGTCGGTTGAGTTTCAGTAGAAAATGTGTTTGTCATGTTGTTTTTCACTTAACGAGAGACATTGCGACATGATTTTCTGAAAAGACGCCACGTGATGGAGGGAATCATTTTCATCGCAGACACGAGTACCAAGAAGATTCTTGAGAATTTCAAAAAGTTTTTTTTTTTTTTTTTTTTAAATTTTTTCTTTTAATTATCTGCAAAATTAATTTTCTTCTTCTTTAGCCTTAGCCAAGAGAGGGAGAGAGACCAGCAAATACGTTCGCAAGGCAACCCCTTTCTTTGGGAATTCCTTTAACGCAATTAAGATTGAAATTTTTTTTTTTGAAAATATTCAACCTCCCCTCCTCCATTGGCAAAGAGTTGCGCTGCCATAGCTTTTGGAGAAAATTTTAATTACAACTATAAAGTTTATCCCCATCTTATCCGTTACAACAATATGGCGCCGCATTCAGTATTTATTGTAGAAATACTTTTGCTCTATATAAATAAAGGATCTGTGTTTGAGTTTGGTTTTATTTTGTGTAATTAAAGTAATTTCACGATTTATTTAACGTCTGTTCTGTCCTATCCTGTCCCTCTGACGCCGGCCGTCCGTCCGTACGTCCCAAGAGATTGTATTAAGCGCATAAGCTGGAGGGGTTGGTCCTTTTTTTTTTCGTTTTTCGTTTTTGCGTTTCGAGTTGGGGTAGTGTAAATAACAATAAATTACAATTTAATTTTGAAATTGAGACTGGGTGGTAGTAACCCCAAGGCGATGGGTTTTTGTTGTTTTCGAAGCTCTCAACGACAACACCCTTAATAATTCGGGGAAAACTGCTGAAGGAGTGTACCTATAATCCTAGTTAGTTATTACATAAGTGTTGGAAGTACGTCACCCCTGTAGTTTGGCTGCCAAATTTTTTGTTTGCAACTGAATACATTTTATTTGGACGATATTCGAGTTGAATTGTAGATTCTTTAAAACTTCCTTAAGAAGGAGGATGAGGAAAACCAAAATCTCTCTTAATACCCAAATAGTACCAAGTCATGCGTCCTTTTCGATGGAAAAATACTTATATTTGTTACTAGGTAAGGCCAATGCCGAGCACTGGTCTGGTGGCATGCACTGGGGAAGACCTCCAACCTAATCATAATGGAAAACAACTCAACGAGTTGCTTGTCTCAGTATTACTGGTGCACTGAGAACCTCTCCCACCGTAGCGCTCCAAACCATGCTCCACCAACTTCCAACTGACATCGTCAGCAAACAACTGGCTGCCTGCTCAGCAATAAGACTGAGAAGTTCCAAACAATGGAAACAACAACACACTGGACACGCCAGAATACTTCTGATGCAAAGCCATCTTCCAAAGGTCACCAACATGGGCTACAAATGCTTAATACCCAGACAGAGCAGAATGGACATAACTGGTTGTTCTCCACCATGAATTGCTGACTATCTTCACGGATGAAACCGAAGAAGGAGTCGATGCTGGTACATTTTTAAAAGATCTGGACATTCACCTCTCATTCAGCCTTCATAGCTACTGCAGCGTTTTCCAAGCCGAAGTCACTGCCATTCATCAGGCAGCTGACTGACTGGCGGTTAGTGCAGTATCAGTATCGGATATTGTCATATACATCGACAGCCAAGCAGCCATCAAATCCCTCGAATCCAGCAGACTGTCGTGTATCTCTGAACGATATAGTTGGACAGTACAACCTCACCTTGGGTCACTGTAATATACCAGGGAATTGCGAAGCTGACGAACTGGCCCTCAGGTCTAAACAGCATAAACGTCACCGACATCGAGGCGCCAACGTCCTATGCTAAATACCTTGTCCATGCCGACGCGGTGAGAGAAGCCAACCATCGGTGGCAACAGCTGCTTTGGCCCGCGCTAAACGAAACCAGGTCCATCGGACTTCTGAAACATAAGAGAGAAACCCTCTCCAAAATCGTAAACACCCTCACCGGACACTGTGCCATAGGAAGGCATGCCCAAAGACTGGGCATCCCCTACAATGACTACTGTAGAAGTTGTAGAGATGAAGAAGAAGAGGAGACTATCAGTCACCTCCTATGCACGTGCACTGAAATACCTGTTCAACGATCTAAGTGATCTAAACAATGCCTGTACGGCTAAGATAGGCTCCTTCATACTAGAGAGAGAGGGTGACCCACCCACCTTTACACATCGGCAGCACGATGGACCAACTACTGGTCTAAGTGTGTCCTTATCCAGAGCCGGTTTCAATCAACCAACCAACCAACTAAGTAAAGCAAATGCCCAAGATAGACACACAGGTCCCCAAGACTTGTATTTTCGAGAAGAAAACGTTTCAATCGTAAGTAGAAGTTTAAGACATGTCTCAGGTCGAAAAATGAGATAAGAAGCAAACTCCAAAACTGCTCTTTAGAATCTGGTTCTACTGACTGCCAAATGGTTCAACTACTTATTGACTACATGATACTGTACGAGTCCTTCTAAAACAATTGGAAGCCACTTTCCTTGTGATCGAACAATGAAACTGTTGCCATGGGGTCATTCCTAAATCTATGGGTACATACAGAGCAGTCAGATAAAGTCAGAGGTTAGGTAAAGTTAAGTAGGTTTGAAGTCTAGTCTTCTCGAAGTAGGTCACTAGGACTGCTGTGAGCTGTGATTCCCTTGATACCACGAAATCACCATTAAGTTGATTCCGAATAAGTTTCATTTACTATTTTGTTAGCCTTACTTGCAGTCCTCAAATGTCAGCTGGATTGTTCTTTAACTGTTTCCCTCTAAGTTTACCTAAAACATGGTGCTCTTCATTGAGTAAGGGTGTTCAATTATGCTATATTCTCCTCTACATGAAATGTCGATTGGTTCTTGGCCTGTTCTTTGATGGTAACTTGGTGACTTGAAGATTTAACTGAGTCAAAGAATCCTCAAGATGATTCTTAGTAGTCTACTTTTGGACCATCAACTACGCTAACCACAGACAGGCAAATCTGAACAGAGTGTGCAAGGTCTTGGGGCCGGTTCTAAGCTGTAAGAAAACAGAGAAAATAATTAGGCCAGGGAAACTCTCTGGACCACGACCATCGGATTCGGATATATACGGGCAATGCAATGATCTACAGAGAGTTCACTGTACAATCTATGGAATCGGGAAATCATTGCCAGTAATCGACTTATAAACTGCAACCCAGGGGATGCAGGTTCTTTGAACTATAGGCCACACTCAACTCAGTATACCAAGCACTGGTTCTAAATTGGATCAGAACTGTTAAAGCTTGTTATTTTCCGGATAAAATACAGTCATTCCTTAGACTTTCCGATTCTGTGGTACATGTCTAGATCGTTGGTGGTTTGAACGGCTGACTGTGGTGCCAATATCTATTCAAGCCACAATGCCTTATTTCACTTGATGGACTTTATTGTTTTTTGTTGTTTACTGGGAGCTCAAGTGTGAATTTCGAAGGTTGCTGCTTTGGAAGACTCATTAAAGTTTGTGGTCATATAAGCATTGTCTAGGTGACTAAGACTCAATCTAATGAGCTAGTCATCTCCTGAGATTAGAAAGTTTCGAATACTAATGGGCTCCTTGGTGATATAGTAGACATTCCTTCTATTACACGAACTTGCTTCTTCATCAGCCATCGAGGCGAGTGAGTCGATATGATGATTTTTGTCACGTCTTGTACTGCGCTGCCCTTCCCTCTTTTTCGCCCACTATTTAGCTGAAGTCTAGGTTTTGGTTGCTGTAGTCTGATCGATTTGTCTCTAGTTATCTGCCATTAGACAAATATTTCAAGGGTTACCCACGTTCTCTTGGCTTATGCTGCCGATCATTTTGTCTCTAAGACCAGCAGTCCATGATCATTCATTACATTAAGCATAGTTTTGTCCGGTCTACCTTGTGTTTGAAGTTGAACATCGCTATTATGATGAATGTGGACTAATATATTCGCACTTTCCTTAGAAATTTCAGGTGACAGCGACCAGAAGGTGGGAGTGGCACTAAGATCTGCCGGGAGATACTGCTTCTAAACGGTCTGTGTAAGTTGTTCGTTATCCCGATTTTTACTTGGGACAGCATTTTACTTACGTCCTCTTATTGTCCTCCTACAAGCAAAACACTGTGCCAAAATACATATAAGTATATAAGTCCAACCACATTCAATCCTCAACTATAGTAACCTTGCAAATTTCAACTTAATTCGTCCGAAATCCATTTTCACGCTCATTCCGTATGTATCTACCCTGTCGTGTCAACTTTTCCTAGATTCCATTCATCCATTGTACTTCGCCCAAAAAGAAGAAAAAAAAAAAAAACAAAACTTGAAACAATACATAGTAAGAGCATTAAGGCGAAGCTAATGTGAAGTTAGCGTGATTACATTACAGACATGCGGTAAGTTTTTTTTGTCCCTTAATTTAAGATAATCACTTCATTGCCTGCCAACTGGCTATTTTCGTCCTACACCCTCGCTCGCTGGAAATGCGTGTAAAATGCCAATTGACTTATGAAACAAAAACGAAACTCAGTCCAACTATTTATAGCTACATTTTCGGGTAAAATTCTTATCGAACGGAAGCGATTATATACAATTTACACAGTAGTGGCAGCACAAAAAAACTTTCAGTTCGAGTTAAGTATCTGAAAGTTTGAAGGTTGTATGCTCAACCACTCCTACAAGAGAGAGAATAAGAAAACCACCTACCTACGCAGATTAAATCACTCGGCACCGTGAATAAGATACATTCCACTCCCTCGGATGTACAAAAATATAATGGATACAACATTTGACAAATCTTGAAGTTGAAGCCCGCACGGTGCTCTCGAAATTTACGACATCAAACGCCCGATGAGAGCAATCCATGATGTGGCGCAATCGTTGTTGCATGAAGTTAGGATAAAAATAAAGTCAGAGATACACACATCAAATGGCGCGGCAACTTCCAGGGCGGATATTCGCCCTTTTGTGTTCAAAAACTATTAAAAATCTCAGAAAAACAGACGACACACGCACCACTCGCCTCGCAGACAGTGCGCGACACATTTTCCAAAATGACAATAAAAAGTATCTTAGATCAACCGACAGACAAGACACACAATACCCGGCCAGCGGCAGGTTCCCATTGTCGCTCCTTCGGACTTTCGAAAAGACGAAGAAATTTTATTGCATTCAAAACAGACACAACAGGAACAGGAGCATAGAGTGTCCTGGCATGCATATCAAATGCGCTAAATAACCCTTTTTGACATTGATTTTTGTTTGATGAAAAGATACTGTGTTTTTCTAGTCATTTTGGCTGGGTTATGGAAATATTGATAAAAAGAAAATTAGAGCATGACCTGAACACACGTTCAATTGTTGAAAGTCATCCCTTTTTTTTTGGTTTTATTTCGTAATTTATGAGTTGTGTACCCTTTCGGGCTATTGTTTCGACTTTGTACTGTCGAAGAGACAATGGGAACGTAGTCAAAACAGATTGGATATGACTTTCTAAAAGTGAACCAATTTTTAGGCAAATTTTTACAATTTGTGTGGACGTTCTTTTTTTTTTCCTTCGTTGCCTGGTGGTGGTTTTTTTTTCAGGGAAAGGATATCACGGTGTCCCCGTAAGAAAAATGAAGGTAGGTCTTCTCATCAAAAGAGTGACTCTCAGAAAGTACTTGTACTTGGACTTGATTTAAGACAAGAAACTTAACTTATTTACTCACTCAACCTCTCCCGCAAACCCGGTTACGAACCAGCTCCTTCCAATTGCGCAACCCCACCAATTGTTTGCGCCACCTAACGCGAGGTCGTCCTCTACTACAATGTCCATCTGTGGTGGTTTCAAAGACAGTCTTAACTGGCTCCATCTGCTCTACATGACCCATCCATCTTAGCCGCTGCATGCGAACTTTTCTAAGGAAGTCAATGTCCTTGTACAGACCGTATAGTTCGGCCATTCAAAGTCTTCGCAAATAACCAAGGGCACCCTAATCCGAAATGAGCTATAAATGGATACGGAAAGTGGAGCTTCAATTATCTGTGTCTGTTCTTTATAAGCTTTTGCATTCTGAAATTGCCTGCAACCTTCTATTGTGTGCTTGACAAAATATGTTTCTCAACAATGAAAACCGCAGAATATTATTGCAACAATTGAGACTTGAGGAAGACTACAGGTATCTTAAGGACATAAAGAGCGGCTTACATTCCAAGACTTTGAGTAGCCACCAGAATAATTTGTTTCCCCAAAATAAACTACCTCACCATTTGATTTCCCTTTCCTGGGAATTCTTATATGGTATCCCTGATTGCACTAAAAGATTGGGATGATATAGTCCACTTCCTTGTAGGGTCTCAATACTTGCCATCGATTGAGAAATTAGGCTATAAACGTTTGGAAACGGGCTTGACTTGAGCTCCAGTTTTAGTTGCTGGCCTTTTATGCGTATTTCAGCTGAAACGAGTTCCTATATTGAGTGTCATGGTCAAACACTTGTTAACCGCTGGTTTTTTGGGCTTATTAGGCTGTTCAACAGTAAAGCCTTATCTTTGAGAATTAGGGAGACTCTGTATAAGACCCTGATCATTTCAGTCGTGCATTATGGCACTGAAAAAAATGGACTTTATTGAAAGCGGACGAAGATATCATTAAATATCTTCTTCGACAGCGACATCGACCTAGTCATAAAACTGCGTATTGGACGTCTGAGATAAAAGGACGACGCAGTGGGACTGGTGGCGCGTACAAGTTGAAGGGCACCTCGGCCTCGCAACTGGGGGCAACTAGCTAAAGACCGAGCTTAGTGAAGAGGCTTGTTGGTTGAGGTCTAGGTTCACCATCTTCTTGAATGTTTTGGTCAGACTTTCATATTTATGATCATTTTAACAAATTCTATGTTTTGAACGATAGTAACAGACTTCTCTTGCATAATTTTCATAGTAATCCACCTTGAACTGTGGAGTTTTTTGTTTTAAATTTTTCATAGGACTGCTTCACGTTCCAAAAGTGCCTGAGTGCATGTATATTCGCATACTTGAGTAAATTCCAGTCATCTGCGTCATTTAGAATTTACAGTCGAATAATTATTTCATGCCATCATCCCCATTGACAGAGCCTGACAGAGCCACCCTCCCTCGTGTAATTCATGACCTCTATCTCTCTTTCGCGTAAGCCATCATTCACACCATCTTGCACATAACAATCTACTTAAACTCACAACACTTCCTGCTCACATGACAACGCGCTTAATTATAATTAAGTTTCCACTTAAAGTGGGTGTAACTAACATTACAAGGCATCTGCTTGGTATTCCTCCCTCCTTTACTAGGATACGCAACGCAATACATTAACATCTGCTAAACAAAGAAATTAATAATGGCTGACATTTATTTTCCTCCATTGATGCGCATACAGGTATCTGTCAACATCCTCCTACCTGTTTGTAGTTTTTTTTTTTTCTTCTCCTCTCCCCGCACATTATTAACCTTCGCCTTTGAGTTGAACCTCTGATTAAGCAATGCCGCGTCGCCATCAATGATTAAAACATAAAAAAAAAAAGAAAGACAACCTTTTTTTTTGAAAAAAAGACCGACATTCGGTGGAAAAAAATACCTGATTGAAATGCCTAATAATTCGATTTGGCCCCTTAGATACACCATGACGATGAGGCGGATTCAAAGAAAAGACAAAAAATCTCTCTCAAGACGAAGAGGCAGAAGATGGCTATCTTCTCACATGTGGATAAATTTATGGAACGAAAATTTACACACAAATTATCAATATCTCTTCGGGAATTATGGCTCAGGCTTCAATGGGTCGCGCTTGGTTGGGTTTCTCCCGCCGCCGTAATCTCTGTTCACACACAAAAAAGTATCTACTATAAACTTATAATATCATTCTTAATGATTCGATCGATTTTTTACGGTCCCTGGAGCGTCGGAACTGGGAATCGATTCCAATTCCTTCTCTCCACCAGTCGAACTCCTCGACAGGGCTTGGGTTAACCCATAGGCTTTATACTACACACATATACAGATACCTACCTTACGTATGCATAATGAAGTTATTACAAATTTATATGTTAAAATTTATGCAGCTATTAAATTTCGTGCGAGCAGCAGCACAAACGCACACACATACACGCGCGCTCCGTTTGACAGACGCACGAACGCGCTCGAGGAATATTTAATGAAATAAACAGAATTATACTGCCGCTGAGCTGCTGCTGCTGTTGCTGCTGCTGTGGTTGATGATTCCCGCTGTCCCGCCGCCCCGCTGCTGGTGCGCTCGCTTAAAGGGTGTGTACGAGCGCGCCTAAACTCAATTAAATGAAATTTGAATAAAAAGAATATATATCATATAAACCAGCAACAACAACAACAACAACAACAACAAAAACATTGATGTAATGAATTTTGTCGCGACATTGTTGTGGTACATACTTATACACACAATCGACAGTTGGTGCTAGCAGACACATAAAATGTATCTTTTTTTGCTCTCTGCTGGTTTTATTCGTATCTATTGGGCTTTTTATTGCATTTTTGTGTGCGGGTGAGTTCGCCAAGCCAATTGAGATGTGCACGGTTGTTTACACTTTTCGTTGGCTTTCATAATTGAATCGAAGTCATGATTTGAGTCTAGCATCGGAGTCATGTTCTGGGGAAGGCTGTCAGGTTGGTCTTTTGTTGGTTAAATTGAGTTTGAACCAAGCTTGGAATTCTGGAAAGAGTTTTTGTCAAATATTTGTTGGAGGAATCAGCCCTTAGAAAGGATTCTTTAAGTGAGAAACTTTTACTTGAAAGACTAAGTCGGGTTAACCAACTCCAAGAGCGTCTAGATATGGCCGACCAACGCGCTAGACAAAGTCCAGTCTAATGGATAAGAATCGCAGTATGTCTCTCGTTACATGTAATTAAGTTATATTCAGAAGAAATAACCAGTACCAATAGGAGATGGTCACAGTACACCACCCAGCTGACCACATTCTCGCCAGAGGTTGATTCCAGGCACTTTAGCTGCCTATTTGGATTATTTATATTTACTATGGGCTACTGCATAAAAAGAGGCACACCATCCAGCTAAGCATAAGCTGCAAGGAGAAGATCAGGCGATACTTAAGCTTCCATGTACGTGCCATGCCATGCTCGCAGAAATCTCCATCATGGATGTGTAATTCCTCAATAACGTTGGCGAAAAAGCGAACGTATGTTCCTGTGTTTTATCCCAATCTTCCACAGCCAGACACTAGAATCGAGCATTAGACCGACATACATAATTCATGTCATGTCATTGAAGTTCACGGAATGGACTCTTGAGAAGCTTGAAGGGTACCCTAATTCTTATTGAAAGAAACAAAGGCTAGAAGGCCTATCGACGAGCCTCAGTAAGGTTGTTAACGAACAAAATTGGCGTTTCTAAAGTGTTGCAAATCTAAAAGAGACCCAAACACTGTTTGAATTGCCTTTTACTCTGGCAACGTCATCGGCGCTTATATATTTGTCCAAAAATAGCTCGTATTATAGTCAATTGAGCCAATGTTACCGGACACACTAATGTGTCTACTTCCATTTGACACTTCACTTTTGAACGAGTTAATTGAACGAGAGCTTCGCCCGTGCTATCGACCACCGCGATCGTGCAATTTGGCACCACTCCTCCAATTTGTCTTGGTAGAGTCGAAGTGGCAGTTGTCACGTTTACTTTGCAGACCATTTACGCTGACATAGTGAGTGAGGATATTTATGATTTTATCTTTGTAAAGTTTAATCGAACTAAGCGCAAAGAGGGGTAGAGATTCCCATATGTTTGGCTAAAATACTCTACAGCGCACCGACAACCGTTGGAATGGAGGAGGATTTCAGTAGCTTATTTATGACTTGAGATAGGTTTGCTAGTAGATAGAAGTAGCCTAATGAGTAGATCTTAGTAATGGGTGCTAAAAAAACTCCTCAATGTCAATACAAAATATGCGTTTACTCAGAAGGCACAACCTTTCAAAATCCCTGGAATCGCAAATGATGGATGGAGCCTAGTAATGAATCGTTTACATCGATAGCTCAATCTTTCGCTGGGTGCCTTACACTGTGGTTAGTGCATTGGAGTTCCAAGTTTAAATCCTGGAAAGTGCCATTTCCTGCTAGTGTCTGAGAAACATCATGTGATGTACACGTCCGCCGTCAGGTGCCGAAACGTTGTTGGTTAGGTATATCATGGTAGCAATAGTAAGACCTGTCAAATGGTATTGCTGCCGTAAAGTTGTTGAACAAAGCCTACTGCTAAAATTGTTTCCTTCTTTGAAGAACAACATGTCAAAGTCTAGCTTTGGTTTTAAATAAATCATAGCACTGAACCCTTAAGAAATTGCTTTTTTTATGACTGTTAAGTGGGTGACATGGACTCTACAAAATCTCCATCAACTTAATCGAAACTTTTTCGCATTACAGTCTTACATGTTTTTTTAATAAGCTGTGAAGCTTGTCGCAACAGAGCAGAAGTAAGAATTTGGCAAACTCTAATTCAAACAACCTCCTACCCATTTCGTTCCCATGATTGAGTTTTCTCTACTTTTGAAATACCTAGTCACTTCATAAACACTTTATCAATCCCTCCTATGAATTAGGTAGAATATATTTTGGTGTTTGAGTGCTTTCAGCTGTCTCAGATCTTGCAGTTATCCTTAAGATGTTATATTTAAATATGAGTCTCTTTGTCATATCAAGTGACATTCATCTCAAGCTTTTTGTATACAATTTATACAAGCATTTTTACTGCCAAAATTTCCCATATCACCCACACGGCACTAATTCACCCCCATTTCAAAACATATCGTATCGAATTCCCAAGAACAAAATCCAATAAACCCTAATCACATTATAATTTCATAATTCCCTCTCATATAAACAGAAATTCTTAATTTAATCATCATTCAAAAAACTATAATAACCTTCTATTAAGCCATTCAAGTCGTCGAAATTTTTTAATGGGGTTTTAATCTTTTTTAATGTCCGCCCGATAAGAATTGCCCGCATTTTCAATTCCCATCAGCATAACTAATTGTCAACCCCGTGCTAAACCTCTCCACTAATTTAACTCCATAACAAATCAATTCACCACAAAACCGAGAAAAAAAACATGAAACTGCTTAACATTATCGGTCTCAATATAAAATCGCTTAATTTTTTTTTTTTTATGATAGACACCTCCTTTCTCCGTGCACACGATGGAACAAACTATCCTGTATTTTATTTTTTCTTTCCTGAGGAAGCCAAGTCAAAAAAAAAAAAAAAATGAGAGCAATAAATCTGCAAAGCATTAAATTAAATAGTAAATGTCATAAAAAATTATATATATTCATTAGGATCAATAAAAGACGGACACCATCGTCGTCGCAACGATAAATAAATTAAATTTGTCAACCAAAACACTCTAAGCTGAGAGAGAGAGAAAAAAAAGGACCACGGTTTTACCAATAAATACCCAATAAATCAAAGGAAAAAAAGAGAAGCCATTACGCACGCCACTAGCGGTAATTATACGCAATAAATAAATAAATAAATAAAATACTTAACAACAGGAAGGAAGGAAAACCCCAAGCAGAAGCAGAAAAAAAAAAGCTCGGCCTTAGTGCGAACGGGGGGTTAAACGCTGCTGCTGCTGCTGACGAAAGCAAAAGTATCTAGATATGCGCCCCGTAGTAAAAACATTATATTGCCCCCGTCAACGTCGTCGTCATCGTGTTGCAGGAACACAAGTCGGGGCGGCAAAAAAAAAAAAAAGAGAGAAAAAAACACCAAACTTTTACAATCGTTTAAAAACTCGTCAAAAACCCCTAAAATTTTAATTTTACGATGCCACAAAAAGCATATTAGCACCAATGTCTGTTATGTGGTATCTAGAGGTCTTTCTCTGGATAGGGATTCAGCAGACGTTTGTTCCTGCTTCTTTTTGGCTAGACTTTGTCCAGAGATTTGACAGCGCACTTCAATTGTAGGTACCAACTACAATCGATCAGATTCGCTTTCGAAGCGATAGTATCATCTTTTTGCCAGATCGCATTTGAAGCCCTCAAATGACACCCCTACTCTACTCACACGCTCTCTCTCTATGGCGCTGCTGGGTGTGTGTGTTTGATTTTTTGGTCAGCCATTATTTCGCTGTCTCTTTCGGGCGCGACATGTCGCATTGCTCGCACATGCACGAGGAGAGGTGGCTCTTTAGTTTGTGTGTGCCCTGTTGAGAGTGAAATGGCCGAGTGACGGCGAACGGCAAACGTCACTATGGGAGGAGGGTTTTAAAGAGAAGGCTGGCTGTCAGTTTGACAGTGGTGGCAACGCCACCAGGAAGGTAGATTCAATTTGTGTGTGTGTGTGTGTGATGATGATGATTTCTCTTTTTCTTGTTTGTTTATTTTCTGTTTCTGATGAAAAAGGTTGGTTGGAAATTTTTGAATTTTATTTTTTTTTTTTTTTATCTAGGGGGAGATTCATTTTACCGTCGCTTGAAAGGATGATTGGAATTTGTTTGCCGGCATGTGCTGATGTTTGCATTTTATTTTTTTTTTCTAAATAAACTAATGAATGTATTTTAATGTAGACTGGGGAGGTGTTCGTTCAGTGGTTGTCAAGCTTTCACAAATTGATGGGTCAATAAATTTTATCGGCTATCGCATTGTCACGTGCAGTATTTAAGAAGATGGAGGTGCGGTAAAAAGGAACTGAGATCTGTCATGGTGATTGACTTGGCAAATGATAACAAGATGATTAGAGTAGAATGTGACACAGAACGTCAGTAAGATATGTATTTATTTTAGAGGCGTTAGATATTTGAATCTTTGATGGATATTTTGATACTTTTTGGGACATTTTAGTTTTCGTTCCTATACGAATAGGAATAAGTATCTTTTTGATGGAAGTTAACTCCGAAAAATGCGCCTTTAAATTTGTTTTCGGAAAAATTCGAAGATTTTAGAAGTTTTAGTCAGGATGAAAAGACATGGATTCGAGGAAAAGAATCCAAAGTATTAAGGGCTTCCAATTTTAAGAATATTGACATAAAGTGCAAGTTTCAACCTCTAAATTTGGCTAAAATCCTGGAAAAGAAAGCTATTTTTTACAAGATTTCTGTGAAGCTGCAATCAATGACTAAAAAGAGGAACAGAAAGGTGGAACACATTTCTAATGAATAAATTTCGTGAACATCCAATATGTACCTTGGTGTTCTGTTCCATTGCGAAAATACTCATTTACTCTGGATCATATTTTCGTAGTAGGCTGGTCATGCCCTATTGTTAATTTTTCTCTCATTGGAGTATATGTAGGTACAGCTGAGGCAACCTACGTACGGCATCATTGACTAAATATCGTCTAGGTTTGGCGATTTGTAGAGGAATTTTTAACCCACTTTCCTTTCATCTACTTAAGAAACCGCAATTCACTACTCTTCTCCTTATACTCTGAATCCTTTCTCCAATGTGTGAGCTTAGTGAAATGCACTTTTCACATGCCGCCGTAATGTCTTAAAACCCAGGGACGGTTTTGACTTTAAACCTGACTCTTGTGAGTCTATCAGCGTGGTTGGTGCTTTGAATGTCGTTGCAGAAGTTTTTTTTTCAAAATGCTGTCTTGGCAGTCCTGTCATCGAATTTTCCTTTGGTGTTAATGTCTTTTTGGTTCTTTGCGTAGAGGGAGTAGTTCACTGGAACACCAAATGAGGTTTGTAGTTTTCTTGCCGTCTGTTTAGGGACAGAACAGACTTTAACCAGTTTAACCTTTGTTTGTTTATCAAAGGAGTTAGCTGGGGCTTAGTGTGTGATCTGTTGGAACTAGATTCGAATGTTGCCTAGGTCCCTTTAATTAAATTTTGGTGCTTTACACTAAATAGAGAAGAGAACTATATGATAGTCTATCTTGAACATAATAGTGTAGTCGTTCCTTTGGTGAGGCTTGTTTCAAGCTTTTTTGATTGACTGAGTATTAAGCGAGTCCTACAGCTGCCCATCGTATTATTGCAGACTGAACATCAAATCCCAAATAGAACTGAGGACCAACAATGGCACATAATTCCTTTTCTCTCAAGCCTTCGACTAACCTGATTTGAGGATCCAGACAGTTTTAAATGAGGCTTGAATCCACTGTATATTAATTAGGGATCTCTAATACCTGACTGGGTGCAACTGCTATATGGTTAGTGCGTTCGATTACTGTTCCAGAACCATTTACACGCAACCACCACTTACTGACAAACACTCAAGAGTATCACTTTTAAGAGAAAGCTTCTGCCCTTCGGCAGGAACATATAAGCGCTCAACACGTATATGTATTTATGAGAAGCTAAGCTTTGGCCCTCTATGGCCTGACTGTCCACCAGAATTTGCATGGATCTCTATTAGAAGTAACTTCTCAATTTATGCCGCTCTTTAGGAACTAGTATCCGAGACTTCATCCCAATTCATCTGTGTGCTGAGCTTTCACGGTGTCGATGACCAATAAACACTTGAATCCTAAGTGATAGATAAATTCCCATTGGCTTAACATCTAACTTCTGTCACCGAACCAAGTGAGTAGCTTCTAATGCTGCTTACCTATGTTCGATTTAAAATTTCTTCTCCGCCAGAATAGCGCCATGGTACCTTATCACATCAGTCATAGTCCTGGATGCTCTTCGAGTTCTCAGTATGCATAACAGTGCTAGTTAAGGAAAATGGGTTACCTGCAACTGGTAGGTGGTCATAGTCAAATGAAGCTAAAGTTATTCTTTATCGTAACATTTCTTAAATCCATTACACTGCCACCACGTCAAAGCAACTTCCAAACGACCATCAGCCCACAGTCTGATGGAAGACCACCTAAAGACTGCTTCAAAATTGACCCGCTATAAATCCATCCGCCCTTATGGTATACACCAAATAAACAACCAAACAAACTGTTTAGGCCACCCATGACCCTTGCCTACAAATACGCCTGTGTATCCCCATCCAAAATGACATATTTATTAGGTGCTCATTGCAATAACTTGTGTAAAATTCATCCGGAATATAAATCGGTTATATTAATTATGGATGAATGGCCGCTTGGGACAAATCAACTTAGCCACACACACAGCAACCAAGCCAACCACTTCAAGTCATATAAAAATTATCAAACGAATCGAAACCAAGGAAAAATTGTATCTTTTGAATTAAGCCGCCCGAACAGAAACACAACGAACACTTAAAAAACAAAAAATGGCGATAAGAATTTCAGACATTTCTTATCTTGAAAGGCACTTAATGCCGATGCCGACCGCAGTATGTTCGTTGAATTTTTTTCACTTCATTTCTCGACTCGATATTCAGAATAATTGATGCATTGTTTCTGGATTTTTAACGACACACGAGTATCTATACATAATTAGGGTTTGGCTACTGAATAATAAATTGGATAATTGAAGTTCTCGTTTGAGTAAGTGCAGCTTATGACAAGTTAATTATGAACGGGGGAGGGGGCCCGCCTGCCTGATGCCTGATGCCGCATCGTGGGAAGAAGGAAGTCAGGTTTAATGAGGAAGTAGGAACTTCTACCAACAAAAACCTTTCCCAATTAAAGATACATTCAGAGGTACATTTTGAGTATCCTATCAGCAATTAAATTAAATATTATTCTCTGACCCTCCTCCTTCCATCGTCAAGTTGTACCTAATCGCATTTCTTCAAACCACACGAACAGCAAATATTACAATACAAGGTTTTGTTTCCTTTCTCCATCATCGACATCATCATTTGCAGCCATCGTGAGCTAGATGTTCTTCTTTCAACAACATGCGGTAGATTCAATTTTCCCTTTTTTTTTGGTAATTTTCCCTCCTTCCTTGAGGAGGATAAAAATGAAATACAATCTCTTGCTGTGAGCGCACTGTGATATGATGTTTACACATCAACCATTCTAGGAGTATGTAAGGAAGAAAAAAAAGGAAAAAAATCATAAATATACTTAAGCGCCACGGATGAAAGAAAAACATGCACAGTCCATTAACTTTTTCCGTTCAAAGGAATATACTATACAGAACGAGAGGAGGAAAAAAGCGCGCGGCACAGCGTATGCATATACACAAACACAAGAGGGACCTACTCCACTTGAGAGAGAAAAAGGATATCATGCTCATGCTATGCCACCACCACGGTTGAGAGCTGGTAGGAGGAGAAAAATATTTATGAAAATGTTGTTTATCGATAAATTTTGATATTTTTGGAAACAGACAGGAAAAGAGATAGAATTTCAAAAAAAAAAAAAATCTTAAGTGAAATCTCCATTTTCAATGAGAAGCCACTTATGAACAGTAGTAGGCGGTGAAATGTGCCAGCAATGGTGTGTTGTTTATCTGCTTGTACAGCTCCTGTTATGGTTCGTCTTTCACGTGGAAGGAGAGTTCAACCAAGCTTACATATCTCTGCATCTATACATATTTTTACAACTTAGACACAAGTTCACTGTACTTTCAAGGAGCATGTCTTTTAAAGTCCTATTTCACTACAATTTTCTTGTCTTGCAAAGGAATCCAAGCAAAAGGAAAATGCCTCATAAGAACGAGAGTGAATTGCTTGCAGTCTTTTCTTCTGAGAGGCAGTATAAGGATGCCACGTTCAGGAGAATCCGTTTGGTAATTTTGTTTTTTATATCTAACATAAGAAGATGCAACGCAGGTTCAGGAGCTGAGTAATGCAGAGCAACCTCAAGATGAAACTCGCTTCCTGCGATCTCAGAACCCAAAGAAGATTCAGTGGATTGAAACTGAATACGCGGCTTAGAGGACCAACAATTTTGGTGGTGATGAATGGCTAAAGCAACGCCTGAAGTCCAGCTTTGGTGCCACTACAAACATATATGAGTCTACGACATAATAATGGAGCTGGCGATAGGGAAAACTTCATTCGATATTATGTACTTAGCAAGGGGGCTCGCTTTAAGGTGTATATACATTCTCCTGCAGTGCATTGTGCTGTCACTCCTCGCACTTCATTTTTCGAGCTTATCATGTACTCAACCATGTTTTCGGGGATTAAAACTTCCCTCAATTCTAATTCTAGTCCGTTCTGACATAGGCACTGAATTTATCTTAAGAGAATATTGATAGGCTTATAACTATCCCAAAGGGAACGCAAGGATTTGTACGGACAGCTATACTAGTCTATAGATACATAGATCGTTTGGTAGATAGTTAGGACACGAGCGGCCTATACTTGGTTATGAGTGTATTTGGGTAACCATGCCCTAATTGATGTGGTTTTTGGTTAGAACACTTCTTTCTATCTTAGAGCATTGATATCTGGGAATATATTTTTTGGGGTATCTCATCCTGGGAACGTACACGCCTGACGTAACCTCTGTACCATAAAAGCGTAACTTTGCAACTTAGAGCATGATGAAAAGATACAAAAAGAGTTCAGTTTTCGCTTTTAAACGCCGCTTCCATAGGCTTTCCATATACCCTCCCCATGGGTGGTGTCCAGACTATTACGTAGAATCGCTCAGATTTCTTGAACTCGGTCTTAATTCGCAGATTTTTTTTGTTAGAATGTATTTGCTGCTATTCAGATGTATTGTTTAAAAAAAAAATAAAATCGGTACTGTTGCACTGAGTAATAGCTTCTAAAATAGGATTGTGCTCATTCGGTATTCCATCCTGCTTATAGATATTTGGAGGACTAAAACCTGGTCTAAGATAGCCCTTTTTGGAGTTACAAAATCGGTTTCATTTTGCCTAAATTGACCCGCAAAAACTGTCATTTTTGAATAAAATTAGTTCAAAGTGAGAACCCACTTCTATGTAGTTTTGTGAGCGTTGTCCCCGTTCATTGTTCTCTTTCCCACGTCTCTTTTTAAAAATATTGTGCCAAAAATGTATGACAGTCTGAACTAATTTCCAAAAAAAAACGTGTTGCATAAAAAATATTGCAAGACAATTAAACTTATGCCAAAAAGGTTTTACCGCGAAACAAAAACGATGCCACCGAACTAGAGAAAAAAAAGCGCACACAATTTGTCAAAGTAATTCATTCATCCAAACAGATGGTCAACATTATTCTTTTTTTTTTTAAATTTAATTATAAAACGAGTATATAATTAGTTAAAAGCAAACAAAAAAAAAAAAGTTAAAAAAAAATTGCGACTTTCAAACAGGCATTCAGTTAAGTATGAAGAAACCCTGAACAAAAAAAAACACAAACTCCATTTTTAATTAGTACCTAGTATATATCATAGCTAAGCTTGGCTCATAACTCTCTGTTAAAGCGCTAAATTTGACTTTATTTCCATTAGTGTGTTATTATAACTTTTTTTGCGCATTTTTTTTCGTTGTGTAGTGAGGGAAGACTGAGGGAAAAAAAAAAGAAATATACTTGAATGTGATCTATAGTAGGACAGAGCTAAAACTCAAAGAGCAAGTAAACGAGCAAAAAAACAGAAAGAAAAAAAAAATACAAGCGAAAAGTCATGGCTTTTAGCCACACATCAGAGTGACCGCATACTTTTGCACTACACTATAATTAATTATTACCCCGGTCTATGTGGCTATAGGGTATCATTATTTTAATTTATGTTCGTTAAACGTCGAGAAGTAATTGCGCTTGATTTGGTAGCAATGGCTGATGGTTAGGCCAGGACTATCAGCTTTTAAGATTGTGCCATCAGCGTAAGCCAGTCACTTCAGTCTTAATGATGGCTTTCAAGCTTGGTATGTGAGTACGTATTTAGCGTGGGATTTAAATTTAAAAACACAGGAGTTTGGACCGTCTGCTGATGGTATTGCAAGTGATGAGGGTTTCCACTTGCAGTGCTAGTGTGATTCTTGTTAGAAGTGGAGATCACTTGAGACATGAATACTTCACTGGATTTTCATGTGGCTTCCTTAAACTCTTCCTTAGTTGCCACTCTAGTCAAGATCTTTAAAATTCCTTATTCTCTCAGTCGTTTGTCCAGTAATTGTCTTGCGAGATAGTAGGCAAAGTCTGCATGTTAAAGTTTTAACAATGTCTTAAATTCCTGTCTACAAAACGAGCATCGCTGATCGCCTATAAAAACTATACTGGTGAAGGAATGCAGCCTTGCGGAACCCCATTCTGGTCTTTAAACTCATCAACTCCTACTTTGTCCAAGGCGGACCTTAATAGTCTCAAAAATTCTTAGCAGACACCTCCAAATGCCTTTTTTAAATCGATGAATAGCAGGTAGAGTGACACTACTATGACATGTAATGATGTGGTTATTGAAGTTGAACGCACTGTTCAATGATGATCCGCCCGGGATGTTGATGTGGTTGACACAGGAGTAATGAAGTCAAACTTTGTTTTGTTTCTTCCTCCCTTTATGTTTGATACTGACATGAGTACCTTTTGTGTTTAAGCTGTGAAGAGTGGTTATGTCACTTTTTTACCAATCTTGACTCTGACATAAGTCCAATAGTGAAATCAAGGACCATATACAAATGAATGTCGATTTATCTTAGCTCCACGTTGGGCGCCATTTATGGAACACCTTAAAAACCATGAAAAATTGGTTGTCAAACATATTTTTTGTGCAATCTACTGCTTAAACTGAGGAAACTTATGCAGTTACAGAATTATAGACCATGCTGAAGGGGATATGAACACTTAAAAGTTGTGAATTCGCTTTTAATATTTCTGTGTCGAGAAGGGCAGTAGAGCTCTTAAACGGGCCGTTCACAGCTTGTAATCTAATAGGTTAGGATCTAGACTGCAATCTGGCTAATGATCTGGTGATATGAAGTCTGGATCTTCCATGAGTTGAGTTGGAGTAGAAACATGTTGTTGCCATGTTCATGATGTTTCAAAAAGATTTCTTTCCTAAAATCGAAGTTAAAACTTATTTTTCGCAAAAAAGAATACCATTATTAGAAATAATATGCCTTTAACTTTGTTCCATTTGTGAAGGCCTACAATATGAACACAATTTTCGATACAGAATGTCTAATGTTAGACTAAGATGAGTGACATAATCGTCAGAATTTTTAAATGTCATATCATGTCAGAATCTTGCAATCAGCAAGTACCACAACTAAGTTCTGACAATCTGTCATAATGAAAGAATGTGGCAATATTGTGTCCGAGATATATAAACTCGTTACCCGATACTGACATTTACTGACATATACAGAGGTAAATACTGAAGAATATGTAAGTCGTGTGAATCCAGCGTAATGACAGTCTAAAATGTGGACTAGTCATTATGGCTACACTAAGTATTATGTTATAAGCCAGGAGAATTCAAAATAATTTGAATGAGTGAAAAATTATTGGAAAAACGAAGAGAATGGAATGGAAGATTGTATTCTTTTGATTTCAAAATTATTCCTCCAACAATCACTTGAGTAATGCCTGATTGGAAAGTAATATGAATGACTCTATTGTACAAAGCTCGGAATGGTTACCGAGTCCTTTTGTTTCCCTCAAATTTGGACCTCATTGCGAATAGGGTAGACCACAATCCACCAGAATTTGAAAGTAGTTTTTCGTTTGGACTTGTGTTATATTTTCTGGTTCTACACTAAGTAGTAGCAACAATTTAGCAATTTTTTTTTTGTATTTTATGGTTATTTTTGTTGGTTGTTTTTAGATTTTCGCGCGGCTACTCGGCACAGCCTGACTATCGCATGCGCCGTGTGTAGTACCGTGCTTTGTTTTTTTTTTTGTTTGTTTAATTTTTCAACTATTACACTTACCTTTTGATAAAGTTGTTAAAAATAAGCCACATTTGTGTCCAGAATCTAGATGACTGCAAATGTGGTTTCGGTGTATTTTTTTCCTGTTGTTCTCTCTACCTACATGTAGAGATACATGGTTACATATATATTTTTTTTAAATTGCATTTCTAATTCAGAATCTCATTAAAATAAGGCACGATTGAGCTGCTGAACGGGTGGGTGGGAAGAGGGGAGTCTCTCAGTCTCTTAGTCTCTTAGTCTCTTAGTCTCTCTAGAGGGAGGGAGGTACAAAAAAAAAAGATTGAAATTGAAATTTGATTTTTTTTTTCTGGTTTTTTTATTTCAGAAGTCAGTAATGAGAATTACTTTGGCGGTGCTTACAAGGTTGGCAGTACATTAATCATACCAAAGGTGAGTTTTATGGTCAAATCTAGTCGAGGTTGTGTTGTGTAGAGACATGTGTGTATGTGTTTATATTTTGCTATTTTCTGTATGTTTTTTTGTTTTATTATTTCGGGTCGTGAATTCCATTTATATAATATCATTTAAAGCTCCGACGCCGCCATCATCTGTATCTATGTTGTGCGACGAGCGCTTTTTTTTTCTGCCCAGCGTCTCGTTGATCGTTTGCGCCATCGTCGTCGTCGTTGTCGGTCGTTAGTCGGTTTGGGGTTTTGTGGAAAAGGTGTTTCTGAGCCATTTTTTTATGATTTTTGTTATTTATGTGAGTTTCGGGCGAGTGCGCTAAAGGAGCACACATGTGCGCGCATGTTTTCTGTGTGAAGATTGATTTTGTGTCTTTTTTTCCTCGGTTGAATTGAAATTTTTGTGATCTGCCAATGCAAAGCTTAAAAAAAAAAAATTAGTGATCATATTTTTTTTTTACGTGTGATATACATAAAAAAATGTTTTATGCATAATTTGATGTGTGATCAATTCAAATATTGAATTAAATTATAATTAATATTTTTCTTCGCTCGACGGGCTATATGTTTGTGTTTTTATTACGAAGAAGCTGAAACGTGATGTTGTAATTTAAGTGGTGTTCGATCCGGTGCTTGTTGAATACGTAAAACGGATTTTAAATGCCTGAGAGCGGATTTATTGTAAGTCATTACAGTGTTTTGTTTGCTTTAATTAAATGAACATAAAAATAATTTTTTTTTTTTAAATTCGTCTGGAATATTTTTTTTTAATTTAATATATTCTTTATAAGGCGAGGTATTAAACACTTTTGCATTTAATTTGTAATACATTTTTTTTGTGACATTTTTTTTAAGATAAATGTTTGATCCTTTAAAATGAATAAAGGCACAATGTTTAATGAAATCATAAGTAGGCTTTACGCGATCATTGAAAAATGTTAGTTGGTACCAAAATACAATAGAAGACCCCAACATTTTTACAATAAAAGTGATATTTTTATTCGGGTAAATGTTTGCCACATACCTGCCCACAGATTTCTGAAATGAAATTTTTCATATGAGTATTTGGCCTTCCAAGACTACAGTGCGAGTACTCAAGTGCTGAATGCTCTTAATGGATCCAACGTTCTATACAAAGAAATGCTGCCAAGGGAGTGGCTGCTGGATTGATCTACAGCAGCGCCTTGCAGGACTAAGTGACGACTGTTTTTGAAGCCGCTTTCAGTATCGATATTGGATATTTTTAAATATGTATATCAGCGTCAGGCAGGCTACATGTGTTTCCTTTTCCCCTCAAAAAGCGCAAGTAAATTGTTTTTCCCTTAAATCTAGGAACACTGCTAGTAGAAAGATAGTTATGTAGGTCGGCACTCAAAGCATTGCTTCACGTAAGCAATTCCTTTGTGAACTATCTTAAACTGTATTCGAAAAGGTCCTTCCAAAGTGACTGTAACCATTTGAAGTTCGGGATGAAGCTGATGATATTTTTGCTTCCATTTTTTAGAAAAACATAAAAAAGCAATATGTTTTTCTTGTGCTGCACAGGGTTTCTTAAGTCCTTTAAAGCTTTAAAGGAGGAACATTACATCCCAATGTGTAGCTAGTCTATGTATTAAAACACATGTCTAAATTCGTTAGTATTCTCTAAATGTTAGATATACCGTTTCCAACGTTTAGGGCACTTATTCCTTTCTGCATTAAGAACACTTCTGGATTGTAATTTCAGATCTTGTAAGCATTCCAAATTCCTCAAGATCAAATGGTAAAACTGGTTATTAAGACCACTGCCTCTAACCCATTCAATATTATGTAACTTCCCAACAATTTTGTGAAGTATTGTGCCTCTCTAGCTAAAAGAGAGAATTCAAACTCAGTTGCGTTTATTTCAACACGATCACTAGAAGTGGGCCTATCCTCAACAATTTTTTTTGTTAAGCGAGGGGAAACAAGGAGTCATAAATAAGGATTAGTGATTATGCCAATAAAATATGAAAGAATATACCACCAGTCGAATTTGTAGCTCTTAAGAGGATTTCTTATTACATTTGTCTCCTGAGAGACATATTTTGCAAAAAGCTTTGTTTTTGATCAAATTATCTTTTCAGACTTAAGTATTATAGCAGCTAATTGTCGCTACAATGACGTGCTGTCATTTTTCATTGTCTCGTACATCACCAAAAACATAGTACAAATTACGTTACGTGACTAGACATACATTTGCGAATTCATCTCCTGGCTGTTAAGGTTAACTTTGATGCATGCAATGAATTTGTTCAGAATCTTTTTCCCATTTTCTGAGCTTAAATCGTCGAAAGTAAAAATTGACAAGAAATCAAAAATTAAATTCTACTCCAAGAGCCTTAAAGAATGTACTTTATTTTATAGAACACGAAAAATTTGAAATTTTTTTCAAAAAATGCACGAAATTTTAAGAAATTAAAATGGCAACATTTTTTTTTTTTCTTAAAATCTAGTACAATTTTTTTTAGCTTAGCTTAGTCTCTTCTCTGGGCTTGACTGTTAAAGTTTCTCTCAAGCAAACTCGTTTTATGTTTCTGTCAACATCCTTAGTTTCCAGGTGAATTCCAATATTTCCATTTTACCGATTGGAAGTGCTCGCAAGATCTGACATCTCCACGATTGTTGATGTTTCGTGATGTTTCTCGATGTTTTTGGGTGCTTTTGCAGTGTTTGGATTTGTGCTCTGGTACCACGTCATTCAGGCTCTTAAATTGGGAGCGAAAATGACACTAAGAGAGCGCAGTTCAGTAAATAGACTCCAATATTCATTTTTAGTGTTCCGGACCTTAAAAGGAAAGACGGAACACTTATGGGTTTGATACGGTGTCTGTCTGTCCGGCTGTCCGTCTGTCCGTCACAGTCCTGTAACTATTGAACCGTTAGACATAGAGAGCTGAAACTTTCGCTATGTATACATTATGTGGAAGCCTGCACAAGATGGCGGCAATGAATTTAATTTTGGGAGCCCAATTTTTGGGCGCCTTGTATGAAGGGCAAAAAAAAATTATTTTGTTCCCCATCATGTGGCATATCAAATTAAAGAGAATTTTGCAAGGGCTTCATATATGTAAGAAATATTTTTTTCTGACAAAATTTGTTGAACAAAAAAGCTTGCCAAACATTTGGAAAATGTTGTCCCCCCTCCCTAGCGGCCAGACCATAAATGGTAAAAATATGAAAAAAATTGGAGATACATAGAATTTTATGTAGATTGTAGAAACAATACGAAAATTCCTGTACCTATCTTATATATTTTCTGAGAAAAATTGAAAAAATGGGGTACCTAGTTACGCCACTGTATCTCCTTCATTTTTCATGTTATCTAAATAATTTTTACAAAAGGCCATTTTGATACTATGACTGGCTCAAATTTAAAGTTTCATCCAAATCCCTCCAGTAGTTTCCCAGTTACAGATTTTAGAAGAGCGCATGGTATTCCCTATAATCTCTTCCCTTGCTGCTACTTCATTCGATTTCGATTTTTCAAAAACTAAGTCATTTGCACGAATGGATCGTATATGTTAGCTCTATGCTGCTATTGAAAACTAAATAAGTTTAAAAACTATAATTTTTTTTCTTTGGGTTCAAACATAGTATGTATTAGGATATTTAGCCTAATTTTTAGAGAGTTCTTACGAGGGCTCATATGAGCACTCGACACATTCCCAGACGAGAGAATGTCCTTGTTTCACAAAACCATCTCATTACCCTGAGATCGCCCACTCAAATGCATACCAAACATAATCCTCAGCACAGAAAAGAAAACATCTCATATAAATTATAAATATATAAAAACCCAGAAATTGAGTAGCCAAGATCCCACATCAACTAGTAAGTTTTTATTAAAACGACACTTGCTCCTGCGTATCTTAAACATGCATAAACACATAAAACAATACAGTTCCCCCTGATTAGAGGAATTTTAATGATTTGTCTCTGCACATTCGTCGGATGATGTTGTTTCCTTCGCGTCTAAAAATACTCCATCAAATGCTCTAGATACCAATTAAATCTATTTGCAAAGAGAAATAATCCTAGCATCTCGTGCCGAAATTCTTTAAAAAAAAAATATATATATATATAGAGAGAGATTTTTTTGAACTAAATATAATGCCCCCGTCGTCTAAATGAGATCGAAATACATTAAACTGAGTTTATTGTTCCCGTGATGACCCATTAAGCGATTTGTAGTGGCATTAATTGGTACTTAAAATCTTATTTTTATCTCTCCACTACTTTGGATCAATAGATCATCCATTGGGACCACTTAACAAGTCGTAATTTTTGGCGCAGATTAATATGTGTAAACACAAATATGTACGAGTATGTGCTAAGGGGCAAATCGAAATCAAAAATTTTTCGCCAAATCATTATTATTATCTACAAGTTCAAAGGCTTAAGCTCTAAGGAAGCTGATATAAAATTTTGAGAAATTTAAAGCACCGCGAGCGGCTAAAAGTAGTCTGCTAGAGAAATCCATTTCGAAAGGCTTACTAACACATTGTCACAGAATGTGCAAAATGTTTTTATGGGCTTGAAGAGTCCTACTTGCAAATTTGACTTCAGTTTTTCAACAACAACTTATGGTATGGGTGTTAAAATAGAAACAGGTTCGATGTGGTCGTAAAAAAATGATTGTGTGTAATATTTAGGCCTGTGTGCTTGCAAGACCATTGAGTTGGCACTCGCAGAACGTGATCACAACCACGGAAGGCACTCGGCAGCAAGCATGAATCTATTTTGAGCTCGGCGAGACAAGGTAATCTATTTTTTAGTGACTCTCTTACACAAGGTAAATCGGTTTAAAAAAAAAGGAATTCTTGCAAGACAGCAACAATGTAACTATTTTCAGAAATTTACAGCTGTGATCTCCCAGAACCGACTTAAAGAATTGTAGGTCCAAGTATACTTTTGTTTGCTCGAAAATATCCTGTCGCAACTCACTACAGTGGAAATGGGTGGGTAATCTACTTGCTCGAACCCCAGCAGTCACCCATTGATCAGAGAGAAACAATTATCACCTAAGTTTGTCACCAAGTAAAGGTTTCTGTTGAATTTTATTACTCTGGCATTTGGTACCCATGAAAAAAAAAAAAACAAAAAAGAAATTAGTGCAATCCTTACAGCTTGAAATCCAAGAGCTCAGCCCGCTAAGCGCTTAAAATTAAGTCCGTATCATCTTTCTGCATATGCAAACAGTTGTAAGAAGTTTTAATGTATGGTGCCACTGCTGTTGCCTTGTGAGTCCTGCACAACCCTTGCACTTGAGCACTCCTTCAAAAAAGTCACATGATACCGCCTTACTTCGTTTAAAACCTTTCTTGACATCAAGGATCTCGGTGTGGTCATTGCCGAGCTTGATGGAGCAGCGAACATTCTCCATGATGACATATTTGGCAGGGATGTCAAAACTAGATATGGCTTTTCATCTCTTTAGATATAGCCTATACTGACCTTGAAATCGATAATCGATCGATTGCGGGATTCAGGGGTTTTCTCCAGAATCTGTAGACTTTTCTGGCCTGAACTGCCTATGAAACTGTTGAGGTGCTCATGCACCTTAGTAGAAAAGATTTTATACGCAATATTGAGGAGACTAATCCTTTTCTAATTGGCATAGTTGAGAGGCTTCCTTTCTAGTCGATATGGCAGACCATGTTGAGATTCCATTCATCAGGAATCGTTCGTCTGGGCAACTCTTAGAGATGCATGCTCTCTACGAGTTAAACTCTTGAAAAGTTCGGTCTGTAACCCATCAGGTGAGGCAGCCTTGCTTGATTTCGACTATGATATTATTTCCTCACTAAGCTTTGCTCAAATGGAGGAACATTTTGAGCATCATCGTCTGTGGGATAAGGCTAATTTTGCTTGGTCTTCGTCTCCAAAGGTTTGAGCAGGGCTATTGCTTCTTTGAGTCCTTTTGATTAAACTGTCGTACATTGTTCCTAGGATACTTTTTAGCTGTCAATGTCTTTTCTTCTTTTTGAGATGCCCATGTTTTTTACGCACCTTTTGCCTGAAAAACTCGTGAACAGATCTTATCTCCCTTTGCTGCCCCTTTTTAAGGTCTACTCTACAACAATCTTCATCGTGGTATTGGTCGGGCGGAAACAATCATGTCAGTTGAGGCATTTCAGAATGCGTGGTCACAGAGTTGCCAGTGGTCTTTTGGAACTTGTTACTGGCGCCATAGGGAATATCGATGAAGACGAAGCTTCTGCAGGTTCCTTGCGATTATCGACGTTAAATTTTCACCAAGTGATTCTTCTTCGTAGTATCGTCTTGTGGTATAGTACCTTGGCTACAGAAAGGTAACGATTTGAGTGTCTATGTTGGCTGCTCGAAAGGTTCAAATATCCACGATGCTGGAGACAGATTTTGCACCGGTGGTTGAAATGGTGACCTTTGGCTAAACAGTGTTGACTTGTAAGCTATATTTACGTACTGCGCTGCTAAAGATGTATTGAGGAGACATATGTTTTATCAAGAACCTCGTTAAACAAACTCTGGTTTTGTAGGGCAGGAGCATATATTAAACTTACGTTAGCGAAGCAAATTCTTGCTCGTTGGAAGCTTGATACATCTTGTATAAGTCTGTCACGTGTCAAAAGGTGCTGTTCAAAGATGATTGGTATTTTGAAGAAACATAAACTCATTTGCTTACTGAGTGTTAAGAAATAATTCAGAATAGGTGCCTGTCTATATTTTATCAGAGGATGGCATATAGTCGCTGAAAACCAACAAAGACAATCGGACTGAATATACTGGAGAAAGTGTTCTAATCAGAGACTCATGTCAACTAGGTGCTTTCGGTGGGCACACAGGGTTTCAGTTCATCGTTACCCGTTCTTAGTAACTATTACGATATTCGTGTCTATCTCGTTTATTGGTAGGCAGTTCTTATACGACTTGTAATCGCATTTCATTGAGGGCCCCGCGTTGGGCGCCAATTTAAAGAATAATTTCCTTCCTCTAGCCGACTAGGAATTGTGAAATAAATAAATTGTCCAATTACTATTTGCAGTCAGAATACACTATTACTATGTCCTCTGTACTATTCGTAGTACCTAGGTACACAATTCTAGTCACAGGAAGTACGATCTTAATTTTTTTTTTACAATTCTCTTAACTGCTCGTTCATTTCCGTTCTAAATAAAATTTTTCCTCTCGTGTATTTTCAGATTTTCAACCGCAATCACGGAAACTATCCAAATTTCGCAAGCTCTTCATACGGTATGTTATTTTTTTTATATATTTTTTTTATTCAAAAGTATTTAAGAAAAAAAAAGGTTGTACACATAAGCAAAAAAAAAAAAACTGCAGGATTTTTTACAACAATTTTACGATCTGATGACACATATGACAATAATTTAAGCTTGTATCCACACAATCTTGTTAAACGTGAACGAAAGATACGAGTAGGTATAACTCTATCTTGAACTTGGAGCTGGAGCTGGAGCTCGAGTGGACCACCATGAAAGTTGGGATTAAAACTATCTTTCTCTGCGGTAAATGTTGTTTGTTTTTTTCTACTGTTTTTTGCCTGGGAACAAGTCAAACTCAAAGACAGCGCATACTGTGCTATGAAAGACAAGAGGAAGCAAAATAAAAAGGTTGGTCATGTGTCAGATTTCCGACTATCCGACTAGACGTAGTTCCGCCCTTTGAGAGATGCTTTTTTCGGTGAATTTTTCAATTCTTAGAAGAGATACAAAGTGTAGGTAAAAAAAAATGGCGTCAACCAATGTCAAGTATCTGCGTTAATTGAATCCCAATCGACACTTGAGATACTTTTGGGCCTGTCCTTTTTCCACTGGATGTTGAGGCGAAAAATTGAATTATTTTTTTCTGTCTGAAGACAAAAGGCGAACAAAATGAAGTTGCTCCGGTAATCTTGATCGTAAAAATTATTTTTTTTTTTATTATTATATTCCTTGTATACAACAATTTTGTTTTCTTCTCTTCTGTTTGTTGGTTGCTCTCGTTGGCTTGTTATTCTTTTGCTGTTAAAGTGGTGGGACGACGACGGACAGCCCCTTAATTAACATTTTTTTTTTCCATTCGCTGTCTGTGTGTTTTTTTTTTTTTTGGTATTTTTTTTTAACCCATCTGCCTTTTGCATTAATTAAATTCTTTATTTTTTTTAAGAATAAAATTTATTTGCGTGCATAATACGATGTTGCGCAGCAGCGAGCATGATGATTCGTTCATGATAAAGAAATTCAATTGAATTTTATCAAAAATCAAGGGTGGTAGGGTTATAGCTTTATTTTGTTGTTGTTGAAACATTTATAGGCTTATGCAGTGCTACTGGTTTGAGACTTTGACTTTGGCTTTGGCTTTAAGTAAATGAATTTATTGTCTTGAGTTAATTGGAAACAATTAAGATGTTAGGTTGCAGTGCGTTGTTGTCTTTCACTTGAAGTTGATTTGTAATTAACGAGTTTGAATTGCATTGAGAGATAATAAGATATTTCATTCTTCTTAAGGAAAACAAACAAAAAATGCAAACCAATTAAAGAAACCTTGGAAAGAGGTGTTAGAACTTGAAATTTAGAAATCAGACGGGATACTAACGAATACAACTTCGTTGTGACATTGGAGTTTCTTAGCAAAGACCTGCACTCTAGGTAGTCTTGTTTCGGAGCAGCTTCAGTGTACCTTCTGATGAAAGAAAGTAGGTATTACACTGCAAAACAATCCTTATGGCCACTCAAATGACTGCTTTCTATAAGACTACTGGAATCAATAAATTTAAGTCTTGGGGATTACTACTTTTCGGTCCACCGCCACCGTGTACGGTTCCTGGCAATGTTCCACAACTCTTTGTCGAATGCCGTTCCTCCATATCCACTGTTTGACACCACGTTTTTCGTGGTACAACAAAAACCTTTTATGCAGTGACAAGTTCTCAGATAAAGACGTTTGTTGGATATTCAAAAGCCAGTCGATCCTTAAGATGTTGCTGATAGTAGTTTCTATCGGTTCATACGAAAGCACCTATATATACATACATATTTCCTTAAAATAGACGGCTCTAGGTCACCTTCTATGGACAATTCTTTACTTTATGCATACTGACTCAAGTGTTAAAGTCATATTAGTGTCAAGGAGTCAATGAGTTTCTTGGTTGTCTTGAAGGCTTGATTCTTGATGTTAGTATGTAAGATTCACAACACTGTATCTGTCTCCAGCTTGTCAAAAAGTAGCTAACTCTTAATCAATTTCGTTCGACAGAGTGAGCTCTATTCTCTTATTCAACAGTGGGTCTCCTCTTATACTAAGACTATTTCCCGATGAACTCTGTACTCTACTATAAGTAGAGACTTAGTTGATCATGTCAGTCGGAGATTTAGTATGTAAGGCGAACCGGGTTGTGAACCTTAAGTTTATAAGATTTGACGATATCTGGCATGCAGATATCACCAATATTTGGGAGAGTTCCTTTGGAAGCCCCTGTCTGTAAGCATGAGTTAGTATGTCAACCCCATATTTGCGAACTGAGAAATACCTCTGATACGGCGTGGACTGGACTGGAGATTTGAACCAATACATCATCCTCCTTTGGGCAATGTCTACCTGCCTAAACCATTAACAAGTAGAAAAAGGTCTTCTGGGTCCTTGGTTGAGTGACAGGCTCATAAAGGGTGCATAGCTTAGTTATCTTTTGAGTCATGAAGTTCCACTCTATACCATAGTGGCTTTGTTCCCAACTGAATGTTGTGTGATGAACTGGCCTGCCATCGCCATATGACAAATGATTGGCAGAGACATTACGTTCTAGTTTCCTTAATATTTCCCTGATTCACTTTGTTTCTTCGTGAAATTTTTGCTTAATTTTGTTGAAAATTGTATTGAAGCTGCTTCCAAATCTGAGCTAAGCCGGGGTGTAGCTGTGGCCTTCATTAGCAGATGTAAGGTGATTAAATCTGAGCTTAAGATGGAAATAGTCGGTTTTAAAATGAGTTGGAAGTGAGGAATGGCCATGGCTTCGATCAAATTTAAGGTCAGTGTCTTCACATACAAATTTTAGATGAACTAGGATCGCGGGAGTCAGTAAAATAACTGGACGACTATAAGAGCCCTTAGGAGTAGCCATTACGGTAACCATTTTATAACCAAAGATATCAGGATGTTTGAGATGAAATTCTGAGTCTAATGCTATAAGTGTGGTTCGTGTATGGGTTCCTTTTCTGCCTTCAGTATAAGAACGACAGATTCAACGTTTCATAAATTATGTACAAAGTATTTTGGTCAGCCTAACTTGGGTCTGTGACGGAAGTGTGTAAAGTCTTGGATCAATTATTTTTCTGCCACTGAATTCCATTAAACAGATGAATCTTAGCCTGTACTCAGTAAAAGCGTGGGAATTGCACCCATTAAACCCACCTTCGCTTCTATCCCTCATTCTTGCGATACAACTGTCAATCATTTCGTGGTGAAGAGGACTTCAGCCTTATATCGTTCGTGTTGGCAGCTATCTGCTTCATGATGATAACCATGGTTGCACTAACTGCTTCGAAAGCTCCGACCGACCATCAGTCTGATGATGTTCTCTGAGGCTAAGTCTATACATAGTCTGGTTGCGAACAGGCTACTTTTTTTATGATATCGTGGACAGTGAAATATTAGGTGTTCTACGTTCCCCACTGCTTTAGTGTTTGCCTACGTCATGAATCCCTTTTTGGGTTGCCGTCTTTCCAACTTTTCTTCGACTGTTCTCTGTCTAATGAGTCTCCGTATCTTATTCGATAGTTGAAATGTACCGTCAAGTGTATTGCTCTACAAGAAGAGCTGGGTAGGACTCTCTGAGTCTCATTTGCCAAAAGTATGGTCTCAAGATGCAATTTATGTAAACTAAAACGCCACTTTTTATGGTCCTTAGCTCAGACTGTCATATTTTCTCAGAGTGAACCCCTCATCCCAAACCAGCAGCCAAATTTTGTCCATCGAAACTATAAAAGATCAAAGACACTCTCATTCCGTATAATCCTAAATCATAAGACTTGAAATACATCAGACAATATCTAATTGCTAGCTGAAATTCCCACATCGTGTAGGAGTCCGTTCTGCACCTTATTGTTCTCGTCCCCATGACAGGTGCTTTAAAAATGAAGACATTTCGTAACGCCTGACACTTAACGACTATTTTATTTCGGTTCAATTTTTTTTTTCTTCTCCTCGTTCTGTTGGCTTTTGTGTAAAAATCAACCAATCTAGACCTATTAACAACTGACCGACTGGAGGCTTTTGTGGTCTCATACCACATCAATTTCGTGCCGGCAAGTCCTGGCAATAGGCACAAGTCTCAAACTCACTCGCACACACAAACACAAACACAAACACTTTTATTATGTGATTTTCGGCGATTGATTTAATGTGTCATTCATAGATTTTTATTGCGGCATTTTATTACCTATTTTAACTTCCGATTTACCACACCACATTCGAAAGTAGCAACACCGCACACAGATATACACTTAGCAGCGCGAGTGAGAGCAAGCGACCAGACCAGAATCCCTCCTGGCCAGCTTGAACTGCTGCGGAACACAGTACTTAAGTGGCAAAGTCTTCGACGTCTCATTCATCGTGCATGGTTGTAAGGATACTTAATTCTTTTTTTTTTTTTCTTTCTTTTTCTTCACACATAGTACTTATTTTATTTATTGATGTTTTATACCCCCAGCATACGGTATGACGAGGACGATGAAGTGATGCTTTTATAAGTGACGAGACATGGCCAAACACTACCTTTATGTTTGCCAAATGAACACGTATATGTATTTGGGAGTAACTCCCTCAGTGACATTTGATGTTTTGTTTTCGGTTTTTTTTTTTTTTTGTGCTCTCCCTTTTTTGGGATTGTTTTTGGTTAGTCCTGCGCAGATCATAATATTTATGTTTTGCAATTAAGAAACAATTATTGGGGTTTTTATGGGAGGGTATTTTAAGTGGGCTTTTGTCGACTGGATTTTGGATAGAGGGGACCCCTAATCGATAATTTCTTGTGACTTTGGTGCCGAAGATCTTTAGGAAGGCTTTGGCGTGTGACTGAATAATCTTTGGGACCAGTAAGGTTTTGATAAAATAATGGGTGCTGCATATCCTGATTCTTTGCTGTTCTCAAACTTCAAACCTACTTATTGCATGGTATTTAGACAGAAGTGGGTGTAACAGCATGCCATACTGAAACGTAATTAGGGCCGTTTGAATGCCAAAAGTCGAGGGACCTTTCGCATGTTAATCGAGTAGGTAGCCATAAGGATAAATCCTTTTAATCGACTCGAAGGCTTTTTGGAAACTTTTGGGGTGCCCTTGTTGGCAGACAGTTCGATGGGAAATCTAAACTTATTCAACTGCTCAACTAAACCATACAGATTTGTACATATATGTATGTATGAATCTCAGGAGCTTGTTGATTTAAGTTATATGTTTTCTAGATCATCAACCTCTTGAGACAGGCCATAACTATTTGGCTGTAGCGCCACTGTACTGTACTCAGTCTAATCGACAATCATTGTTTGTTGGCTCCCTCACAGGATTCATTGTCTATTTCCCTGTGCTAAGCGGTGTACTGGCCTCAGGAAGAGCCCGCAAAAAGCTTAAATGGCCTGTTTATCCGCCTTCTCATTGCTGGGAATCATGTGGCATGGCACCCAACAGAGGGTCATCACCTGTTTGGCTACTGATATATCGTCCAGAGGCTTTTAAGAACCTCTCACCTTATCTGAGGCTTTTCTTAACAAATTCCTTGACATTGTCAAAGGTCCAGTCTGGACTGCCTCGCCGTACATAGAGTCAGATATTTCAAAAGGAAATATTCCAACTGTAGCCACTTTTAATAATTATCCTTTAGCTCAATGCCTGCATATGCGATTTTTGGCCAATATTATGTCTTAGATCTCTCCAAGTCATTCTTCTCTTGCGATTGTTTTGCGCTATGTGCTTCTGAAACTGTGCCAATGTACACTTAATGCCTAGGTCGATAGCACGAACACCAATGTTCCAGTGCCTTATACTAATCGCCACAACTCCAGCACCTCCCTAAATATGCCATTATTTTTCTTTGACAGTATAGCATTGAGACCCCACAGGTCCTCTGGAAGACATTTATAAACAGCAAACTTCCACCTTGCTGGTTCATCAGCCTACTCCTACTTCTCATGTGTCCGGGCGCAGGCACCTCCTTGTATTGGTCTACAAGCTTGAAAGATATCGTAGCGAACACAGTATCGACTTGGCTGTAAATGAGGAAAGCAATCGTTGAAGGATGTGGACATAGATAGGCTTAACGTACACTAGAAACTTCTTCCTCAAAAACACTTCAGGAATCAAGTAGTCTGCTTCACTTTGAAATATTGAGGGACTTCAAGGTACCTTCTGAAAGGATTCTTCTCCATAGACGAAAACTGTATGGAAAGATCCTTCTGAGAGGAAGCAAGGAGAAGCCTTGATTGATGCCCTAATTCACTCGAACTATAGCGCCGCGCCGCCACAAGCCAGTGAGTAAGAGGGTCCTAATGTGACAATCATGATAGATTGAGGTAGTATGAAGTTTTTGGCTTAGTTATGACGATGATAGAATTCTCAAAGAAGCAGTGCGATAAGGCCCGCAAAAATAAAGCATGACCTTTTGTTGTCATTTCTTTGCCAGGCTTTAATGCTCAATTCCAATTGCAAGAACATCCATGGGGCTAAATACTTTCCTTTGAGAGTTCTTGTTGGCACTTCAGAATAGAAGCAGGGCTGTGGCTGTCTCTATTTCCGCACCTTCTCTTGGCTAGATCTAACTGGCATTATTGGCGTTTTTCAGCAGCTCAGCCGCCCTGGTCAGAGAGCGTTCTCACTTAGATCCTTTGAGTACTGATTCTAGACCTATTTGCAAATTGTCTGACTCCAAACAAGTCTGCATGACTACAACAGCTGCCTAATGATCTCTCCACCTGTTAGAATGAACCTTCTCTATCCCCTTTCAATTTGGATCGCGTCAGGTGCAGCGAAACGTCTCAATTTTCTTCAACATCCATCTGACTAACGCCATTTTTTTTTGTATATCCGAGTCCAAACACCTTCTCTAGAACAGGTATGACAAGAGAACGAATATGAATTTACCTTTCATCGCGGTCATTTTTTTCTGTCCGAAATTATTTCCACCTTTTTTTTTTTTTGGTCAGAAGAAAATAAGAGAGAGAGGGAGACGGGAAAAAATGAATCCTCCACATTTTTACGAGTTTTTACCTTTAACTTATCAAAAAGATTGCATCAGGCTGATATAGGGGATGAGAAACTCGTGGTGGACGTACTCGTAGGTATCTTCGAATAATAAATTTTCTCTCTGGACACCGGGACCACATTTCTTTTGATGACTTTATCAGTTTTTCCTTGAACACGACGTCGGAATCGAGGGGAGAAGAAGCCTGAAAAAAAAAACAGAAAGAGGACAAGTGGAATTACACAAGTTCATTCGAATAAATTTCCGTACACGTCAACGAATTCTTTTGTTTCCATTGTTCTTCTCTTTTTTTTTTTTTTTTCTTCTTAAAAAGAAAGAACAGAAAATGTATCTAAGTAGATGTATTTGTGTCTATCTCTGATTATGTATCTATGTGTAGAACATTAATGAAACAAAAAGCAAATACCTGTTTTGTCTCAATTATATCTGAGAAAAGAGTGGCCCAACCATTGGTCGAAAAGATACACAGGGACTCGTGTACAAGACCAAAGAAAGAAATGCCAAGAAACCGTAGAAGGAAAGCCACCAAATACAGATACAATATCGAAAAACCGAAAAAAAAAAAAAAGCAATCGAGACAAAACCCAAAAGGCATTGGATGTCGTTTGTGGTTGTAGATACTTTACTCGTATAAAAGAAATGCCGAACGCGCTATAAAATGTGGAATTTATTTCAATTAATAAATGCACCGTGCACGATGCATACCATGCACCTCTACCTCTGTCCGCGATGCTGGTGTTGAATTCTAAAAAGAGTCATCATTATCATCATCATCATCATCATCATGATCGTCGTCATCAACAACATCGCTGTCGTGGGGCGAATGAACCGCCAACGACACATTCGTTAATGCATTTCGATGTCTTTCTTGTTTGTATCTTGGTTTTATTATTACTTTTTTTTTTTTGTATATCTCTGAACTATTTTAGGGCGTTCACACAGACATCTGGTATGGAGATGAGATTGGGTTTTTTTTTGTTCTCTTGGAACCGTTTCATATTTGGGTGTTGGTCTGCCCTTTTTGATGATAGATAAGTCTTAAGTGCAGATACTGTCATCGTAATGGATGCAGATAGCAAGCCATTTGAATGAGCTTTATTCCAAAAAAATACGACAGTAAGAAACACTCAGTTTCTAGTTTCTACAAACCAAACGCTTGTCAGTTGTAATATATTTGCAGCAAGTGTCCGCCTTTAAAATCTATAAAAGATCTTTTTATTATTCCCTCGAGAAGGCGGCTGCTTCTATGCTCTACTTTGAGATGAGTCATTTCGGATGGAAATTCTGAAAACTGTTTGGATTGAAACACTCATGTCTTTTTTGAAATTTTTTTGGCAAAATTATTGTTTCCTGGGTTCTGTTTGAGGACATGCTTACACTTTTGTATTATTTCCTACAAAATTTGTAAATGATTGTGAATTGTAAACTGCATATTACTATCGCTGTATTCGAGTTTAATTCCATAGCATGATATTTTGGGAATTTCAAGTGATCAAAATTTAGTTGTAATTCAGAAATATGGTAAATGTAGACATGGAAATTTTGGTAAATATTTGACTAATTTTCATGAAAAATTTGGCTCAACAAAGTTTTAAGTAGGGGAACTCAATTTGAGAATTCTTAAAAGCAGAAAATTTTGCTTCGATATTCCACCCACCAAACTTGTCGGAGTACACTTGTAAAATACAACTTACTTGTGAGCTATATTTCTGACGCCATTTTTGGTTTTGAAATTGGTCCTACGAATTCAATTGTGATTTGCAAGTGCATATACTCAAAGGGCCGTGGCTCAGTGGTTAGTACGTTGGATTACTGTGCATAGAGTTCCAGGTTTTGACGGCCCCATATTTTGGACCTTTATGGGCTGCTTATGGCCTAATATTTATTTTTTTGTTTTATACTCAAATCGTTTTCGAACCTTCGATAGTGGAATAGTGGTAGACACAGCCATAGATTCAAGTTTTCTGCCATCAGTACAACGCATCCACTATTTTTGCCAAAGGTTCGGTGTCTTTCGGCGTTGGGAAGCTCTGAAACCTGGTATTGAAGGATATTCTTGATTGGAGACTTGTTGGACTTCATTTGGGTTAGCTTCTTGGTCTTTATTCATACTCTCGTACAGCTCGTAGAGTTCGTAGGTACTTTCATGTGAGACCTCATATTCGACGAAGTATTTTTCACTCGAAGGTGGTCAATATTTGTTTTGCTTTCTTATAAGCACTTTTTGCTATAGATCATAACTTGTAAGATCAGCGTCCTACAGAACACTAACATGGTCCTTCGAGCTAGGAGATCCAATTGATTTGCCAAACCAAAGAAGTAGGGGTTTGCTAGGGCTTTTAGTTGGTCTAAGGTCATGAGTTTCTTTCCAAAGGTTCTTATTTGTCGACAAAATATTTTCGTCCTTATTTATTTCAAGATTGATTTTGCCGTCGATTCAAATGCATTATAGACATCTTACCCGGAAAATCTGACATTGTCCATACATTCTGGGTGTCGCAGCAGTGCAGTGGGGTCTCCACAGCGCATTTCCTTGCCAAAATCATACGCACATTTTGAAGAGCTCGGAGGAACTACGCAGTTCACAGGATGTCATCTCCAATTGGACCATCTCCTGGTGGACCTCGATATAGTAAATGGTGTCATAAGCGACATTGAAGTCGATGAAAGGTGGTGAATTTCGGCTTATCTTTCCCAGGATTTAACGTAGTGTCTATAATCGATTTGATCGACCGCATGCCACACTGCAAGTTGCCGATTAATTTGTTATAGATAGTCTTTAGAAGCTGAGACAATAAGTTATATGTATGTTGAATTAAGCAGGCTTATGCCTCATAGACAAAACATTGGATTGCCTCCATTGAAGATGGGGCTTACAAAGGTGATATATAAGTCATATTCTCCTACTCATATTTTATTGATAACTAAATCCATGAGCCTAACTAATACATAACCTGAATAATCCAAAAGTGCAGCTGCGAAATAACGCACATCAGTGTTTGTGGTTTCGCTGTTCATCAGGTCAGTTGCATTGACTTCTGCAACACTAGGTGGGAGTGTTGGTGTCTTGTCCTATTGCTCCCTCAGCTTGCTTCTTGCTAGGCAATTGCTTGATCTCTGGGTTCCTTGAGTTTCGGCGACTGTGTTATGTTGTAATCGCAGGCTTTTTGGATTTGAAACTAGAAGCTTGTCTGTGCGATGCAGAATTTGGATGTTTTTGCCCTCACGAGACACTTCGGTATCCTTATGTTGGAAGGCAGTGTTGTCCCTCTACTTTTAACGTAACTCTTTCATTCGTTTTACGCATATGAACCTTTTAAAATGTGTCTTTAAGTGTGAGGGGTTCAAAAAACAAAAGAACTTTTTAAAATGTTCGACTGGGAACCAAAGGCCAAGGAACAGTGACATATGTTAAGGGTCTCGCCTTCTTTTTATACTTCTTGAGGCTCCTGGGCACCTCACCGCCAATATCTTTGAAGGGCCATATCAGTCGATGGTCCAAATCAACAATTTATTCCCGCCTTTTAATAATCACTGTGCGAAATTTCATATGTTTTGGACACACTGTTAGAATTTTTTTGAGGCACAATCATACATCCGTTCACTTTTATATTTTGTAATGTTTTGTCCCAATACAACGCCCCTTCCGACAACAACGAAATTGATTTGTGGCAAACAATAAATTCAAAGATAAAAGTAATCCGAATTATATTTATCGTTAAGCTTAATTAGCCTTAATTCAAAAATAAAATACAACTTAAATATCACTCGTCAGCTTTCTTTGATAATTCCCGTGATTTATGTATTTTCTTTTTAATTTTAAAAATTCTATAATTTAATTAGCAACTGAATGTGTTCTTATTTTAAATATTGGTTCTATTATAAATATATATTGTTAAGTGTTTCATCATTGGGTGAATCCTTCAAAGTTTTATTTTTTATGATTACATTCATAAATTTTGTTTCTTCATAAAATATTCACATCACACGCCTTGACAGTTCTTGTTTTTTTCTTTTCTTTTTACATATTTAAACTTATATGTAAGAGTATGCTGCCTTTTGGTTTAAAGAAGATCAAAAACGAATTTAAAATTTGTTTTTTTTTTTCTTAGGGATGGTTTGAAACAAGGAAGCACTCTCGCACCCCCGCACTGTAAGAAAAGAAACTTAGAAAAAAAAAAAGAACATAAAGAAGGAAAAGACACAAAGACTGAAACAATATCAATAAAGAGAAGAAAAGCTATCATCACAGGGAAAAAAAGAAGAAAAAAAAAAGAAACACATGCCATGTTGGAAAATAGGGAAAACTTTCGTTTTAAAGACAAGAACAAAGCGAGGACGGATATATGGGGTGGGATGGTGTGGTGGATGGAAAGAACACTTTATATGCCAATCGTCTTTCTCTCTTAAGGTTAATTCTTTCTTTTTCTTTGGAGAATATCAACAACACCCCCGAGTTTGGTGTTATCATATCTTCTACTATGGTTACTATAGATGTGCTTGTGTATGTACTTTTTGTTTAAAATTACTTTTACTCCCCCGAGGGAGTTGTTTCCACTTTGTGCCTTCCATTTTGGGCTTGTGTTTAGAAGTTTTCCCCTTAGTGGATTTTCTCTCTGTGTTCGGGGGGAGTGAGATTGTTATCGGATTTAAAATACCAGAGGAAAAGTCACACGAGAGAGGGGTAGCTGGGGAGAAGCGAAAGAATATGAATTTATTTATTTATGTTTCATCAGTATCTATGTATCTAAAGGCAGCTATAAGGAGTGAAAAGTTGTATTAGCATTAGTTGGGTGTGTCTTGAATGCACTAAGGGCTTGTCGGTGTTGATTTTACCTCTCAATCAACATGTTTTTATGACTTCAATTACTTTCTAGACAAAGTCTAATTCAAGTTGTAACATTCTATAAAAAAGTAGGTATAGAAGTAGTCTTTCCATTTTGTATTTCCATATATAGGTACAAACGATTAGAGTGCATCTGCATCTAGAAGGAAATCCAAATGAATGCGCTATAAGGAACACGAAAAAGGTTGTCCCTGTGTTGAATGCCTCTTTTTTTTTTTTGAAGATGTCGTTGATCTTGTTGATCTCGATTGTTATGAAGAAGAAAGGCACAAATTGTATTTCATTGGCGCGAACAACAGTGTTACCTGGGATAGAAATGGATCAATGAACCGAACAGTAGTTTGAAACAAGTTTTGGAGTTCCATGCTGACGAACGTTTTTCTTTTTTAAACTTTATGATTAAATTTGTTGAGCTCACTTGTATCCAACTGTTTTATTGCATGTGTCTGCATCAAGGAGGGATATGTACAGATTTTTTTATATCTTTATATGTTAATCCATGCCACAGAATTGTATCAACTTCTTTTGCTTTCAATCCCTCTTACTCATAACTGAGAGTTTTTAGGCGCTTTTCTCCGTATACATAGAACCATGATCCGCGAGACGGCAGGAGTATGGTCAAAGACCACAAACGACAGCTACTCTTTTCAACAAGGGTCTCAGAAACTACACTGACAATTTTAAGATTTTATTGAGGAATGTCCAGAGCCTCCTTTTTGCTTCTGGTTAGCCATTGGACCAGTACAATAGATCTAACAAGTTTCAGAGCAAATGAGTCCCTACTATCGCCTCGTAGGCGTCTAGTTTTTCTTCAAAACTCTTCAAACTAAAGCGGTTTTTCAATAGTTTAATTTTTTTAACATGAAACATTTTAGAAATCCTTCATCCCTTTTCCCGGAAATGGTTCAAGTTCATTTAAAGTTGAACTATCCATTGACTTTGTATAGAACATACAACTTGTATTGAGTTGGACTATTCTGCAAGTGGTTCTCAGTTGGAATCTGATTCTCAGATTCATGAGTAATACTGTCATGAGAAAGGTCACATCGTCGTGATACAGTCTGTCAGCTTCTTCTATACCTATGAGCTGAGCGTTTATAGAAAATTTAAAGAGATTTTTGCTCCAACTGTTCCAAGCGAAAGAAGTTCCCTAATAAACAGTAATGCCTAGAATTATTCGAAAATCCATAATCTTTGCAACGTTATTCGAGCTTTAATTTCTATCAATTAGATAGACCCATTTCAGATAGATATCTTGACGGGAAACTCTGGAGAGAAGTTCTTGCAACAAGGCCAGTCCTTATAGAGCCTAATGTTATCACTAAATATGGTAAATATCCTTCAAAACTATTGTAGTAGAATTAGAAGCTCAAGTGGTTTTAGATTTCAATATTTACTCTCCATGGTTGGTGTCCAAATTGTAAGGGGAGCATTCTTTGTGATTTTTCCATTGGTTTTTAAATTCACAGTACTTTTTCGCGTTTCGTGTTGAAATAGGTTATGCAAGGACAATCCCACAGTGTGAGGTGGCTTGATCGGGTGTTTATCAGTCGGTGTATATCAGATTGGACGCCTATTTTTTAAGAAAGTATTAGGACATGCCGGCTTGTGCCTTGAAGTAAGAGGTATTTTTTTGGGTTTTACGTTCTTTGTCTCTTTATATAGTTGGTTGCTTTATTTGGTTGGTCAGTATCCTCTTGAATTCTCTAGGAACTTGGCAATGCCTTTTGCTTGAAATTTAAATTGGGCAGTCTGATAAGCTCATTGGTTGCTTCTTTTATTGTGTGCAAACCCGATTGGACTCCAAATTGTAAGACATGCTGAGGAGAGGAAGAGATTGACAAGAAGATGAACGTATAGAAAGAGCCTACTGTGACAGAAGGGTTATACGTTTTTGAGGAGCTTGACAGCAATTCTCTTGGACGTTTTGCCTGTACTGACCCTTGAAATCTTAACAGAACAAGATTTGTCGTACCGAACAATGAACCCGGGCGAGGAACTGAGCACGAAGCTATACGATAGCTTTAAGGTGTACATAACTATCTGACACAATATTGACATACGATCTTTGAAGGTTCCTTCCAATGCATTCTCTGTACTGAGATCGATTTCATAGCCATTCACTTGGTCTTGTAGAGCGCTTGCAATTGGCTCCGATGTATTTGACTGCTGTCACATTTTTGAACCATCACTATGCCGTTCTTTTAATGCAGAACATTGATTGAATTGACCTCTATTAGAAGTTTAAGTTGTTTCTCCTAGTCAAAAATGACGTCTTCTGCCCTCTTTGACATATTTGAACCATCCGTAGATGCAAAGTTGACATAAAGTTTGAGAGTTCTGTTCGGTATGTTTGAGATGGATAGATAAAATTAAGCTCAAAAGTGAACGTGTAACTATTAGACAACGTTGCCATTTCAATGACCGTCAAAAGGCTCCTGCTGCGAATTTTAAAGACATTTCTGATAAACCTCTTGAATGAGTTATTTTACAGCCTTCACGTTTACGCTTTGAAGACATCCAGCGTCAAGCAAAAAACAAAACCCAAACTACCATAATGATGCCATAAAAAATTTAGATCATCTTTCAACAGCTCATTAAAAACTGATGATCGGCAATATTAAACAAAAAAAAAAAAGACTCAACTCAACTTGTATAATGTGAAGATTTGTAAACAAAAAATCAAATCTAATTACCATTTCGTTGGCGGCGGCACGGCACTATATACCTCAATCACTCATCACCCGAACATGATAACACGTCAATAATAGTAGCAATCACAATAAAAACTAATAAAACAAGAAGCAAACTATACACGAATGAAATATATAAACAAATAATAAAAAAAAAAAAAAACCAACAAGAAGAAGAAGAAAAATTAGTTAGTTTATTATCATGCCGCGCATGAGAGACGTAACGTCTGTTCGTGGCTTCTGCAGAACGAGGAGCCTTCGTCTTCTGTCAATCTTTTGTCGGTTCTGGTGGTGGTTAACACCTCGCGTCAAATAATTGCCATGGCGCACTATTAATTGCCCATATAAACCGGGCGTACTGTCCCCCTTGTTTGCCATTTAAAAATCAAAAAAAAATAAAAATAAAAGTAAGACTGTGTACTATCGTCTAGAATGTTGAATGAAATCGAAAGCACCACAACAGAGAATGTCTCGGAATAGTAACAATAATTCTGTTGTTATTGCTCTCTCTCTCTCTCTCTATCTGAATGTAGATAAATTTTTATTTTCATGAATGTCAATAAAAATAAAAATTAAATGATTTTTATGAATCTCTCTCCGAGCGACGCGTTTTTATCATCATCAATCACATGAGGGAGGCACAGTTGTTGTCGTGGTCATGTTTTTAGTGGAGGCTCTTAGCTTAGGCTTCTTCCTCGATACGGTACTACTTTACTACATTTTGCTTGTGTTTACACAGAGAGTGATTATAACCTACCTCAAGAGTTAAAAAAGAAAACTGACAGTCAGTCATTTAATTATTCTCGTTTAGTGGCAATAAATATTATATGGAGGTCTACTTTGTTCTTTGATTTAATTGGGATGCTTAATAGAGAAGGAGAGACACACTCACACACTTTGGACTTGGACTTGGACAAGAGAGCTGTTAAATGTCGGCCGGCGCGGCTTGGAATAGGTTCTTCTGGCTTTTGGGTTTTTGTGTGAAATTCGAGCTGGTCGGTGTCGAGGATATAAAAATTGAAATTTAAGTACGCGATGTATGGCATAATTTAGACGTGTCGTACGGTATTCAAATTGGCACGCTTCGGAAAGTAGTAAAATGACATGTGTATGAGGGGGACTTTTCTTTTAAGTTCCTTGGGAAAGTATCTATTACTGATTAACGATGTCGTTAGGATGTTTATGGCTTAGGGTAGTTGAAACAATGATTTTTTCTCGAAAGGTGGGTAATTTATGAGTCGGGAAGGACGCCGATTTGAATTGAGAGAATTGGTGTGATGTTGTTGACAAAATATTGTCGACATACTGACTGAAATGATCAAGTAAAATTTGCGAAGAGATGTGGTAACTCTGGTCTTTAATACTCACTTTTTGAAGACTATGGAAACTATAGTGGCTATTTTAGATTAGCGATCTACTGTGATCGCCAGGATTCACTGAGGTCAAGTAAGTTCCTTTGTGTTATTAGATTAGATGGTGATCGGTTGAAACCACTTTGATTTTTGGTATTGGTATGAGTATTTCCTGCGAATGACTTTACCATATGTACTGGAATAAAAGGATGATTCTTCAACCATCCCATCTACCCAATACCGACAGTCCAAATCGCCAAGATTACGATATCTATTAGCCTGCAGTTAAGGCCTGGGGTTATTGCAGCTTACCGTTTCCATCACTAAAAGAGTGGCCTCTCCGTAGAGAGATATATTTCATTTGCCCAATCGGAAAGTTATATTAAAATTCCTCGACATTCCATTGACCGATAGGCTCGACAGTTGACCATGTTGGCTTGCTTGGAAATCACTGCACATAACTTCTATGAAGAAGTTTCTCTGTCCTTTTCTGCAGAAATATATACCATTTAGAAGACATATGAACATTTGTTAGAAGCTTGGCATTGAGTGCTTGTGCCCTTATGTTTATTTATCTTTTTCTCTAAACTATTTTCAGGAATCAGTTCCTTTATTCAAGGCTCGTACAATCGTTCCATGCAAAGTAATAGTCAATATCCCTTCGGTGTTCAAGGAAGTGCGGAGTACTATTGCTTTTGCTTCAAGCGTCTGTTGAACTACCTTTGTAAGAGTGTACTCTGTGGATCAGCCCACTCTGTTTTCTTGCTGACTGTGATCCAGACGTTAAGTTTAATATATCATCCTTTCACCTAAACCATCGTCTTAAAGAGTAACACATACTTAGTACACTGTATTACTTTGATATACAAGGCTTTTTCGTTCCTGCTTTTCGTTTGGTACATTACTCAGCACAAAGCTAGCATCCTAAATGGCATATCTAAAGAAATTGGCCTTCACTCTAGAGTCTCTTTTCTTTTACGATCTCGGCGAAAGTTGATTTGAGCTGAGACGTCTGTTTACCAATGGTGCCTATAAAACAGTTTTTTGTTCTCTTTTTTGTCCAATTTTCCTTCCGAAGTCTTGTTATGTTAGCATATTTCAGTGTTTGGCAAACTGTCAGAAAAAATGACTGGCTGTCAGGACTTGTGCGATATGTTATTCACCCATTTTCTTTTAGGGACGTTTGTATTCTTTCTGCCTTTTTCAGTGTTTTCGTATTCGAGATTATCTCACAGACGTTTCCGATGTAGGTATTTTTTCTGCAGATGAAAACTGCCATTTTAAGCATAACTACTGATCAATATGTCAGAATTTCTGAATGTTCAATAGCGCCAGTACTTTGCAATAAATAAATAACACAAAACGAAAACTTAAATCACATTAACATATTTCGTACAAAACAACGCCAACTAAATTCTGACAATTTGTCAGAAAATGACGAACGCCAGAACTGACTTGTCAGAATATGGAAATACTTGATACATCCTACAAAATATGAGAATATCTACACGATACTGACATGTAATGACAAAGTGATAGCACTTGAATAGTAGAAATCTCCATGACATTTTGTGTACAAGTAGAGTGCAACAGAGGGGATATACATTCTATGGGTGAATGGCAAAAGAGAACCAAGGAGTAAGAACCTCGTAGTCTCTCCTTTATATTTATCCTTAGCCTGGTATGCAGCCGTTGTACCTCTTCTCATGTCATCTACTTAATTTTTTAGTTCTACTCCTAAGAATTGTATTATTACTAGTCTCTTCTAGACATGGTTTGGGTCAATCGGATTTTAGGATCGAACTGAATTATATCGTATCGTATCGTATCCCGGACAAAATTCGGGAACTGGCTAATAGCAGAAACCGATCTTCTTTTGAGCTCTCATCAAGTATGACCCACAAAAAATACCATTCAAAGTGATTTGCACGTTTCTTCAAAATCGTGTTACCTAAGAGCTGCAAATCGATACAAATTGCTAATCAGACTCGAATGACAATGCGACGGCTGACAAGAATCAGCTTCATGACGTAGTTTTTTCGCTTGCCCGCTTATACGAACTGTATTTAAGGTCATTCAGCCCACATGGTAGACAGATTTCAATCAACCGATTGACTGAGCAATTTGTTCGCCTCACCACGTCCAATCCATTTCTATTTAAATCTTATGTTAGACCACATTCATATCAAGTAAAACAAGGTAATTCCTAAGCGAAACACAGAGAAAAACGACGTGGACGAAAAAAATATCTCACCTAAATGTCGCCCCATAATGTATGACACAAGGCCAAAATCTGTGCTTAGAATCAAATTAATAAATCGGCAGATAAAGCGAGTAGAGAGATAGAGAGACATAAGCACAGTACGGACTCAAAAAAAAACCTCCCACCAAAAGAGTCATAATTCACATGTAAATGTGCATTACATGAGCTCAAGTTGCTCAAACTCCCCATCACTGTCTCTCTCTCTCTCTCTCTCTTTCACTGACTGCCATTTTGAAATTGATATTTAAATTTCTGTCTAAAAAAAAAAAATTAAAAAATAAAAAGCTTGAACAAGTTTAACACGAATTCAAGGTTTTATTAGATTGATGTGCCTAAGGTGATGATATTTCGTGATTTATGTCATGATTCACTGAATTCTTCAATTTTTAATCAGATAACAAAGTTATCTTGTTTGCTTTTGTCTTTCGCTTTTTTTGGAATGCAAAAAGCAAAAAAAACCAGAGAGAAAAACTCGTAAATTATTTTTAAGGTGATGACAACATTTTGAAATTAAGTTTTGACTTTGTTTTAGGTTTAACAAGTCAGATTTTATTTAGTCGTTGTTCCGTGTTAAGAAAGAAGAACTCCCACACCATTTTTTTTTGGTATGCCTTCATGTTTTAATATCTCTTCAATAATTTGACCTTTTAAAGCTGTGATTAGACTCACTAAATTTGATAATGAGCTAATTTGGTGCGAAACTATCTGTATTTCAAAGTTCTTATTCGACACTTTTGATTTGTCATAGTAACATAGAATTTTTCAGGGTTAAGGTTCAAATATAGGGTGGGGCAATCTAAAAAAAAGAAACAGCTGATCTTTTTTAATCAAATTTAGCGACGAATTGGGACACACCACAAAATGTCGGTCAAAATATCAATCTGGCAAGTCGAAGGTTGGAGGACATTTACGCTAGTCACGTAATCAATGATTTGTGCCTGTAGATCCCGTGAAATCGTATGAAATATTTAAGGACCAGAGGATCGGTTGCCCACCCGATCGGTTGCAGTATACCATAAGGTGGTTTCTCACTTAAGATCAGTTTCATCAAAGCTTAAAGTTTATACTGGGAGCAGAGGATCACTGCAGAAGAGATCTGCCAAAAACGATCAAAAGTCAAAGTAGCAATTTGCTTTAACAACTTTCTGTATGGTGATCAAATGGAGTACATGTTGCAAGTAGAATCTGATCAGTTGAGATTTACCAAAGCCACTTTTTGAGGTCATTAAAATAGTAAAATGTCCTGACGATCAGTAGCGTAAGGGAGTATGCTTTACCATAGACTGTACTCAGAAAGATCAACTACTTGTTGAATCAGTGCCGATCTTTAGTATGATCATTTCAAAATCAACATACTAATATGTAATATGGTTTGAGGTGCAGATGATCACTTTCCTGTGCAACGTATGACATTCGGTTGAAGTAAAATATGGCTGTGAAGTGTAGACGATCACCTTTCTATATGACGATCGGTTGGAATACATATTAAAATTTTCAAGTAAATGTATACTACAATCAGTTGAAATTTAACATAGCTTTCCCTTTAAATAATAGAATGCCTTTGAGGAGGATCAGTAGTTGAAGACGCAGGCGAGTGATTTTTCCAGCGTCTGATATTTTTTGTTTGTATAACTCCTGTCCATAAAATCAAGTTGAGGTTCAATGTCACCTAAGTGGACTGCCTGAAACCATCCTGAAGAAATTATGAAATCCAAGATTATATTCTGTGGCACATTATCCTCTCAGTAAGGCAGATGCTGTGGGGTTTACAAATCTTGTGTTCCGAAGCATTCTCTGCCTCTCTAGCTACCGCATTCTTATTCAAGGGTACGGCGATAAATTGTTACTATATTTAATGATTCTCGTGTCCTGAGTTTTTTTTGTTGAGAGTGAGGTGTCCTGTTGTGTATTCTCCACGAAGACACGGTTTGATGCCAGCATTTATCACATATCGTCTGGTTCTCGTTTGAATTCGAATTGTCGCACAATTCTGGACTTTAAGGCTCCTCCATCTAGGGGAGGATAGAACTATACATATTTTAGGACTATACATAGTCAGTTCGAAAAGCACTTGCCACAGAACATTCGAGTACGAAAATAGGAAAATTTTGTTTCTTGAATTTCCATTGTTTCTTTCCAGAATTTTATTTGGTGTTTTTCAGAGAGAATTTTGAGCAGCCTTAAAATCTTTACTGCAGATGGCTTCTTTAGCAGCTGTCAAGCTGTCATTCGGTTTCTTAGCTTGAAGTCAGTTTCGTCTGGAATCGATAGGAATTCGACTAAGAAAACATGAGGAACTTTATGAATTGCTTGTAAGCGCATGATCGAAACAGAAGCCCTAACGAGTACACACTGATCTGGCTACTAGCAGTGCTAACACTCCTCCTGGTGGTAAGCTTCCTATTAAGAGCAAAACTATGCCGTCGAAATTTAGATCAGTTTTTTTTTTTTTTTATGACACCAGACAGACAACCACAGACACCATGCTGTGCAAATTTGTCGCTCAAAACAAACATAAATGTTTAATTAAATTAATTTAAATTAAAAACCAGTATCAATATGTATCTAAGTTAATTTCTTATTTGTTTTGCCTAAATAAGTAATAAAATAAATCCAATGGCGTTGTTTAAATCAAATGTTACCTGATCTGTTTTAAACTGGATATGTATAAACCAGCATTTCAGTATTGCATTCCCTAGATACATATGCATAGATACTCATTCGTTATCTAACACAAAGTATGTATTTTCGAATTATTAAAAGGTCACTAGACCTTAAACTTCCAAGTATAACAAACAATATGTTACATTATGGAAGGAAACCATCTACATCTATAAATATATGTATCTCAAGCTATAAGTGGAAGGCTAGGAAAAGAGAGAAAAAAAAAGATTCTTTTTTAACATTTTCTGGTTCTTCTTCGACTTAATTTCGTTGGTTGTATCTGGAGAATCGAGTCTAGTTCATCTACTTTCCCACCAAAATGAAGAACATGGTTTTTTTTTTTCTTCGTTTTCTTAACGGAAAACGTGTTTTTTTTTTTCTGTTCTCTTCGTTTGTTGGTTCTCATACATATAGTTTGGTAGTATCTATGGGAACATGTACCTAATGTATTTGAATGCACATACCTAGTCCCTAAAATCAAATACAAATTAATAAATTAGGCATAATAATTTCTAACAACTCTATCCAGGATTTGCATATCCTTTCGCTACACAAAGGCAGAAGAAGAAAATACATTTTCAACTCTCAAGTAGCTGCCATGATTATTTATGACGTGTTTGACTACTGTTTTCTGAAATTTCCATTCTCTTTCTCTCGCTGCTGCTAAAATTCTCAAAAAAAATCAACTCCTTATAGGTAAATTAACGACGAATAAGGGCGCTTGCTTCAGGTACAAATAACAACTTTATACCTCTACCCAAATAGACAAGAAAGGACACCCTTCCTTTTCTTGAATATATGTACGTACCTAGGCTATATCCATGTGATGAACATAAAAATAAAATAATTATCACTTAAGCGTAAAATTGTCATGTTATCCCTGTCACCAGGAACAACAAGGCATCTCGGCATCATAGATACAAAACTCTCATCATCATCATCATCATAGTTTTATGACTTTTCCGTTGTGTTCAAAGAAAAACAAACATAATAAAAATTAAATTTGATATTGTATATATTCGCAAAAGAAATGTAAATTCATTTGGAAAAAGGGGTTGCATCCTTGAGCAAATAACGAGTAGAATCATCATTTACTTTGTCAGCGCGATGTGTAGTTTTTGGGGTCTCGTATGAGGTCTAACTATTTGTGGATGTAGTATTTTGTCGCGGTGTTATTCTGCCTCAACGCTAGATGGAGGTTCGGCTGCTTGAACAAGAGAAACTTTATACTAAAGCATGCGTGTTACTCACAGATACTCCACATAGCGTGTATAGATACAAATTTTCAAAGAGAACATCCCCCCAAATCGTTGCTCTATGATTGTGTGAGTTTATGGAAATTTTGAAAATTTACTCTTTTTACAAAGTATCTTTTAGATACTTGAGATTTTTGAAAAATAATTCAAAAAATTCACTTTAAAAACTCCTTGAAAAGTTTTGAGATACAAAAGATACAAATTTATCGAAAAAGATATAAGAAAATCTCTCTTGCATCGCTCCAAATGTTACGAAGAGAGCGCCTTTCGTATCTGTGTGCCTTAGATTCTCTTCCACCCCCACTCGCTCTCTTTTGTTTTTTATCGTGCGTGTGCCTTGGACTAAACTCTGTACTCTGTGGTTCTTAGATTCTACTCGTATCTAACGATATATTAAAATATCTTCGAATAGAATCTTTTCGCTTAAGCGCGCGCTCAAAACACACAATACAAAATTTTACTTCTAACAACAGAAAGTTAGTCTCACACAGATACACACCAACACAGGGATGATTGCGCCCATGCAGAGAAGACGGATAACGACAACGACAACGACGACGACGCAGCAGCAGCAGCAGCAGTAGTACTCAGCACAGGCACACGTTCTTCTTGTTCCTCGCTGCTGGCTGTTGGTTTTCCTACACGATACACAGTGTATTGTTGGGGGTTTTTTGTTATATTGAAGCGTTTTACGTGAAATCTCTGTTTTCAGTGTAAATTTGAACTTCGCGGTGTACGGTTGGGTTTTGTCATAGTCACAGACACCCTATACACTCTAAACAAAAAAAAAAAAAAAAATATAACACAGCTTAGAGTACAACTCGCTGAGAGAGAATTTCTTCTATAAAGGCAACGAAATAAGGAAAAACCGTCAGAAAAAGAAAAGTCGTTGGATTCCTATTCTTTTCTTCCTTCTGTTCTCGTATTTTGTACATAATTTCTTGTTTCTTTCTTATAAGAACCATTCGAATGTAAGAAAGATACTTTACGTACTTCGTTCGGCGATTTGATGAGAAAAAATACTTCAAAAAACAATTGTTTAATATTAAATACTAATTGTGCAATAAAAAAGTGTTTTACTAGAAGCAACATAGTTGTAGATAATTTTTTTTTTTCTTATATGTGGATACAAGTTATGTTTGGTACAAGTATTTTTTTTTTTTTTGCTGATTGTTATTTCGTATTCAATTCATGTGTGATTGTGTGATGATTTTTAAATGCAAAATAAAATAGAGTAGAAGAAGGAGAAGAAAAAAAAAAAAAGATCACAAAAGTGGATTATGAAATCAACAAATATATTTAAATAAGCTTTGCAGTTTTTTTTTTTCTAAAATTGTGTACAACCTTTTAAAAAAAAGAACTTAGATACTTAAAACAGAAAAATTTTAAAAATTTATTCAAAAGCACAGATAACTAAACAAAGTGTTTTTTTGCGACTATTTTTTTTTATGTTTGTTCTCCTTGCACCCTTCTACCATCCCAAATACCTCATCACCTGCCTATACTATCTGTGTGGACTGTCATTATCGTAAAACCGTTGACAACACATGTGGATTATGCATCTTTGGATTGGAAAATAATTAAAAATAAAAATTTAAATCGAACGATCTGAAAATTCGATTTTATAATTAAAAAATATAATACATAAATAAATTAAATTAAAAATAAAATTATCTACTTATCCGCGGTAACTTGTTCGGACTTTGATTGCTTGTGTGCTTTTGATCAATTCCTATTCAAAAAAAAAAAAAAACAACAAAATCAAATCACAAAAATAAAAACAAAAAAAAAAATACACTTGCTCGCTCTTCATTCAAAATCTGTGTGCTGTGTGTGCTCTACAAAATCCTCCCTCGTATCTGGATCTCTGTTCGAAAATCATCACCATCGTTGTGCTCTTACGCGCGTTTCTCGTGTATCGGTATCTCTCGTGTGCGTGTGTGGCTCGCGTATCTGTGTGTAATCATTAAATTTGCACATGTATTTCGAATGTGGTTCTCTTGAATTTTTGCCGGTGTTTCGAAATTAATTCGATTAATCAAATGCAACCACTGAATTTTAATGGTGTGATTGAACTAAATTTTCAACATAATTTCATTTGTTGAAACTAAAAACAACAACAAACTTTGTTTTATATATTTGCAACAAAACGAAAAAACACTTTTTTTTTATAAATATATTGCGCGCGTTTGATTAATAAAACCGTCCAAAATAACCGTAATTATTCCACCCCTCCCCCAAACAACCATCCCGCTGGCGTGCGCTCTTTACGACCCCCACGATGTCTCGGCAGGGTCGCACGCCGCTGCCGGGGCTTGGTGGGGGCCACATCATCATCATCATCACCATCCGACCCACAATCATAACCACCCTCACGCGCAACTTACAACGCAACAAACAACACCGACACATTCCACCCCGGTTATGTATGAAGATCCTCCGATTATCGTCCATCAGCAGCAACAACAACAACAACACCACCAGCAGCAACAGCAACAGCAACAGCAACAACAGCAGCAGCAACAGCAACAGCAGCTTACACAACAGGTTACACCCGTTGGTCAGCATAGTCCACAGGCCCCACAGAATAGTACCGCGCACCTTACATCGCCACATCATCCCCAGCATACGGCAGCAGCAGCAGCAGCAGCGGCAGCCGCAGCAGCAGGTGCACCAAATCCCGGAACCGGACCAAATCCCCAGCAACAACAGCAGCAGCAACAGCAGCAGCAACAACAACAAACGGCAACCAGTGTACAACAGCAGCAAAACACAGTGGCGTCCGGCCAAACACAAATCGTTGCGCCGACAACGGCGAGTGTTTCACCCGCAAGTGTTAGTTCACAACCACCAGGTGAGTCACTTGTTTTCCCTTTAAACTCTCAACTAACATCTATTCCTTGAATGCAACGCAAATACTATAACCCTTTTAACGTGTAGACATGTCCATACTTGCAGGTCCCCTTCATATACCCGCGATACGGCCCGGCTTCGAGACAGATGCGTCAGTGAAGAGACACCCGCATCCATGGGCATATGATGGAGATAGTTTTGGTACACAATACCATCATCCATCGCAATATTATATAGATAGAGATCGTAAGCCTGTGTTTTATCCGTATCCAGAGCAATTTCAGGTAAGTTTACAAGACTTACACTAAAATCCACCTCCCCAATTACCCCCAAAAGCCTATCGATCGATTAGTCCTTCTGTTGCGATATTTTCTGCTCCACATGCTTTGCATATAAAACCCAAAATTTGCAAAAATTAGTACTTAACCCCGATATCTTCAGTATCACTCTCAATATCATTCTACGATTGACCTGCATTGGCGAGTGAATGTCCAAATAATTTTGATAGAAGCTACAGATACAGATACAGATGTTTATTTTGGTTAATTTTACAATTTAATTATTTATTTATGCTTATTTGTGTGTTAGGTTCCATTTGAAGAAATCAGTTGTAAAACTACAGAATTTTATTTTTATCTATTTATTATTATTCATTTTGTTTAAAAGTAAATCTATCAATCTATTTTCAATTTTCATTCGAAATACATAAATTGAATTTCGGCGATTTTGTTCTTGCAATTTTACGTAAAAATGTATTTTTAGAATTTTTATTCGAATTTTAATTAAATGTTTTGTGTATTTGACACACATTTTTTGGCTTAAGATAGGTATGAGGTTGATTTGCCAATAATTTAGATAAACTGAAAAGGAGATGAGATTGAAAGCCTAAAATTCGAACAATATTTTGATCGCGCACATAACTGCTTTGAAGACATTTCTCTTAATGTATCCTTTTAGTAAAAGAGTTCATGGTCCAAGCTAAATCACAAAACCATTTCAAATTAAAGGTTCCATCACAAATATTTGGTTGAAAATTTGTTAATCATTTGCCAAGAAATTAAGTAAGCCTCACAACCATAATTTACGACAAGGTTTTTTTTAAAGTTTTAAGTTTCAACATCGACAAAAATTTCGAACACATTTCACGAAATTTCGCAGCCAGTCTTGGCTGTTTTCAAATTCCAAATTCAAGACAAAAAAGAAATGGACATAGTCTCTATTTGTATTATAATTAAAAGATTTCGAAATATTTGGTTTACCATTCGATAAAAATGGTAATAAAAAAATCTAGCCCCTTCAGATGCGGCTTAAAGACATTTTGACGACCTTTTCCACAATCGAATAGGAAATTAAAAAGAACAACTAGTTCCCAAACAGTAGGTAGATCCTAGATCTCCCTCAATATAAATATTCTAACCTTTTGATCGAAAAAGTGACCCAAATAAATTATGAACACACTTCGGAACTGTCTAAAAAAAATTTGGAAACATTTTAAAAAGGAAAAAAAACACTTACTCACAGATCCAAAATAAATGAAATTCTGGCCAAATATAGTACACATCCCGTTAAGAGCACAATGGTCTTCTGGTTCTTTTAACATTTAGGCCCCGAGAAGAGGTTTGATTCTGTCTTAAACATGTCATTTAATTCCAAAGGCGATATACATATACAAAAAAAAAGAAACTTAGGAGCCCTAAAAGGCTATGTTCTAAATTCATTCGAAAATATATGATTTTAGCTATATCCTTAGCATTCATAAAATTGATCTGCGCTCATAGGACTATTTCTTCTAATCCTGTTTCTTGAAAGTCTAATAGCTGTTGCATTTTAGAAACCATTTCGTATAGTCAGTCTAAATCTGCAGTCAAAAATTTAATAAGAATGCTCGTAAGAACAATCATCAAGTTCGCGTAAAAGAAATGATAAAACTTGTACATTCGATAGAATTACAATAATTTATTACCTACTTTACCAAATAAAATCCTGAGTACCAAAACAGCCTCAAATATGCGAAGAGCTATCGAGCAAACATAAGAAATGAGATCCACTTTGTCATTTCCGATCTTAAGCTTTCCCAGGAACTATAAACCTGGTTTAAGGAGTAGTTCAGTTAACATATATGCATTAGCACAAAATTACTGTTTAACCCCGTACTAGTAACACCCAAATTTCGAACCAAAAAGGAACTTTGGCTCTTGTTCGGCTTCGCATTTTCTGAACTAACAGTTGACATGTAAGCCTAACTTGACTTAAACACGATGTGATAACGGTTAAGTTGACCTTATGTCGACTATAATAATTTTTTGCTGCATAGCTACTTATTCGATCTTATTCATATGACAACGGCGATCGAGTCTCTGCAGCCAGTTTCCGCCACTCCTACACTCATATCGGCCGAAACTTTGGGTATCGATATTGCTCCTGAGCTCCTTAAATGTTGTTGGCACAAATCAACGACTTAACATAATCCCGTGAAAAGCAATTTAACGGCGCTTAATCCCATGAGCGAGGTGGTCCTTTGACCGTATCTTTTCTCAGGATTACACGATTTTTTTTTTATGTCCAGTGCATCCAATTCTGGCGATAGTTTCTCAGCACGACACGATTGTGATCACCATTGGATGGAACACGACGATCATTCTTATCAATGACCAACCACACCTGCTTTCCGCATGAAATCTACAACTCACTGTCATTTTTGAATGCCAGAATTTTTGGCCAAAATTTGCCACTGATTAGACTGAGAGATTTCCAATTCCTATGAACGGCTGGGTATCGACTGATCTGGTTCTTTTTGAGCTTTTCAGCTACTTACTGCTGGGATTTGACATATTTTTAATACTTCGACGGAAGGCGCACGTTGTCTTACTGGCACAGGAAAATTTAGTAGTGAATATTTTGACGCAAAACTTGTCTGGTGCGACTATTATTTCTACCGAAAATTGGAGTAATCGCTCTTAAAGTCGCACGTAGAAACGTGTGCAATTGAATTGTGGAAAAAAGTCCTTTCGACTATTCATAGAGAACATTGTATGCTTAAAGCTCAAAGAATTAGGTACAAGAGGATGTGTTTTTTTATTAGTAATGTTGTTGTTTGATTTATTGATCAATTGGCAGTACCACAGTTTTCAAAACAAGGTCGACAGTTACTTCTTCATCAGGAGAAATAACGCTAAAACTATTTAACTTCGTGACTCCGTCTATAATTAACCCGAGTCTATGATCCGACACAAATGTACTGTGCCAAAGATTAGCTCTTATCTTAGGGAAAAACCTTTGACTAAACAAAGAGATTAGAAAATAAATATAAAAAAGAAAATCAATAGCAAAACAGATGTGTGTATTGCCAATTAACCATTAATTGAGCCTGTTACAGTGCGCGAGCACAGCTGGAACTGCGCTACGTTTTCCTTTGTAAAGAAAAGGAGAAGAAAAAAAAAAGTCAATCAATGCTTGTTGGCGTTCAGTGATCAAGTAAAATCCGCTATTGGAAAACCTAGATTTCATTGTGTTTGATTTCTTATTTTATACACTTTGCTGCCGAACTATTGCTCATTAAGAATGTTAGTCTCCAATGTCTTATGTCCTTATATTAGAAACTAAACGTCATAACGAGTAGAAAATGAAAGAAGAAATAAGAGGATTAACATCTCCAAAACAGGATCAAACCCTCAAAGCCAACCAAACCAAGAACCTTATGCCAAAACGTTACAAGCACGTAGTTTTTAACTAACAGGAATACAGAAACAATCCTAGGGAAGGGAAGGCTCTTGTTGATATCGCTGGTTGATAACTTTCAAAGAAAAAACTGAGCTCATGCTCAGTAAAAGTGTGGCATTTTCATTCACGAAGCTCGAGAATGCTTGGAACTGGCAGCCGTCAAGCATTTCATTGCAAGAGACGCCTTTAATCTTACATACTGGACTCGCTCGTGTTGGCAACGTCTATCCTCCTACTCGTTATCGATCTTGCCTTTCTTGTCCTCATATGATAGCAGATCCGGATCCTCGTTGGTTCTGTACACGTTGAGCAGGGTTTGTTTTCTGTCCAAATCTTTGGAGGTATGCTGTGAAGCGTCCATGACCAGCAAGGGTCCGGTAGCAATTTCGCTCTCCATGTTCTCAAGGGCCTGTTGATCAATCTCTGCATCGGTCTGCCTCTGGGACAATTGTAGTGGTACTTCAGTTGGTGGCATAATAATTCCATGTTGTTTGGAATGCACCAACTACTTCCATCTTACTTCTGTACGCCTTTGTCCTTTGGTATCAGTTCGTATTTAGATGCATTGTATATTTAGATCCTCCGGATAGGATAGCTACTTTTCTCGGTGCTTTCACTGCTTCATACTGTAGATGTTGCCTAAGAGTTGTATCTACATATATTGTAGTAAAGCCAACGTACTTCAACTTTGGTTTGAAAACCAAATTGCTTAGGGTAATGCCTACTAGAGTCTCCGTTACTCGTCTGCTGATGAACACTACTTCTGTCTTTCATTTGAAGTGATAGCTTTTTTGCATTCACATATTTGGTCCCTATAATGATCGGCGTAGCCAATTATTTTTGAAGTCCTCTGTAATTGAAGTAGGCTAGCGAACCTTAGGAAACCCCGCCTGTGACCTTAGACTGCCATATTCACAAAAATAGTAATATCACACACGTCCTCTTATATGCGGTACCCTAGTGTTCGATGAATCTAGTTCTTGAGATGGTAGCTAAGAGGGCAATGAGGGGTTAAGAAGTCAGTGATGGTACTCCCTTAGTATTACTGGTAAATAGCTAGAATGAAGGCAGTGGTTACTATATCGAACTATTGCCAGTGAGAACTAAGATTTGATTCCTCCCGAGCTCTGTTAACAGGACAACGGCGTTCTGATCAGAATAGTTTCCAACTCCCGGAGGTTGATCTACAGTTCCAAGGAAAACACAGAACATACGAGTATAGTTGCAAGAAGCTAAGTCGTATCGCCTGTTACAGCTGTTCGGTAGTTTCTAGTTCTACACATGTCATCTGTACTTTCCAAACTGTAGTTATTGTTAGTGAGTTCAGTTTTGCAAGCAGTGCAGTATAGGCCACGTTTTATGCTCTTCTTTATGACTTAAGGGCTGTCTGCTCATCATTTTAATATCTATGAAAACCCATTTGCATATTTAATGCATCCACCACTAATGGCTGTTCAACCTCCATACAAATGTAATCAACCAAACATGTAAGTCTGAATATTAAGCACGTATCCTTTGAATATTTAGTGTCGTATTTATAATGCACAGTCTAGCTGCCATTGAATCGATCGAAGGTGTCGAACGCTCAAATACTTTCAACTCGTTTTTTTTTAAATTTACTAACAAATATTTTTGTATTTGAATTTTTCTAGCCACCTTACTGGAATTACCGTGATCAATCCTCATATCTGAATGACGAACGACATGCATCGGTGACCGCTCAAGCGGCCGCCCGTCAATCAGTCGAAGGTGGCTCCCAGTCAAGCTATGAAACGCCAACGTACTCATCGCCAGGTGGACTGCGAGCCTATCCAACAGATGCGTATGCAAGCACCGGTAAGTGTCAAATTTTCATCTTTAATCGCCAAATTATCCATATTAACACCTCGCTTAATGTTCTGCTCATCCGCCGGCACACAAGCCTCCAGTCCAGTCTGTCAGTGCTAGTGCCAGTGCCAGTAAATCTATGCGCTAACCAATGGAATAAACAATCGTTAACCCTCCGCTTAATTGCCCATGAAAATACGCGCATATATAGATACTCTCAGACTCACTTAGAGTCAAACCAAAAAAACGACTAGCTATAAAATTCCAGTATCTAGACTGTAGATGGATGTGGCACCTACTGATGGCGGCAGGGTGGCTACAAATGATTTATTTGCAGTTTATTAATTGAATTGATTTACACACGTTTAGGTGTCATTAAAATATTTTCTTTTTCGTTTGTTTGTTTGTTTTTTGTGTTCCGCCTCATCGCTCACAAAACACCTACACAACACAGCAGTATAAAACTAGATTTATAATTCAAAAAGCATCAGCTGCCTTTTTTTTGAATGTTAATTTGAAAATTATAATAAATTTTCTGCTCGAAACTCAATTTGGAGTTGGACCACAAATGAACTTATCATCATTTGCCTGATTAATTATTATTAATAAACTTTAAATCGATTAAAATCGATCTGCGCTCATCGACGACGACGACGACGCTTTGAATGGTTTTCGCTTAATTTTCTCGAAAATTGATAAGCAAATTACCTGAAATTCAAATAAAAATCGAGACCTAAAAATGCGATGACAAAATGTTTTAAATTCACATTACGGTTAATAAAGATGTATTATTGAACCTGTTTGGCATGCAATTAGATTTCGAAGGAATTTTTGCAAAATAAATGTCTTCTTTGATTTGAATTTATTGCTCATTTGTTATTTTCTGCTCTTTTTCGCAAAAAGCAAAAACAAAGAAGATAAATTTGAACTTTGCTTAATTTAGTGGTTTGAACTAAATATAGATGAGATTTTTGAGACAACAGAAATCGGAAATAAGTTTAGCATTTGATTGGCATTTTTATCAGGAATCCTCTCATAGGAAAGAATACGTTGTAAGCCACAATCTGTAATAGAGAGGAGCAGCAATTGTGACAGTGATGCCATAAGAAAGTTTTTTTTTCAAAATATTTTGTCATTCAGATTCGGGGTAGCTCCCTTGTTGGTAGAGAGGTAGAAATTGTGTTGCAGCCACCAGCACCCGATGATTATTCAGATGCTCCATATTGCATTGAAGAAATTGATAATAGCGCCAGTGCTTATCACCGCTATATACAGTGCGTTTCAAAGTGCGCTGGCCAGAGTTAGATATTTGCAAGGAAAGTGCAGGATTGTTTCTCTCTCGGTGGCAATATTGCAACTGCAACTTCTTCTTTCTTAGAACTGCTTAAGATCTGAAGTGGTAGGATCACAATTTGGTATCTTGCCTTTGAATTTGACAATACCAACTTCGCCGGATGTGTTTTAGCCTGTGAGGGGTTCTTTTCCATGAAGGCTTTCTTCAGTCTTCAAACTTTTTACTCTATCAAATTATTCTATTAAGTTACTCCTGCTGTCGTGCGAAGCATCTTCATCTCACCTTTTGTACATTATCCAACAATGGGAATTGTATGTCACTACTAGGACATTGAGCCTTCCTTTTAGGTTAGGAGGCATTTTTCGATCACAGAATTTCATCCGCAACTTCATCTAAGCTACGCTTAAGCGATGATTGATGTCATAAGCACAAGTGGCTTCGCTATTGATCATATATCCAAGATATTTGAACTTGGGAAGCACTGATATCCTTTTTTGTTTTTAAGCTGAAATGGTACACATTGAGCATTAAAACAAAAATTCTATCCCTGTGGGCCCAGTGAAACATTCATGACCTCCGCAGGAGAACCATCATGGGTCGATCCCGGTTTGGTAGCTCATCAGCTCGCTCATTTTCCTTATTGATCCTTAATCAATAGGCCAGCGACACCAGTTCCTAGCTACACTGTTCTACTTAATGCAATGATGTAGTGGTAGGCATAATAGTGATGATAGCGACCTGGTTGGCAATGAGAGAGGCATACTCCCACGATTGTTGTCATCGCATTCAACGCTATAGACTTGCATATAACTGCTTCTGCTAGAGAAATCGATGCTCTACACTACATATATTTATCGCTGTTCTGATTGTTTTGGTGAACGGATTTCCTTTTACGTCTACAGCTGCCTTTACCTTTGCAAAGTAGTGTCAGTATGTCCTTAGTTATTTTCTTGAACTATGATTAGGCCAAAAAATCGTCGGTATTATTCCTAGAAACCTCCATAAGTAAATTTTGCAGTTTGTGTCATAGTAGTAGCTTTACAAGTACTACTTCTATAAAGACCTACTGAGCCTACCGACTACCGACCTTATTTAACAGAGCCTTTCAGCTAGCTAGTTGTCCAAAAAAAACGATTTCTAAATTTCAATTCCCAAACACGTTAGTAAAAAAAAAAAAAAAATACTGTGAATTATAAATAAATGCAAAGATCACATACATTTCTCTACTGTAATTTGGACACCACCGTTGAAAAATAAATACTGAATCATACATTTCTTCTTGGGCACTGGCCTATTAAAAAAAGACGACCTTCTCGTGGCTGTTAACAAGTTATGTAATGATGCTCAAGACTTTTTTGTTAGCAGTGTGTATTTTTGGGTGCTGAGGCTCAATGGTTAAGGCGTTAAGGTTCGAATCTCACAATATACTGTCAAGGTTTTTTCACGGTCCCACATCTTGCAAGCGTCTGACAATCATCCAATAATAATATAATAAAAAAGCAGATAACTACAGATTCCTTCTGTGTGAGAAGCTAGGCCCCTGAATATAATCCTTCTTCGTCATATTTTACAATTATTTATGCATTTTTTCTTTACTTACTTTATTGCAGGCTCTGGTTTATCTGTTGGGACAGTTGGCCCATGCACGCCGACGAATCCCCTCGAATGGACAGGACAAGTGACCGTGCGGAAAAAGCGTAAGCCATATTCGAAATTCCAAACGCTAGAATTGGAAAAAGAGTTCCTCTTCAATGCCTACGTATCGAAGCAGAAACGATGGGAGTTGGCTCGCAATTTAAATTTAACAGAACGACAGGTAAGCTGAGTTTTTTTTTTCGATCGCTAGGCTGGGTCCTTGTTATTTATTGGCTGTTAAGAGAGATACATATTTGGAACAGTTGAATCAACTTCTAAAATCAGAACAAAAGACTTTTTAAAAATAAATTCACCACAGAGGGTTCCTTCAACCAATTTAAGCTCAAGGATTATATAATAGATCATATAAACAGCGTTTACTGTAATATGTCTGCTTAGAAAGAAACTTATGTCACTCAAAAGAATTCCCTTTTGCCCAAAGAAATTTTTTCGTCAGTTGCTCCAATTCAGATCACATTTAATGAGTTCAAGTTTTGACTCTCCCAAGGCCAATCTTCTGTGTGGTTTTGCCTCTGTGCACTGAAGCTGAGTCCTTTTAAAAGATTCATATTTTCTCCAAAACAAGAAGATTGTGGGGCCGTTTTCGCACATTTTTTGTTTGCAGAAGTAGAGAGATATGACACCTTGCTTACAGACTCCTCTCCAAATCATTTACGCACCTTCAGGACGGCCACGTTGAAACCTTGGAACGAACTTTTACATTTGGGTTGTCAAACTTGATCCAACCATCTATACCTATGCCAGTGACCATGGCTCACCTTGGAAACTGGTTTGAGACATGGCCAAACCATCTCTTAAATAACTTGACGAATTTTCCAAGATAACTCAGCACTGCTCTTTCTGTGACTCGTGAACTATACCCCGAGGCATTTAAACTTCCGATCTGCTTCAGTGGGATTCCACTATCATGCAGAGTCCACCGAATTCGCGTTCTAAAAACGACGACGATTTCGAGTGCAATCTGAAGTTAGTTTAGACATAAAAAACAACAGAAGAAACTTGGTACGAAAACTCTCTCATATATACATAAAAAAAAAAAACCAATTTCCTCTTAAAACTCCTGACAACCCTTTATCATTTCCCAATTTTTTTCTCTTTAATTCTTTCATTTTCAGGTTAAAATTTGGTTTCAAAATCGCCGAATGAAAAACAAGAAAAACTCTCAGCGACAAGCTAACCAACAAAATAACAATAACAGTTCAAACAGTAACCACAATCACGGTCAGGCACCGCAACAGCATCACAATCCACATCACTTGAACTTGGGTCTAGGCATGAGCCATCATACGACCAAAATGCACCAGTGACCTTTAGATAACAGCAGTGCCATGGGATTTGCAACATACTAACAAACAACGAAGACACACACTAACGACACACAGTGACGAAACAAACAAGAGTTTGACTCGCTAAAACAAAACAACCAACAATCTTAAAGAATATAATAATAAACACAAACTCAGTGCAAATAATATAATTAAATTAAATTTAACAATCAACAAGGAAAAAATCAAAGTCAAAGTTCGTCCATTCCAGGTGAATGTATAAAAAAAAATAAAAATAAAAAAACATGTGCACATAGCAAATCCCATGCCAAACGCACTGCTGATCTAAATTAAAAAGAATATTAAAAATAACCTTAAAGAAGAAAAAAAATAAAATTACTTTCAATGATGATTCTCTCCCGTCTCTCTTTAAATGAAAGATTTTAGTTAATTTTAAATAATCATAAGTGGTTTAAATTCTGTTTCAAATTGTATAACAATAGACTTATAAATTTTAAAGAAAAACGGTAAAGAAAACAAAACAACAAAAAAAAAACTAAATAATGTGTAATTATAATTTTAAGTTCCTGTATATAATAAGCTAAATAAAATGTAATTTTTAGTGGAGATGTTGGCAGATTTAAAATTAAACAAAATAATTACTCTGGTAGGTCATGAGAAAAACAAAACAAAACTAAATTATGTAAAAAAAATTAAACGAAAAATTTGCTTGTCTTTAATTGGAAAACAAAAAAAAAACGGTAGTTGTAGCTCTCTAAGCAAGCATCTGTCCATGCGCAGATCTTGTAAAAGTTCTAGGTTCTTAAAAAAAAAAAAAATAATTATAATAATATTATATAAATACGTAGGTGTCTATACATACATTATATTACTATACATAAAATACATTAAAAAAAAAAAACAAGTATAATATTAATACTGTAAGATTGTGTGCGTGTTTACTCAACTGAAGGCTTTGACAACAAAATTAAAAACAAAACAACAACAAAAAAAAAAAATAAACATCTAAATCTACATAACAGAAAATTTATTAATTAAGAAAGTAAACAGTGAAAAAAATAATTAATATAGTAAAAGAAAAGTAAAACTAAATGCTTAGTAATGATATTATTTTTTAATTATTTTTGTTAATGTTTTATTATTATTATTTAATTTTTTAAATGATTTAAATTTAGTTTCTTTATTATTATTTTGATAATAAGCTTCCTGAATATGTTAAATATAAAATTAAAAAACAAAATATAAACTATTTCTTTATGTAGGTAAATTCTTTTTAAAACAAAAACAATATATTATTAAATAATGTGAAAAAATGGTAAAAAAAACAATACATTAAATAATTAAAACAAAAAAGAAATACGTTTTTTTTCTGTTGAATTTATTATTTCACCGAAGTATAGTTCATGATGTCTTAAAGAAATTAAAAGCAAACAAAAAAAAAAATATTAAAAACAAATTTCTAATTTTTGTTTTATTTTGTTTCGATTTTGAGTTTGATATACTTCACCGTCAGGACACTTATTCTTTTATTTTCTGATCGACAAAGTCAAGGTAAGTGAACAAAGATTTGCTTTTTTTTTTGGTTTTTAATAAAAATTATATTTCAATTCGGGAAAAGTGTAATTGAAATAATTTCGTCTCGTGCAGTGAGTCACAGTGCGAATTATTTGCCTGAACAGTAGGTTATAACACAACAAGAAAGTTGCAGTCGAAAATTCACAAGGTATTCGTCTTGGAAAATAAGTAATCAACCAATTCTGACAGTTTTCGAGAGTTATATTTGTACTATGACTATGATACATTTTGCCTGTTTGAGTGCAATACATCGACCTTTTTGAGGTTCTAAATGAATCGTTATCCAATCAGCCATAGTAAGATGCTTAATAAACACATCTCAAGCAAAGTTTTGGAATCAATTAGAAGAAACGATTAAGCAGACGTCATCCCTCCGCTGTAGGTAATGCGTCAAGCTACTGTCGAGATTGCATTCCAAGAAATCATTAAACATTTTGTCATGGTGGAGGTGAATCCACCCTTCGGATACGACATAAATTTGTAGGTCCATTCACAATAGAACGTTTGCTTCATTATCGGTCTTTCCAGCCTCGTGACTTTTGCTACAGATTATTCAATGCCATGATGAAGTTAGTAATACTTTCCGGAATTGGTGCTTCTCCAATGTCTTCTTGACTTCATTTTTGTTGCCATATGTTAGTGCATTAGGTCATTTAATGAAATGTTCAGTACTTCCCTATCAAAACTATTTAATTTTCACAGTAACAACATAAAGCCACATAATATATTTGAACAGGAGCAAATACTGTGAATTACAAACGAATGAAAAAATCAGATAGATGTCTCCTTCCAAGCAATTTTGACAACCATGGGGAATCATTTCATCAATTCTGCTATACCTTCTTCTCTCGTCTACATACAGCGAGTATGTCTCAGATTTCCTTTGGCACATTTCTTCTGATTTTTCTTTGACTGTGACTTATGGTCCTTGAATCTTACATCGTTGTACGAGTACCCCTGTAGCCCATACACTTGCTACAGCATTCATCATCTGAATTTGTTCAAAACACAATAGAGTTACTGGGTTGGATATGCGAAGAGACATGTTCTATAGATGGTTTCTGATTTCAAAGTAGATAGGTCTACTAAAAGTTGGAATACCCTGTGTTGCTCGGCATTTTCCTTTTACAAATGATCCTGGGTACAAATCCACTGAAGACGTGTAATCGATCAATGATTTAATTTGGCTGAATGATACATTCTCTTCCACCCACTAGACCTATTTGAAACTTCTACTGTAGAATTTTAGACTCTCATCTCTCCAGCTTGCTACATGGACCAGTGATAAATGTGTCGAACCACTACGCACAGGGTTCAAGGTTCGAACCGCAGGAAAGATCTTGCGACGTCAAACAAACATTACTTACTATCATGAGAAAGCTTCTTAAAAATATCTGCCCTTAGGATACGACATTAGACTGTACGTCCTTCCGATACGTGCAAGAATTTATATCATGCACAAAACGTACTCTTGTGAGAAGCTAGACTGAGAGATTTTAACCAAGTATCTACGTCAAAGGGGTTGTTTTGGCGACAATGATTTCGACTTTTGCATATTCGCCACTTTCTCTAAACTTCTTCCTTCAGCGGACCTTGTGCTCTACAACAGCGGTTCCCAATCATTTTAAGTCACTGAGCACACTTTGGGAGATACTTCTCTACAAAATACTAAATATTATTTTAGGTTAAAGGGGCCTAATATTATACATATTTCATTTATATTTACTACGTTCACTACCTTCGGCTCAATGATAAAGCCATAGATGTATAATTTCATTTCTCAATAATCCCTCAAACAGAATTAACTAAAAAAATATAGAAAAAATATATTTTTCTCTTTAATTATATTTAAAATTAAACAACACCCATAATAAATGGCATAACCTCTCAATATCGAATTTAACAAATAGTCATTACAGTAAAATGTTATTGGATAAAAAATTTCCTCTTCAGAACAACAATTTTGAAAAAAACAAATACAACTCAAACTTTTATATGAGTTTTAAAATTTTCAAAAAATTTCTTTTTCTTTTTATTATTTCTCAATATTTTTTTTTTTTTTTTAATGAATTTTTAAAAAAAATAATATTTGAAGAAAGCCTAGAATAATGTAATTGGAAAAAATAAATTTACATAGATGTAACTTTGAAATTATAAGCAAAAGTAAAAAAATTATATATAAATATATATTTATTATAAATTATGGATAAATTAAATTTAATTATGAATATAAGAAGAGAATGAAAAAAAAGCAAAATAAAGCAATTTACAATTGGGTTTCGTTTAAATGGTTAAGTGGATGACAGTGATTACGAAAGGTAAGTCAAATTAATATCTTTTGTTATGATCCGCGGAAGCTTAATAGGATTTGAATATCCATAGAATAGGTTCAAGATGTGGTGATTGGGAGAAAGAAGAAGAGAAAGGAAAGAGTTGGTGCAATAGAATTTGAAATTCAGACAGCTCTCTGTGAAGAGTGTACAAATAATTCGGGAGAATTGTGTGAGATTTTTGCATTCGTTTGTAATTCACAGTAAATCTTTCTCGTTCGCACTACAAAGACAATAACAATCTTTCGCGAAAATGATTTCGTTTGAAAAACATTTAATTGATATGATTATTTTTTGATCACTGAAAGCCTGACTCATTGACCGAATATGTTTCCACTGTTCTGTACGTATATACGTATACGATTCCTCTGAAATATTCCTAAAACATTTTAAATAATGTGCCCAACACTGGATGCCCTGCCACAGTATATTTATGAGCTTATCATAGACGTCAACTAATGATGCCAACGATTAACTGGGATAACAGAACACCCGCGACCGCCGGTGTAAGTAGACTTAACACTGTACTGTGACTACGTGCCAGACGAGAAGGAAGCGTTCAGACGTCATAATGGACTGCGATCACACAACGTCATTGGAATGAATCCTACAGGCTGAAAAGTAAAACCAAAATCGATATGTGTTCCAACAAAATTCTATTCGACGTACTTGCTTTTTGAACACATTCTCGGTGTGCATTTTTAATGACCTAGACGCAGCCTCAGATCATTTAAGGGTTTCTATTTTGCACCAGAGTATATGGTAATCATGTTAGACTAACTATTTACTCGAGGTAGTGCCATGCACGATTCGAAAACTTGATTAATCGCACTGAACATATCCTTAAGCCTTCGGCTGCAAACACGATTCAAAGAGCAGCATTTTTGAAAATTACTGAAATACTGAGACTGACCAAAACGTTTATTCAAATTATACTACTTCTTCTCCTGCCTGACATTATCTTCACCAGCTATCAGCCATCAGAGCCATCCATTGAACCAGGGTGGGATATATTTAGGACATGGACAACTAGGCCACCATCGAATCGCTCCCGACCAGTTAAAGATGTAATGTACCTCTGACGAAAGAGAGAGAGAGAGAGACCAGAAAAAAAACTTCAACATCAGCATTGACTTGACCCATGTCGTTCGCTTAGTATCTCATTTTCTTTGACTGGGCTAGCCTCAGATGACATCTAAGCCAATGCAACTGATAGGCGAATCAGGGATAGTTCACTTTATATCTGAACCACAGAATCCCCTCTACCCTTTCGACACTAATAGATTAACTAATTACACAGTTGAACGTATACTTCGGACGAGGTCTGCAATCACTTGTTCTAGGCTACGTGGTTTTCCGGGTACTATCCTTCTTAGTTATCAGATTGCATTGCACCGCATGTCTAGCTATAGAACTCTCCGATTTTGGAAAAGTGTGACTAATTCATTGCCACTTTCGTCATTATCTGATTGCGCCTCTTGGTTTCTAGCTCCATTCCCTCATAAGCATATTCGTTTGTCTAGAAAGTCCTTATGTCGCTGCACTGTCCTTTATCGATGAACGTTTACAGATTTCTTATGATAACAGGGATCACTGTATAAGTACCACCATCCCCTTGAACAGTCGTAGGTTCCTTTTTGCTGACACTTACTGAGAAAAATGAAATAGATCATCAGTGTAGTCAAAGTGTTCGAGTTTGGATAAAATAGTTTATCGAATTCTACTGCTTTCCGTCGATAAAGCAGCAAAAAATACAATGTTGCCTAGTCCCACCTTCATTCAAGTTCCTCCAACAGTCTTCATCAATGCAAATCCTTCAGAGTTCCAAGCACAGGCATAAAACGTATCAATTCCATGCTCTGAGTGCACCTTTTCAAGCAAAACTTTACTACAATCGAAGAACATTAGAGAACCCATCGAATGCTAGTAACGAATCACATTTATTACCGGAAAGTCGATCACATACGGTGCGAAATGAATGAAAATTGTGGTAAGCAATACTTTTGATTACCACTCGTAACCTTGTTGTTAGCTCAAACCAAACCAGCCATAGTTGGAATTGCCAAGGTCCAGATGATCAAAATTGCATGCAAACTAGACTACAATCCCAATTACAATTTCAATACACTTTACGACTTGAGTGTGCTAACCGAATCCCATTATATTTGTTAGGTTTTGTGATTGATTGCCTCCTTTCCTTCCATTTTTTTTGTATTTCCGTCTATTAGTATGGTTCTTCCGGTCAACTTTGTAATAAACATTTGTTGGGAGGTACGCAGGCGAAATATGCTTACGAAATTTATGATTTGGATGGAACACTATTAAATAATAAAATTGTATGTTCAGAACTATGTTTGCTTGTAACTACAAAATGCATGCATTCGATTTGATGCTGAAACAATTTTGAAGTTGCCAGTGTTGGTTGTAAATCTGGATAATCCTTTACAAACAGGTTTTATGCTTCAATATGGAACTGACAAGAACACATATCCTTATTCTTCATCTTCGTCGGACACATTCCTTAGGTGAGCTTTTGGAATTCCTATGGCATGACATGATTGCCCATTCGACAGTGTCTATTCAAACCTGATTTGTTATTTTGCAGGAAATGCTGCATAGACCTTAAGTGTCCATTGGATAATGTTGGACTTTTCTTTTAGCCAACTTTTTGCCCAGACTGGTTATCAGCAGAATAACCTTGAATTCAAGGAGCTGGACTTAGCAATTCTGTTTTCTTTGTACACACCTTGCCCTGGTATTGGGATGAGGTACTTGCAAGGGGTTGGACTATTTCCGCTTACATCTGAACTCAAGCACTTATCAGCCTAGGACCGAACGTATCAACTCATATATGCATTGTTGGACAAATGGTTGAGAGAGTAGAGAGTTTCCAATCACTTGGAAGTATTGTCTCAACCGATGGCGGAACCGAACTGGATATAGCCAGTTGAATAGGTAAAGCAAAATCTGCTTTTGGGATGCTATCCACAGTTTGACGAAGTAATGCAAGCTATTACTGTTCCGTTCCGACGTTCAATCCGTGCTGCTATACGTGGTACCTGGAGAGTGACCGTCACTATCTCGAGGAAGCTGCAAACGTTTTTCAATAGGTGCCTATATGCTACATCTTAAAGACATTATGGCCAAACCGTACCTCTAACGAACAGCTTTGTCAGAGAATGGGCCATGAAGCTATAGACACAACCATACGACGACGAAAGTGGCAGTACTCTCGAGAGGATGACAGGTCCATAGCTAACCGCGATGCAATAGAACCCGCTTACTCAGGATGGCAGATGAAAGCAAGGTAACTGAGAAAAAGTTGGTGAGAGCTGAGGCACATTCTTAGTAATAGCACAAGATGGCTCGTAGGCATTGTAGAGGGCCAAGGACCCACAAGGGGACACATTACATAAGTTAAGTTTTTTTATTTCCTAGATAGATACCCGCAGACACTGGCAAATGGCACTGTACTCTCAATAGACTGACAAGCTGGACAGATAGGTGTGGTATTTCCGCTAGTTCAACGAAGGCTGAGCTGGTTCTGTTCACGAGAAAACACAAATTTCCTTAGTTTAATCTCCCAAAGCTAGGAGCTGCCCTCCATAGGTCCAGCTACTAAGGCCTAAGGGTTGACTGCAGAGCCCTTTGGAAATAAAACGTGTAAATCTTGCTACAAAATCTCTTGGTATCCTATATAATATTACCCTAGCTTCACTTTAAATGGAACCGAGCACGTTGCGAACTCGACCGAGCGCCCATGACCGTCGATATGGAATGAATGAATCCCTCAATCCACCAACTTTACTCAGTCGAGCTGCATATGCAGGACTAAACTATTCTACCTGATAGATCCTCAAATGAGTGGCTGGGATTGTACCTCTCATTATAGTAACGATAATAACTAAAGCCTACTGTTGGTTAACAATAAGAATATCAAAAAAAGCTGTATGCTCTGCTTGGGGTTCACAACCAGGATACCAGATAATGCAACAATGCCAGGACATTTTTAAACTAGCAAGGGGCAGTTTAAATAGAGAGAGAGAAAACCCGCGTGCTTTAAAGGCCTACTATATGAGGACACTGACATTAATCGATATGGTTCGACATTCAGAATAATAATGACCAAACTGAAGGTTCAAAGCGTCAATAGCTTCGTGCCAAGCTCGCTATCATCGAGGACAGGGTGAAACGTAAACATGTCGAATGTCACAACAACCTTACATTGCTTGTGTCTAGCCATCTGCCTGTCTGGGTTCTCGCAAGTGTATTCATCATTTTGTGCAGGAAAGCTCACTAGCATAGCCCGAATGCCCAAATAAGGATGATTGCTCACTCTTATGGCATGAAGATCTACTTTGTGCAGCCCCTGACATGTTGCAGTCGCAGGAAAATTGGTCAGAAAAACATTTGTAATTTCATAACATATTTATAAAATGAGTTGCGGAGAATAGATAGGCTAAGATAAACAACAGCAGAACGTTCAGAAGCAGCTGACACAACACGAATAGCTTAATTTGGTAATCAGTCCCGTGAAGTTATACCCGATGTCAGTTCCGCTGTTAGAGTAGTTCCAGTTGCGTTTTAATTTATTAATTTGTAGTTCAAGAGACTGATAGCTATCAGTTAGCATGACATAGTCATTAGGAAGGACCTAGTTTGAAATTACCCCGGCATTCACTCATCATATCATCGATGAAAAGAAGGAATAAAATAGGTCTCAAAACACATCCCTTTGGTACGTCAATTTAAGTTCAAAAGTGTTCGCACAGATCAGTTCCATTCAACAATAAATCCAATCCATGTGTGATTTATTTAGAAATACTTTTTTGTCTATAATCTTTTTTTGCAGATGGCGCATGAATCGGATTAATTTGTTCTAATATTTCTGTTTAATATTGTTTGGCATTTTATCGTGAAAAGCCTTAATTCGGTACAAGTCTTACAAATTGCTCAGTTGTATTACGAAAATGCTTGAAGAAAATCCATTGTTTTCTACAAACAATTTAATCCGTGACAATGGAAATTTCTGAATCAATCGGTACGTCAATAAAATATGCACATCTGTGCTCAAAGCAACTAGAAAAGACTAAGGAATTGCCATTGCATCCAGAAAAAAACAACTGTTTGGTGTGGTTTATGGGTTGGTGGAATCGGCATCGGTCTACATGTCTTCACGGTGACGCCGGCAGGACCTAACTATCAATGTCGACAGTATCGCGCCCTAAAATTTGACTATTTTTTATCTTTAATTGAGATTCATGTCTTAGAGCCTGTGAAAGAATACTATGTGACAAGTAACGCCGTCTAGTTAGTACAATTCGCTGAATTACCCGCCTAGATCGTATGATATCATAACTCCTGACTTCTCCTTTGGATTTGGATTTCCTACTTCCAAATGGATTACAACCAAAAATTTGTCAAGAATTTTTCTTTTGTTTAAAATTAAAGATAACTCGATAAAATTTATTTTTTTCTACTTTTTTAACTTTTTGAAAAAGTACTTTTAAATGAATCACCCATTATATGTTGATTCGAATCTTTTTAACCAAGTACTTGAGCAAATGGGACTTAACTTTTCCAACAACCTTGGTATCTGCTAATTATGATTAAATTGTTTGTCTTATTAGATTGAAATGCACATAATTAAATACAAATACCCTAGTACTTGTCGACTAGGAACTGTGACTAGTCTCCCCGACTGTCTTGCTGTCAAGGTCAACTTGATGTCTAAATTGTAGATTTTCATTTAATTTACAAAATAAATACTCATTATAGGATCGTGTTTTTTTTTTTTGAGTTCCACTAGCGTGTAACCTTGAACAGACATTAAATCATTTTCTCGGAAAACCAGGTAAAATCCAATTAATTTATTTTTTTGCTTTGTTCAACTTTATAAAGGCCATGCGGTTGGTTATTTTGCTGATTTTTTTTATTTTTTATTTCAGCTCAGTTGACCTAGAGGGGTACAGTGTACAGAGGTCGCCAAAGAGCATGTGCAGGTATTAATCATATCTGTTATTTTTTCTCGTATTTTTTGCAAAGCTACTGTATAAGTAATGAGACATGAAATTGACAATTAATTATTTTAAGTGAGGAAAGTGCAAGAGTTCGCTTAACAACTTATGTATGGACAGTTTAGCACTAAGTTGTGGGGTGTGAATGTTGCCTTAGGAGCCTTAAATCATTTTCGACTCGAAGATTCTCAGATCCCTTCTCTGAATAAACATCTACATAATACAGTTTATGGAACAATATACACAGATGCGAGCTATGTAGCAGATTGGTGTGCTAACTGGATACAACCCGATAGGGATGATGGCTGACCGACTGGAAATGAACTCAGCTGACTTATGTAGCTGCAATAATATGGAGCAAACTTTGCCCCAATCTTAAAATAGGTTACCTTCGCTCTGTGGGAAACAGACTGTACGATTACCTAGAAGACCCAGTGCAAGTCCCAATCGGGAGCAAATTGAGTTTTCCAAAAGCGCAGGTTGTTAGGATATCAACCAAATGGCCAGCGTGAAGCATCCGCCAATGATGCCCTTCCTTCTAGGGCACTAAATGAGCTCACTTTAATAACATGTTTCAGTACACAGATTGATGCGTCTTGTTCAAAAACCTTTTAGTAACTGTTGGCTTTAATATATATTTTTGAGAAGGTATTCCAAGAAGTTCATCGCGGGCAATATGAAAAGAATGACTGAATACTACGAACTCTATGAAGTACATGATGATTTGAATGTAGTCCAAAAACATCGATACTATTGAGCGAATGGACAACAAGAGATTCTTTGAATCACAGCCCCCACTTTCGGGACGACGAAGTAGAACGAGACCTTGCCGGTACAAAAGCAAATTGTAAAGAGGCTTGCACAGATCAGTTGAAATCATTCGGAAGCAGCATAGAACTTGTGCTCAACGGACTTTAAATAATTCTACCTTTACAATTATGGTTACGATGTCATGTAATCTGTTCTGAAAAAATCAATCATCTGGATTTATGGATTCGGCTTATCTGTAAAGCCAACAATCGAGGTAGTCCTATTCACCACCAAAGCATAAGACCCTCTGGCTTCACGTCCACCAAACCTGCTATAGTTTACCGAGTACATCCTGTGAAAGTCTACTTTTCCAAAAAGGCATTAGGCTCCCTTGTAGGACCACTAACTAATGCACCTCAGTTTGAAACCGATTCTCATGCATGGAGTGCTGGTACAATGGGCCACTTTTCAAAATTATTGGAACTAAATTGTACTAATTCTACATCGGTGCATTGAGAACCTCTCCCACAGCAGCACTCCGAATCAAACTCTACTCAAGCTCAAAGCAATGGAATATTAAGCCACAAGCAGTCCATAGAGGACCAAGGCCAAGCTTCTCACAAGTGTATTTTTTGTACACTGTACACATCTCAGGATCAGGATCTACACCTTGCACCGTTTCCGAATGGCTGAGGGTTATTGAGAAGCTTTTTCATGACAGCAAAACTCTTGGATATTTCTCGCAATGATACTCACAAAAATGGTAAGATAATGGTTTCTTTTTTTGGATTCGAACTTGTAACCTCAGTCCAACGCACTAACCACTGAGCCACGGCACCTAATATGCGACACAGATGGAGAATCTCGTTGGTCTGAGTACCAGAGAAAACAGGGAAAATCGTGAGGCCGTTACATAAGCTTGACCGACATCTAGGAGCGAACATCTTATGTTAAGTCACTGAACACTGAATAAAACTAGAGAAAAACCCCTAAAAGTTCCCAGATATCTTCACAGAATGCCCAAGATCGGTCATCCTCTACAATACCTTCTCATCGGTTACTATCTTGCCTGATTAGGCGAGTACTTTTTCTCGATCTAAATGATCTTACTGGTGCTCCTGCATGACTGAAATCAACTCAGAGAAGCAAATGGCTTGAAGGGTAAGATAGTGTGCCACCCACGTCACCTACGTTACACATCGTCACCGCAATAGTCAAAGTGCATTTTCATGGAGAGCCAACCATGAGGGTTGTCCTCCTTGTCGCTACTAAGGCATACTTGGGGTCCCTTTCTTCTGGGCGTTCTTTGTTCTGCGACTCTTGGAAATTCACTAGATGATCCTATGATACAATGGAACAAGTAACTATGTATTGTTTTTCATGAACTGGAGCACTAGTTCATCGTTTGGTATCTTGCAATATTTTCTGCAATTTCTTTGATATATTGATGATCTTTCTTGATCAATTGATTTACACGATGAGTCAGAAGATGGTAGCAACTTACGACAGTGACTGTCTGCCTTACTGGTAACATCATCCCCACATCTTTGATGACAGAAACCCTTAGAAACATATAGGTGGACCTAGCTTTCTCTTAGACCATTCCACTCCATTTGTCCTTTGAAATAAACTCGGCTTCACCTTGCAATGTTTTGAGTGCTGAAAGGATATTGATAGACCAGAAACTCTTGGCAGCAATTTGGTTTCTCGATCTTTGGCGTTGAAAGTTGATGTGAGAATGGAATTGCTTGAAATATTGTTTTTTTTTTTACAAAACTTAATAAAAAAAAATATACTACACCTAAGGTGAATTCTGAACCAACTAACGCCATCTCGTCGACAATGGCTGAACCGTTCAAAGTACACAATTCGTCGACTACAAAATGAAGCAATAAAAATGCAATAAAAAATCTTGCTTAGCACCATTTATGTTCGCCGTTTTTTTTTTTGTTTTTTTGTCCGCCTTCTCTCAACTCATCTCCTCCGTCTCCGTTAGGTACTGTATCTCTCGTCCGACACAAGGAAGCCCAAATGACACTTATGGGATGCCATTAAATTCCTAAAATCACCATCGACTGGATTGATTGTGTCTACGGGATAAAAAAATAAAAAAAAAAAACAAACCAGACACAACGACGGACATTGACCAGGACATCATCACGCCGCCGCTTAAAGGCGATTTATTGTCTCCGAGATGAGCTAATCGTACACACAATTGCATTCGACCATGATTGACAACCCACGGTCAATTGATCCAATTTTCATTATGAAACAAGCGCCGCTTTTAATGGTCTTGCAAACTTAATTTGAATTTTAATTGCTTTTAAGTATCTAACCAAGGATGTGTCCTCATCACAATGATGCATGCAAAAATTCTGCCTAAAGATCCTTCCCCTATAGCAGTTCGATGACCTCAAAGTGTGCAAAAATACAGAAGCAAAAGGACAAGCGAAAAAATTCTGCACAGGTGTCTTAGGGGATGAAATAATTACATGTTACTGTCATGTCATGTTTCGAGCAACCCCTGGGTAAAGTTAATTTTCGCTAAAAGGACATTACACCCATATACCTAGAGATAGATACACAATATTCCACTAGAATTTCTGGCTCACCCCCGAAATTCGTTGTTTAGTTTTCGTAAAATGTCTACCGTTTGGGAATTTTTTTGCGGCAGCGCGATGTCATGCGCAATGCTGCTGCTGCTGGTCGAAAACCCTTATTTCGAAAATCCCTGGCTGCTCTTTGCCTATGTACATGAGAATGGGGTTGTTTAAATGTATCTACTCGTATAAATAAAGTGCACATCCGTGATAATTCCATTTGGTGTTGTTGCTATGAAAAAAATTGCAAATTCTCTTTGCGCAGATATTTAAATTCGATATCCTTTCAATACATAATGCTGAACAGAAAAAAAAAACGCTCTCTATGAACATGTAATCGAACTTTAAGGTAGTTTTCAAGGATAATTTATTTTGAAATTTATTGAAAAGGGATGGTAAGTAGATACATATATATATATATGGATGTATGCAAATAATTTTACGACTTTTATGCAGACGCTTTAGATGCTGTACTGCCATCCAAGCACTTCTAATTATCTCGTCCCTTTTCTGTTTTCATAGGGAGGTTTCTGGTCGGTAAGCACTATGTTTATGGTAAGACTTGGTAAGAAAGACGTTTATGCAAGATGTATGGGGAATTTCAGTCTCCTTCCTGCTTTAAAGCCAACAGTTCACTACAAAGAGGCTGTAACGAGGTTCATTTGGATCTGTAAGGCCTCGTTACTTGGCAACACTGCAGCATCTGAGTAGTTATTGGTAAGGAACTCAGCCTAACAAGGTTAAAACTCGGCTAGGTCTTAAAACACCCAGAGATTGTGGGGAACGCAGCAATGGATTAGCTTGCCAGCTCTGGCTCTGAATCTGCATTCGTTGAACCTGAACCTTATTGTGGCGTCAATTGCACAATCGCTACAACTCTGAATGTGAAGGCAAACTCCGTCTATACTACTGGTCTTAGACAATTCAAAAGATTGGGCAAGCCCTATTTCTACTAGCAAATTCTTAAGTTAGATAAAAAAAGCATTAGGAAGCTAGTGCGCTTCTTAACTGTTAGATGAATCTGTGCCACTGTCGGTTTTGCCTAGCTCGAAATAGATCACTCAGATCCGAGAGAGTCTGTGCTTTGTAATTTATCCGTGTTTTATAGTCTTAGTCTTCTAGCATGCATCCTCCCGAGCCAGAGCCTAAAGAGTAATTCTACCACTGTGCTCATGTGGTGTCCACTTAGTATAAAATTGCCTAGGATATCCTACGCGCAAGTTACGATCATAGGGCCTGGAACACGCTGTGTCACTCCATATCTGTCTATCTACGGTTAGTCCTTTTAACGATTGTGCTTGAAATATCAGTTCTCCAACGCACATAGGTACTTTAATGTGCTCTCTTTCTGTGCTGCGATTCCGGCGCTTTATTTCCCTATCCAACATAATCTGACGCAATTCTTCGTTCACTGCTTTGACTACTGTACGGAAATGTCTGACTAACTCAGACTTAGTGACTTACATACAGCGACTGTAAACCCTTAGCCCAGTTCGACTGTGAAAGAAGATAGCGATATCCTCGGAGAAAATTGTCCAGAAGTCACAGAGCCATACATAGGTTCATATCATTTGAAAATATAGCTGACCTTTTTGTAATCTATTTGGGGCGTTCCTCTAGTGATCAGCTTCCTTATTAAATTCCATCCAAGGAACATGTACTGCACTTTACGAGGACCTGCCTTGTAGTATTGCCCTCCACATTGTTGCCAGCAGCCAGTGGGAGTTCCTTATAAAGGCTTGATTTTTATTCTAAATCATGAAAAACTTTTTCAACCGTTTTTCCTTTAAAGTAAGTATGCTGAGGTTTGCTTTTTACGCTTACGACTGCTCTTAGTAGAAAGGATTAAATCTATTACCTAGTAGTGGCATATGGCTTTACTTTTTCATGAAATAGAGAAATGTATTCTGGACTATTCTACCGAAAGGCAATATATTGTTGTCTCCCGAGATTTAAGGACATTTATTGCATTCAGAAATCATTAGACAAATATTGACAGTCTGTCTGTCAGATAGTTAGCTAATTATTTCAACTTATGTCACCACCCACTGATGTCATATAACATTATTTTATTTACCATGTCAAATGAAAATAAATTCCATGAGAAATAATTTAGCTAGCAACCACCCTCTCTCGACTGGTATGTGTGTGTTAAATGTCTCAGCTTTTGCCGTCAATTTATTCCGCTGTCATTGCATAAATCAAGAACGTAATTGAAGTAATCACGGATTACTCAAGTTCATCACGAACGCACTATTTCATTTATGTATTTAACTAAACACGCGATATTTTTATGCACAAAAATTCTAGGGAATTTATTTTCTTGAAAAAGGGAACTTTTTGCCAGAATTGTGAAGAGGACCAAAGGGGGAGAAATGTGTCATAAGTATTCGTATGTGACGTTTAATCCTATTTTACTATTTCATGTTGGAACAAATTTGGTCTATATCAAAAATGTTAGACGATTTGAAATGTCTTAAGAATCTCTGTTACGTACTCTTACTTTACATTGTAAGCAGTAAAAGGTCCTTGAGGACAAGACACTTGGCATTGACTCTATTATCGAAGAAGAAGATTTACCAATAGTAGTATTCTCGAAGGAGAGGATCAAGCTGTGCAAATGGAGACTGAGATCGCAATGAGGGTAATACTCATCGACAGCCAATGAGTAATAAAGACAAAGCTTGTGAAGTGCTCGATTTTTTTGGAATACACCACAAGTAAACACTCGAAGAAGACTAATGAGTTACCTTGGAGAAATTTCTAAATAAAAAAATTCATCCCTTCTCTGAATATTGCCTTCTGGACACTGAAAGTCAAAGCAATATTAGCAGGCGTAGAGAGGCGATAAGGTTGGGGTGCCACATTCGACATAGAGTACGCCAGTCCTCGATGAAAACTTAAAAATGATTTATGTAGTTCGGCATTTTTGTTGATCAGAATAAGTTGCTCTGGTCTGGTCACTTAAGCTAGAAGCAGGACGGAGGGCACTAAGGAAGAAAAAAAAAACAACAAGTGCACTTCCCTGAAAATCTGTAGTGTAGAGAGACATAGAGAGAAGGCCACCTGTCTCACTGGCTGGAATGGTGCCAATAGACCTCCTCTTAAAAGAAGCCACATGGAAATATCGTGCCAACAGAACGAATCGAAGTGATGATGAATTACCACGAAGAACAAATCTGGAAGATTGGATAGATGGAACTCTTTTGAATCAATGGAGAGCTAGACTTAAGCAGTGGAAAATGCGGAACACATAATGAACAGGCCGGGTGTAAGCTGAACCCCAGAGAACATCATCGGAATGATGCTCATCACACAAGAAGCATGGGAAGCAGTAAGTGCCTTATGTCTTTGTTTTAAAACGATTGTATGAATTCTCTGTTACTTCCTTTGTTGCAATCCAGCCTGTCCTTGTACAGGCCGAATAGTTCAGCGTCATACATGTCTTCTTCTCCAAAGATCACCGAAGAACTTTTCTCTCAAAATAACCAAGGGTATCATCATCCGATTTTGTCAAACGCCTCTACGCCATACAGCAGGACTAGGATGACAAGTGCCTTATAAAGAGTTACCTATTCGTGGTCCACCTACAGCCTAGGTAGAAAAAGTTGTTTTATTTTTTGAATATTGGGTGTATTGCGCATTTCAGTGGTCGTTTCTCTATCTAGAATAACTACTTGGTATATGCATCCTACATCAACTCTGATATTTAAAAGTTAGACTAAGGGGCCATGGGATCTAGAGATTCTGTTGTCTTTCAGTTTTTTGTTGGCTGCACTAGTTTATTCACTTCTGGATACTGGTTCATCAATTTTACCATATCACTCGCTATATTTACTGGCGACTAAGCAATTGTTTGAAGTGTTGCTAAGCACACTGATATCGACTAAATTAGGTCAGGTGTATGGGTGGTTGGTAAATGCACGGTCTTGTCCTCTTGGTGAGCTCTGCTCCTCCTGGAGTGACAAGTGGGTCACTAGCATGTAGCGCCATCATGTTGGAACCACAACTCAGATATATCGATGTTGTTGAAATCAGACTACGGAAACGGGAACGGTGTCTTTTTCCTCATTTCAATAGGAACAAGGTCCGATGATTCGACCGCAACAAAACGTCAATCTTTGTCGAACACTTGTGCTCCGATAATGACAATTTTAGATACTTGTTCACATATGTAACTGCTGAGCCAAAAATGGAACTCATTTAGCGATGTCGATGGTTCTTATTCTTACGTCGAGTAGATCCTGGCATAGAGGCTGGTTTGGATATTTTTCCTCGTGGAGGCGTTTGGAAAGAATTTAGGCCAAAACCCAACGGTAAAATAATCCGGGTTGACTTTCTCGTGATGTCCAATACATAGCTGATCGGCTCTGAATAGACATTTCTGCGTCTTTTCTAATAGTTATTTCTTTTGAGCATTTTAACAAAATTGATAGACTTTCTTAAAAAAAAAAATATCAAACTAACTCTCTTGAGACAAACCGACAAACTTAAATGCAAAACCATGAACTTAGTGTTAGCTAATTTCGGACATCCCTTCAAAATAAACAACACAGCTCTAGGGGCACATATACCGCTTGACATTTACAGCCACTAAGCGCCTTAACAAAGAAGCCTACCCCCTGAACTTATTCCCATGGTCAAACCTAGCACAATGACCTCAATCATCCCACCCATACAGCTACATATGTAGGTAGATTTTTTCAAAATACACCCTAATTTGTCATATTTTATACCGTCAGTCGGGGGCACCCAAGGCGTACTGTCCCAACTCGTTTATCTCTCATGCTGCAGACATTTTTCATAAATTTTCGGTGTAACTAGCCCCTTGTTAGCCCAACCTATTTGCCGTCGGGGATTACATAATACAAATGGTCACCCCGAAAATTCGTTAATTTAAATTATTCGTCTCTCTGCCGTCCATTAACTCGGACTTAATCATTTAGCCCTTCCACTATCTAACATCATGCTCACGTGCGCACTTTCTCTCCATCTCCATCGGGACCAGTCGCCAATCCAACAGAGTATTTATCTTAATTATGCCCAAAATGTGTGCACACACTTACGTATTCATGCCGTGTATTATATCCTCGCACAGAGTGTGTGTGTGTGTATAATTAAGTCCTACACCCTGCTCCATGCTAAAATGTAATTCTAATGAAGTATTTTTCGATATGACACGGCCTCTGTTACATTGACTTTTCCCTTTCAACCCCTCGGAGTCCCGGACCATCCTCCAGCCAGTTTTATCCTCCTACGCAATTATCATCGTCATTTTTGCTTTCCCTTAGTAATGGTAATGGTGGCAATGTGTATCTAAACGCAAAATGCAAAGTCAAAATTTCCATTTTATCTCGAAGAAATCATGCTTGCTTCCTTCCTCCTCCTCCTACTACTCCGACCCCCAGCCGAAGGCAGGCGACCCTTCGTTTGAATAAACAATTTTTCTTTGGAAAAAAAAAAACCCTCCACCCACCCCGTTGTCCCTTTATGTATATTTATTCAGAACGAAAAAGGATACACATAGATACATCGCTAGTTCGTGTATCTATTTCTGATGCCTTGTCTGGGCAAATATTCCAGAGCTCTCGCCTAAATATGTTCCTTGGCATTTCATTCAAGTTGTGTAGTGTGTTTCCCTGCCGATATCCTTCGGCGGGGGGTTGCTGCAAAAATAAAGGATATTTTCACTTCTCCGGCCATGACATGTCATCTAGAAGGATGAGGGAAAAACGCAAGTCAAAGGTTCTTTTATTTGACTTTCTGATTGGTGTTTGTAAAAGGGGCGACGCAGAAGAACGCTAACACGAAAGGAATGGAATAAATGCGATGATGAGGGTGAATATTGTAACAAGGATACATTGTTACACTCACATATCCTTTGTGTATAAGAAGAAGATGAAAATTGCGAAAATGTTTTCGTTTCCTCAAATTGTGTGGAAGAAAATTTATGCGTATACATACATACGCAAGGGGAGATGGATATTTGCGCAAGGATTTTCATCTTTCTGATAAAAAAAAAAAATAAAACATGGAAGGGATTTTTTAGGGATTTATCCTGAAAGCAATTTTCAACGCTCGTGCTGTGAATTTCGTGGCGTTTTGCTTTAAAATAAAAAAAACAAAAAATATTGTTTGCATAGCAATATGGAATTAGATATGAATTTTTTCGTTCGTAAATCAAAAAAGGAAATCTTCATTTCCACGTACCTAATCTTGTTATGGGAAGGAGATTTTGTTTCCTTGGGGGCCGAAGTGATTATGATATAAAAAAAATGAAAACGTTGAATGCAATTTCATTAGCCATTGGGGTGTATCTTTTCTTTGAACATAAAATGAGCTTAAAAGCGCAGTGTGAGTAAAATGTTTAGGTACCTTATATCTCATTGGTGTGCCACAAAAAGGACTAATATTATAGACCCATATCTAACGAGATAGTAGATAACCATACAGCATACAATAGGCAGATCTAGAAGAGCATTTGGTGGTCCATATCAATCCTTCATTTTTGAATGTCTTTCTGTGGTAAAGGGCCTTGTAAGTCGTCGACAAAAACAGCAATCGGATATGAATGGAATAGGTATCTTGTGAATTATAGAACAAACATTTTTTAGCATGTTATGAGAATAGTTCGGTCTCAAAAGGACTTGAAAGCAATTTCTAATTCTGATCCAATCATTTATAGCACCTTTTTGCACTTCTGTCAAAGCCATCAGTCTTTAAAGGAAAGAGCTTGCCAAGTATGCGTAGAGCACTTATGTCCTGTATCCCCTTGTGGATCCCAGGGCCTCTACAAAGTCTACAAGCCATCGTGTGCGATTTCTGGAAATACGCCTCGGCTCTCCCCAACTCTTTCCCAGATGTCGCGCTTCCTTCCTTCTCGACTGTTCTGCGCCACGTATTCCTAGGACCGCCACGTATCCTGCCATTCTAGGTTCTTTTGCATCGCCTGTCCCCTTTCGGAGAGTGTTACCCAGAGCGTGAGATTGGCCATGCGTACAATTAGCTGTGGCTTGTGGCTTGATTCCGTGCCAACGAGACAAAGAAATGTGAACAATCGAGAATATTGCAGCTGAAGTTAGGACCTACTTTGACTTGTGGGACATCTACGGTATAGTAGACACGTACATATTTGGCTATGAAAAGAGACAGAGTCCCAAGCCTAATGGATATTGGGTTCTCATTCAACACTAATGCGAAAAAATACTGTGAACTGTAAGCGAATGCAAGAGTCCTATACGATTCTCCGTAATTATTTGGACAGCACTCTCGAAAAGTAAGTTGGAACATTAAAAAAATTAAACTAGCGCCTATGGCCATGGCCAACTCCATCGGAGGATGGTTCAGGAGCCTACAGTACTTATGTTCAATGGCCTTTGTGCCAGTGCATAGGTCGTATCCTTTAAAAAGGTGGTCCATGGGAAAGAGCGCGTTCCAAAAGAATCCTCTAACAGAAGAGGGTCGAATATCAAGTATACCGGGAGGTATATGGCGCAGAACAATAGACAAGGTTCCTTAGTATATGGGGAAAAGTTGGATCGAGCTGAACCTCACTGTCAAAAATCGTACGTATTGTATGGAACCTCATTGTATGGAGCGCTGCGCTAGGTCGTTAAAGTAGTTGCTCCACAGAACCATTTAGCTTTTATGCTAGAGACCAGGGAAGGTGGAATAGAAAGTGGTTTGTGTCTTCAATAATTCCATCATCATTACAGATTCTGCCGAGCTGCTGTTCCAGAGACACTAGTAGGAGCAGTTTTTAAGGCTTGCTGTACTCCTTGATGTACGGATTATTATTAGGGCACTAATAGCTACCACTGACTGCTGATGAAGAAGACTGTGGATGGGCCTTAAGAGCGGCAGATCTTATTGCAATGGTGCTCTCAATTCAGTCTAGTTTTTGTACCTTCATGAGGTCCACTGGGTTAGTGGCTCTTTTGGTAGCTTTTCACCAGACGAGACTGCTATGGCTCAGTATACATATGTATTTAGCTGATTTGACCTAGGTAAAAGGCTGTGACTTTTTTGATACAACTTGCAGGTCTCACATACCATTGAATCCTTCCATATCGAACCTCCTCTTCTTCGAATTTCCTGGTTTGGTTTTGTATTGTAATTCGATTCAGTTTTTCATAGAAAATTCATCCTCTAAGTCGAAGCTCCTAATTATTTTTTACTAATTAAAACTAATTTTGATATCCTGTGAATATGCGGCTAGAGGCAGTCCACAGTATTTAGTTCTGTCGAAGATTTCAAGAATGCAGACAGTCTCTCAAGAGACCTCATTCCTAAGCCTTCGGCTTGCGTGCATATCTAAAATTTAAAGTTGTATCTCCTTTGGTCACAATGCATGCGTTGATAAACACACGATTCTCTGTTTCTTAAAAAAAAAAGCTTGCCTCTCAGTTGTATAAGAATATCTGGTACTCTTGTGACCATTCAAGTTTGACCATATTCAAATTATTTAAGTAATTTTTTCTATCTGTGGATATGGCTGATCGAAGGCCTCACGTTGGGCGCCAATCTTTTCATCGTAAAATAAAATCCAAATGGTGATTTGAAAAGCCAAATTTGATACACAAATCTGTCTGTTTAAGCAAACAAGAACTACAAAAGCTAACAGTCATTGAATCATAAAAAAATTGACTGCAGGTGAACCGCAAAATTGTCGAATAACTTGATGATGTTTCATTCATTCACCCAGCATCATTCCAACCGCCTAGCTAATCAGTCTGCCACTGTCCCATCTCTCTCATTCCAATCCAAATCCAAATCGTCTCATTCATCAAGTCGTCGTCTATTTATACATGCTTGTAACAAATTCATCCCCTGCCATTTTTTTCTGTGAAAATTATCCCCAATCTAACCGAAGCGCATGCACTTTGCCCTCTTCAAGAAAATTCCACAAAAAAAAAATAAACCGAAAATATTTTTTCCTCCCCTACACAGTCAAGACTCATCGTCTTATGTATCTAACAAATAGATACACAAAAAAGGTCGAAAGCGAAAAAAAAAAATAGAAAAACATCCCAACTGGCGTCGCATATATCACTTTCTGACATCCAGCCACCGAAAATGACAGGACAACTCAGTGTGTAAAGGGCCACCATCAGGCCCAACTCCACGAACAATTAACCGAAAAAAAACCGTATCTCTCTCTCCACCACCAACTCCTGATAGATATAACAAATGCATCGATTTCCTGTCACAGATACCCACCATAATGCTCCTTAGTACGCAAGTGAAAAGCAAAAAAAAAAAAAAAAAAGCGAAAGAAAGAAAAAAATCCTTTTCCACTTTTCTTATTGAAACACGCACACAGCAAGTATTCACACCACTCACACTGTCGAGCTGAAAGAAAAGAACAAATGCAATTTCCCAATACGAATGTCGTCTTCCCCAGTTTCGGTTTCGGTGAGATACTCACTGTATCTATCTATACATATGTACGTGTATCTTTGAAATTCCTTAATGTGATTTTTTGTTTTTTTTTTTTCATGCTTGCTTTTTACGTTATATACCTTTTCTGGTTGTGAGGTGGTGAGTCTGATGAGAGGCCAGACTTCCATTGCTCCACTGTACTAAGTTCGGGTCTTTCTTTTGGGCGCTTTTTTCTTTGGTTTTTCACTTCTTCAGCGAATTTTAAAAGTATTCGCATCGCACTCGTATCTGTAGATACTCGCAACCATCATCGGCTTAAATTTTGTCGTCGACTCGCGTGATACCACTTTCGGTTTTTGCTTGAAATTTTGTTCGCCTCTCGGTACGAAAGGTATCTACACACCACTTTTCGGGTCGCCTGTCACTAGTCGTCGTGGGGTTCCTTCCATAAGTCGAAAAAAAAACAACATTTCGTCCTCCCTGTATACCCTGTATACACAAGGAGCGCAATGAAAAGTATCTATAAGCCTTGTATATAGTGTAAATGACGAGTGTGTCGAACGAGATCAAATATGTACATGGATGAAGGCACCAGCACACAACACCACACACAGAGAGTGAAGAGAGAGAAAAACATTTTTATTAGGTTTTCGGGAAGTTTCAGTATAAATTTTATACTTTTTTTGTTTGCTTCGTTCTACGTTCATTCGTTTGGCTTTTGGTTTTTTTTTTTCATTGCCTTCATATGTGTGTGTATATATGTATAGCATGACATGGGGATGCAGAGGTATATGCCAGAAGATACACGGGTACTGTGTAGTGGAAACAGATCGCCGAGAATAACACAACAAAAAATTTTTGGACAGTTTTCTATCAGAAGTCCTTCATTCTGATGGTATCTTTTCAGAATAAACAAAAAGAAAATAATTATCACATCTTTTTTGCCAACAAAAAAAATTATATATATACCTACTTATAACAAAAGGTGTATAGATAAAAGTAAACAAAAAAAAAAGAAATTATTTATTTATTTATTTAAAAGAAAAAAAAAAACACTTTATTCGGTTTTTGGCGTGTCCTTCATTTTGTACAAAATGAAAATGTGAACGAACTCTAAGCAAGGGGCAGTGCAAAAATAACCAAATGACTTTTGGGAATTAAACAAAAGAAAAACAAAACAACAACAAATAAGCATTAGTGTATCGTGTGCGGTAGAAACAAGTTAAAATGTCGTGTGTTTCGTGTCAACCCTCCTGCCGGCACAAAGCTAACTACACAACTACTAAGTGAGGTTTTGTGATTTTTTTTTTTCTATCTCAAGCTGGAGTCCAGTTCATGGCGAATATTATGCAAATTTTTTGTGTTTTTTTTTGGTCAAGCGATTTGAGAAAACAGGTTATAATGTGAACATTGTGGCAAAATTGTTTGAACTCGAATTTTGTTTAGAGATTTGATGGATTTGGCTTGGCTTCTGGTTTGGCAGTTACGAGTATAAAAAAAAAAAAAAATGCAAATTGATTGTATTTTAGTGAATATCTTTTAGTTTGGATTTATGGCTGAAGAAACGTTTCCATTGAACTATGATGCTCAGTGTAAAGTTGTGTTCGGAGCGGTGTCATCGGGTTAAGTGCAACGTTTTCAGTCGGTTATCGGGGTGAGTTTTTGTCTTAAACTATAGAAACTTTAGCAGTTTTTGGCTTTTTAATGGCATAAACAAGAATTACTCTCATCGGTGATAAGAATAATGGTTCAAGTGCATCTCAAACGAGGTCTCTGACCAATATGGTAATAGAAAATTGAAAGCAAACATTGCGGATCTATTGGAGAAGACGTTTTTTCTTCCAGATATGCATTCTCTTATTTAAGGCGCTTGCATCGTTATACTGACAAGAGACAGACCTCAGTGATGATGCCCTTTGTAGGTCCATGTTGGTGTTTAGAAGGCTGTTATAACATTTATGACAGTAACCAACATATGTACACCTGCTTATTTGGTACAGCTGCCTACAGAGTTGTAATTTCTGTTGCGTATCATGTACCTATGATGCGCTACATTTTGAGGGCCGAAATCAACTTTGAAATCAGTATACGACTCTCGTTTTGGTGCAGAATCATTGTACTCTTGGGGATTGAAGTGATTGAATCTAAGCCAAAATATTTGTTGATTTTCCAAGTTTAGATACCGTTAAACTGGGTTGCCCATAGAATTTAGTCAAATAAAACTTGGAACAAAGTTGATGTCACCTGACTGTAGAGTCTATAGCTACTGCCTTATACCTAAGTATGTATAACTTTATCTAAATTGTTAACAGTTACTTTCAAATTAATATTTAGTAAGATACTTTTCAAAGCAACTTATGCAAATGGAATAGTAAACATTCACCATGTTGATTCTTTTAGAGGTACTTTTTTTTAAAGTAAAAAAGAAATATAAAAAAACTTAATTTCATCTAGTTATTTTTGCCATCAAATAAAAGACCAATTCTTGACATTTATTTTTTAATAAATTTTCTTGCTGCATTTCCAGTTAATATGGTCAATTTTACAGCTCCAATTTCAGACAACGCGTATTGTTGGCTTAAAATTCAATCAATCAATCTTGCCCGTGAAAGGCAAGTAACACTTACTTCTTGATATCAAATATCCTGCAGATCACAGCCTTCAATTTTTTACAGCAAATAGTCCATTGTTCAAACGAAAATGAGAACTTTCCCTCCACTAATTGGCCACTCGATCACTGCTCAGAGGCTTAGGGATAAAGATCATAAAAATCGTTTCTTTTTCCAGAACTCGGAGAGTATCTAGGTGACTTAACTACATTTTCATTTTTAGAGAAATACTTTTCATACCCAGGGAAACTGTTAGTTCAGAAGTAGTTCACAATATTGTCGCTATCTGTGCAGAATTTTGTCGCCTTTCACAGGAAGCCGCCTTCAGCAATGCTAATTAACTTGAATGAATCTTCTGACCGGTCGTTCTTCTCTTATCTGCTAGTTTTGAAGATAGTTGCTCTCTTATTCAAGTTTTATTTGTTAAAGGTCTGCGTCTGGTCTGGTCTTCCAACTCTCGACAGATTTCTTCCGTACTTCTAGCTTCAAATTGGTCGCACTATGTCCAAGCTTGGAAAGCCGTATTCTTTCTCCTTTTTACTACGTAAGCTTCATCTGACCACCAACATGTTTCTTTGGCGTGTTTATAGGAACTTTTCGACGTTCAAAGCAGTAATTTAGCTCTCTCCAAGCTAAATCCATATCCAATGTATTAAAAGACCACAGATGGCCATTTTTGACACCAGTTCTTGCATAATGTTGTCATTTATCATTATATGGGTTACCAAGAATTCAGTAAATCAATAAAAAAGCATTTAGTGTATTCCAACACGAACGCGAAAAATATACTGTGAACTATAAACGAATACAAAAATCTAATAAGGAAAAAAGATATTGTAAGCTTACATATTGTGACATCAACATCATCACATCAACTCCCTCCTATGCTATGCTCTCTTCTAATTCCCCCATTGGTTATGATTATTAGTTGTGGGTATTCAGACCCCTAAATAGAAATCGTGGTATAACTGTTCCAATAGACCAAATTTCATATGTAGATTGCGACAAGTATAAGAAGAAAAATAATTCCCCTAATAGAACAGTGTCATCACTCGTGTGTGTGCCAATTAACTGCACATTTACTTCTTTAAAGACACTTTCCATTGCTCTTATGATAAAAAGTGAAATTTAAATTGGATAAAGAGTACCGCACTCCAGTAAACGTTTTAGCATCAAAGATTGAAAAGATGCGCATGCCATATGTTGATAATTACTTCTGAGATACATAGATACTCACTTATGATGGCCGAGTAGATATAATTATGCTCAAAGCATACCGCGCGTTGACAACTCTGGAAACCCGTAGTGACCATGTACATAGATTAAGAAAGAAACGTCAGTTCAGTGTAATTTTTTAATTCGTTACAACGAATTAAGCCCATTTGAAGTACACAATGTGTAGTGCTACTTATGGAGAGCGACCCTGTTTATTCAAAACCAATTAACCTCTTACAGATAACCAAGTTGAAGGACTTGAAAATTAGAAAAGTTACTCCTTACTAAAATTCATGTATCATATATCACCCTGTGGGTATCAGCGGCTACGCGACATTAGCTAAATGAGTTCCTTTGTTGGCAGAGGACTTCAAAGGCTCACACAAACCTTGCCCTCTATTTCCATGATCCCCGCGTATCCAAAAATTAAGATCACTGCGAACTCAAACTTTTAAAGTTCTAAGAGTAGCTGAATTAAGCTCAGATATATGTATGCATAAGTCTTAGGAGTTTTGTTTTTTAAATCGAATCTTCTAGGCTGATTCTGTATCCCACTTCTTTCTGCTGGGAGTTTTGTTAAAGGCTCTAAGTACGTAGTTTCTTATGTGTTCTTCCTTGACGGCCGAGGCTATAATCCGGCATCACAGCATCATCACAATCCTCTTACTTGAAGTTGTATATATGTAGGTAATGCAATCCGTTTCATTTCGCAGCCTCAATATATTCCATTGGTCCAGAATTGAGGTAAGGACTAAGCTGTCCATAGTTCGGCTTCCCTTAGTCGCATCCTGCCCGTTGAATCGTTGCAGCGCCTTAAGATTATATTTTTTAACAAGGATCACAAGAACATATTTTTTTGGAGATTTGAATTTCATTATATACCTATATGTGAAAAATATTTGATATATGTCCATTAAGGCCTAACTTATAGGCTCTATCTATCTCTGGATTGATTTGAGACATGGGTGTTGATTTATACCTTGTTATCAGAAATCAAGCGCCAAATAAAGACTGACTAAGGCAAATAATGTCCTTGTACTTTGCGAAATAGGCCGCTTTAAAAATCTTGTGTCCACAATACCTTACTTATTTATAACCTGTATCCCCTTGTGAGTCCTAGGGCCTCGAGAACGCCTACGTGCCATCGTATGCGATTTCTGGAAATGTGCCTCAGCTCCCATCAACTCTTTTCCAGTTGCCGTGCTTCCTTCTCTACTGTTCTGTGCCACGTACTCCTAGGACTGCCGCGTATCCTGCCTGTTCAATATTGTATTCCTCCTGTAGACGATGGTCAATAACCCCCAAATGGGACCACATCTCGTGGAAGCGATTAACATAGCAAGATGCCTTGCTCTGTAACAATGCAGATCTTCCCTTAACGCCTGGAAGTACTCGCGTACTTAGCCTGCATCTAGGGGAGTTATGCTACACACAACTGCGTTTTTAAGAAATCAAATTGTTCATGACTTAGGATGCAGAGAGGCTCGACTTTGGTTCGGGGTTTTTGCGAAATTTCTCTCAGTTTGAAAATGACTAAGCAAGGTCTTAAGCTTGACTATCATTATGGACAAAGATACTATAGTTCATTTATTTGTTCTTAAGAATGTAGCTCAGGGCAATTAGGATTGCAAGAATCTCCTTTTGGAAGACAGATATGCATGTACATACAATGGGTGCTTCAGTCTCTTTCCACAAGCAGTATGCCCCTGATTCTTAATCGGTTTCGGTATGATCTCTGTCTCTGTTGAATGCCGTATAAGCTTACTTTATACCTACTTGTGCCGCAGCTGGAGTCTTGGTGTTTCCTTACACTGCCTAGAAATTTATTCGTGCATTCATACTGCCATCTTGAAACATTATGAATCTGACTTCTTGATTTGAATGTAACATTCTCACTCAAGGGGAAACTGAACATGGGAAATCCACCCCTGTTTTGCTTCAATTTAAATAAAATACATAAGGCGCCATAATCTTTGTCACCCCTGTGAGTGGATTGCACAAGGAAATGGATCTCTTCTACAGGCCTACATTTTTAAATAACAAAAATGTATCTGTATATAAAATCAGTGGGCGGTGGAAAATGTATTCACAAAATTTTCTATTTTGCCCTATAAACTAATATTTTTACTCGAAAATTAATTTTTGAAGTAAACGCCCCCAAAAAGTGGGCGTGACCATATACAATGTATAGACGATTTGTAGATTAAGTGGATATCTACATATTTGCCCAAGTAAGTTTTTTCGAGTTTCATATGAAAATAGTGAAAAAAAAGTGATTTTTTTGAAAAATGGGCGTGTCGGTGGGCGGATTTTAAAAATTTTTACACTTGTATTGCTTACTTTTCCAAAGACCTCGTATACAAAATTTCATCAACCTAGCTCAAAATTTTAGGCCCAAAAACTGGTGACATACGGACGGACGGACGGACGGACGGACGGACAGACGGACGGACGGACGGACGGACAGACGGACGGACGGACGGACATGGCTTAATCGACTCGGCTATTGATGCTGATCATTTATATGTATACTTTGTTGGGTCTATCTTTAATATTTCTCTATGTTACAAACTATGTGTCAAACTTAATATACCCTTAGGATAGGGTATAATTAGGATAGGGTATAATTAGGATAGGGTATAAATAGCATTACCATCTGTGGAATTGTTGATTAGGTGCTGCAGAACAACCAAGTTGAAGGTGATTTTCTGAGAATAATCCCCCTTACCTTCAAATGTACGGTACCACATTGGAGTTGTCTTTGGGTATGTCCTTGCCACATATCTCCCACGGGATACCAAGACTTAATATGAGTCATTGAGTAAGCATGTCCTAGTTATGCCTACAAATGTTTGGATCAAATCGTGGTCATCAATCGGTAACTGGTAATTGGGAATTCCCTGTTCATGAGTTGGAGTCGATGAAGAAAAAGATCGAGAAAGATCACGACTATCGTCAGAAAGATGCGACGAATTGAACGAATAAATTATTGCAATAACAGAAGATTCCAGGACCCGAATTGGTAGTTCTAGCACATTGACTGTGAACTACCCCAGGGTTTAAGCGGAAAAGTAATTCGCCAAAATGAAGACCGCCTGTCCTGTAAAAAGCTTTTTTTAAGCTGCATCAAAGTTTGGTATAAGTTTGTGAATCTATAGACAAATAGTTCGATATTTGTGGCTTTAAATAGAGGGTACCATTCCAAAGCCACTCAAAGTCTATCCACCGCTTTCAAGACGCCATATTGAATCCGTATTCGTTATATATCTCAACCTGTTTCCGTTCTGCTGTCTATATCCTTTAAGACCATTCAAATGCATCTACTAAATTAAGTCCATGTTGCAACGATTTCAGTGACTATTTGGGGATTTCTGCATTTTAAGTATCTGCCCTAACCAGTGCGACATTCCTTTGACTACACCAAGCCACACCACACCATTTTATAAACTCTGTCCTACCCTACACATTCTTCCGAGAATACTTTAATGTCAAAACAATTTCCGTACCAAGCCTCAAAAAAGAGAGGAGAAAAGAATACAGAAACCTCTGATTGACCAAGTAGAACCAGTTTTACTGGAACTAAAACCTCATTTTGGATTGTATCTTATGTCTGTGGTTCGAGAATGTTCGCGCACAAGTTACGATTGTAATTTTGATCAACAGAAAAAAAAAAAAAAAAACAAGAAAACAAATTATGATAATGTCTCCAGGGATATGGACCGTACCCCAACTGCTGGTCCACACCTTAAAGCCCATGGATTCGATAAAAAGCAAAGGAATATATGTATTTCCAGAATGCACTCAAGAGATAATGATGAACAAGAAGAATCCAATCCAGTTGTTGTTTTTGTTTCGTTTTTCTTCAGGCAACATTAAAGTTCAACACCTTTTAAGATATGCGTAGGTATGGTATCTGTACGAGAGTTTCTTGCACCGGATCCACATGGAAGCATCACAAATTCGCCGTAGCCACTTTGGATGACTAGAACTAAAGAAGAAGCGGCACTTTGCGTGCGCGCTTCTGGGCAAACCGAACTCACAAAAACCCACGATTTATGACTTGCGCGCTCTCTCAGCATTGTGAGGCCCTGCAGCGGTTGCTCTAAATATTTTGGTTTCTTCATACTGTGAGTCTTTTTGTCCAAAGGGTAGCTCAGTGAAGCAAAAAGGGTTAAACCGTTCGACCGCATCTAACAAAAAAAAAAGGAAAAGACAATGAGCACAGGATGGCGGGAAGGATTTATGACTCAAGTCATATAATATGCAATATCCGTTAGGCGATCTGACCCAGATTTTATGCAATATCGTTGCCTTAAGGGGATGAGCAAGGGTAGATGGTTTGGAATCTTCAAAACAAAACCAAAAAAGAGAAATCGATTTTTCTAGGAATTTTTGGGAAAAATTCCAAATGCAAAGGAGTGAGTTGCGACCATTGTTTGGAACGAGGTGCGAAAGAGTTCTTTTGTGTTTTTGAAACTGATGCAATTTACGATATAGAAACGGTATGTTTTTTGTTCGATTTTCGAAATATATTTGGGCTCGGACTCGACGGGGGGCATCATATGCAAAATGCAAAGGAATACAAGCGGACTGTATGGTATCGTTTCGTTGTATTGACGAGAGGCGAGCATGAAATTTTTGTTGCGCTACAAAATATGAGAAAAAAAAAAAAAAATAACAACTGATCATAAATCTTTGAACCTTTTCTGACATTGATATCAGGTGGTTGCTTTGCAGTAAGTGGTGGTTGTATAAATGTGCTTTCAGGATCGGATTGGAGTTTAATGTCGGATGCGTCATCGAAATGGTACATTGACCTCGATCGTCAGCTGGCAGGATTAATGAAAATCTTCATAATCGAATCTTGTGGACAATGTGTTAAATCTGGATATCTACTTGTTTAAGAGGACATACTTTAGGCAGGCAGCGTTGGGCTGTGAAAATGGTCGGCGAGACTTATCATTCGCTATAAGGATCTTATATTCAGTTGCTTTTTTATTCCTTATTCCTATGTGCTCCTAACTTCTTCCCTGATTCACACAGTAACATCATTTAATGAGTCCACGTTCAGCGAACACCTTAGGGCAATATTGGGGCATGTACCTTGGGTTAGAACAACAAAGTAGTATGAAGAAGAAGAAATTGCAGCATAGCAGCGAGACACAATAATCGACAGCATTTTAAAATACTAGTTTCATGGACTGTAGCATGTAGCAGGAGGACTTTCTTAGACATTGCCGAGAAGGTAATTAGTAGCTAGCACTGCAGTCAAATCAGGCCCAGTGAAGAGTTCTAAGCTTCTAGGCTTCAGAATGCGGTTGAGGATCAGGTTGTTAGATGAAGAAGATGGCGTTATCATCTCGAAGTGAAATGGGTATCCTGAAACTACAAATTCCTGAATTCGTACTGGACCTCCCAGTTTAACCGAAATAGCATCACAAATCAGCCTTAGGTGCTGGTGGCATTCTTGTGGAACTATTTCAGCGGCTTATTCGCTACACCTATTTATAAAGAAAGCGTCGGATGGTGAACTAATACCATAGGAATAAGAAGGAGTTATGATCTTCAAGCTTATGAAAGATGGACACCAGATCAAATGCAGAAACTAGAGAAGTGTATCTGCACTCCCATCGTTAAACAGAAAGGTGTTCCCGATCAAAGAAGCATCTTACGGCTTATAATAGACCAAAGTCTTGAGTACAAATCTGCACTCTTCGATAAGGCTTTTGACAGCTGGAATCGAGATCTGGTTGGTCTTGCACAAGAGAGGGCTGGTAGGAAAACCCATGTGCTAAATGGAATGTCTTACACAACGAAAAGATGTCGTAAGATTTTGTAGTCCAAAGTGGATAATAAATACGTCAGTGATGCATTCTGTCACCATTCTTGTTAATGGTGGCTATCAGTGATGTACTTCGCTCATAGTTGACGGAAAGCAACTATACAATTCATTGCACTTGGATGTCTTATCTTTAAAAATCTTAATGGAGGGTATTTGCTTACTTTCAGGTCTGGTATTGGACCTTCATCTGGTGGCCTACAATTCAGAAGTTAAACCAACTAAAGACTCAAAATAAACACAGCCAAAGCAAAAACTCCAAGAAGTTCTAATACTGAACTCAACATTGGAGAATGGGAAGTCGATCATATTGATTAGTGAACAGCATAATTGTGATGGTTCGGAATGCCATCCAAAAAATCTCTACCACCAAAAGGAAAGGTGTTGTCTTCCTTTACGACAAGCATTCATCTTCTTTTATCGAGTGGTCTTCACTGATTTGTCCTTTTCTTGGTATACAATTTTGTCTAAGCCGTTGAACTTTACTTGTACTGCAAGTCTCGTTGTGTTATAGCCCTTATCCGAAGGCGAAAATGGACACCAGCGTAAGGACAGAGTTTTCCTCTCATTCAAAATCATATCAACTAAGTCTTTCATGCAAAAGCACTAGATTTATGCCAGATCTGCCATCGAATTTAGCTTTTAGAGGTATAGAACTTCTGATAGGTATAACTGTCAAACTAGCTGTCATACAAATGGAGTGTGTTTGATATTTTTAGTATACTTTGAAAAGTCACCATGAAAAGACTTCCACAAGAAATTTATTTCCAAAATTCGAGCTCTGTTCGTCCAAGTTATTGAATACTTCGTCAAGTTTACGGTGGTAGCGATGAAGCTCATTTCTGGCTTGACTGGTATGTAAACAAGTGGAATTGTCAATTTTGAAGTGAGCATTATGTCTCGAAGAAATCACTGTTTGTTGCAGTTTACTTACATGTCGAAGGCGTCATCGGTTCTTTAGTTTTTAAACCCGAAACATTTGAACCAGTGCCAACATTACCGTGAATAGTGAACGCTACAGGCAAATGATTCGTAATTTTTCTATTGCCTGACCGAATTATCTCTAGAAATGGACCTGTGAATTGGCCACCCCGTTCGTGTAATCAAACACCAACAAATCTCTGTCTTTGCTGATAAACCAGCAACATTTACAAACCAACATTCGACACACTTTTGACGAAATAAGACCGGGTATGGCTGAAAAAGTGGTCCAAAATTGAACCGACAGGAAAAAAGGAGCAGTCGCGGAGGTTATTTAGCCTCGAAATGGAGTCGTCAATTGGCCGCCGATATCACGCGGATTAAGACCATTCGACTTTTCTGCTTTGGGCTATGTTAAAGGTATAGTCTACGCCGAAACTTCATCAACGATTCAAACACTAAAGGAGCTGAATTTTTGCGAAATACCTACAGCCGCAATCATGTGAAAACATGATGAAAAATTTCATCAAAAGAATGTCCATTTGAAGGCAGAAATGATGCGGATATTTGACACATATCAAGAAACCGCAAAGTTTCTACTCTGAACTTAGATGAAAATATGACGACTTTTGGCACAAAATGTCGAGTTTTTCTATCGAATGCAAATTAAATGTTGAATGAGCTACCTTCATTCAGTACGGAATAGTTTTGTAACCCACTGTAGGCCCTTTTATGAAGCATCTACAGGAAGTGTACCGATTATGACATTCCCTCTTTATGTTAAACATGTAGCGTCACGTCAAGTTTCATTTCCATGTGCATATTCCCTGTCAGCATCTTTCAACTTTTAAGAGAAATTTAAGAACTCATCCATCCATAAAAAAAAAGAAACTGAATACCTATTTAATAAAGAATTTCAAACACAACACCGTGTACCCTCTTCAAAAGCGCTGCACGTCAAATAAATTATGAACTTCCCTCCTAATGTTACTCCCGACAATTTGAATGAATCCCCCTAATTTATACCCACTATCAGACTCCACCAGACAGACAGCCACTCGCCCTCTTCCATTTACAAAAACGAATCATAAATTTCTCACACACACTCGCACATCGTATGAAATAAATTATTAAAAACTCTTTCAGTCAGATTAAAAAAAAAACAACCCGCAAGCAACATTGTATCCACTAGATTTTTCTCTGTTAATTGGTTGCGTCTGTCAGCCATAGTACCTCGATCCCGTGTGTCACTAATGCATACTAATGACATGTGTGTGCGGCCTGTAACAATAACCCAGAAGCAGTCAGTCATCCTCATCATTATAAAATTTTCCATGCAAAAAGCAATACAAAATACAAAAATTCACATCTCAAAGTGTCAAGTGAAATTCGCATTAAAAGCAAAAGTATCTCACACCAGACAGTTGCCAGGCACATAAACTAATTAACACCATATGCGTCCGTTCTTCTTGAGGAGTTTTCTCTCATTTTCACGCCACACTGCCATCGATTATTTGGATGGCTTTTTGCCATCCCTTTTTGCTGGTCTCCTTTTGGAAGGAATCACCCTTATACCACCGAAGGGGAAACAGCCATCCAGGCATCTCACAAAGTAACTTGTGGCTGTGTAAATATTTATTCACTTTGACAGACGATATGGTATGGCCATGATGTTTTCTTGCTGTGCCCCTCTCTCATTCTTTTCGTCAGGCTGTCTCTGTTTGTGAAGTTGATTTCTGGTTTTTAACACTCTGTTTGCGCGTGTGTGTGTGTGTGTGAAAACCAGATGCCGGCGGCCGCACTGTGGAGAATCGACCGACAGCCATTATAAAAGGGGCGTGGCCAAGGGGAATTGTGTGTGCGTCTCCATTTACTCAAAAAAAAAAAACGGTATCTCGCCCTGCAGGCAGAGTAAGAAGGAAGACGCCTGTTACAGTCCAGATGCAATCACCCAGAGCGAGAAGGTACCATTTTCTGTGTTGCTAGAGGAAAAAAGTATCTCTTGTATCTGGAAAAATAGGGACAACTTTTTTGGTCTTGTCATCGTCATATTATTATTATTTTATTCAAAATTGTTTCCCTCTTATAATCGGATCAAAAGAAAAAAAAAAACATGTATCTTCTTATTTTCGAGGATAAATTTACATTTGAACATAAAAATGGGAAATTTATTTTTGTGATAAAAATATGTATCTATACCTTTTTGTATCTCTTTTTGGTACACCTTATTGGGATGCTGGCCGATGGGGTTTTTAGACTCGGAGCATGGAAAATGGCAGTCGAAACAAGTGACAGCGGGTTGAGCGGTCCGGAATTAGTTTTTGTCGTCAAAAAATTAACATATTTCTTTTTGGTTTTTTTGTTGTTAAAAAGAGAACGAGTATCTGAGAGTTTTTTTTTTCTGTTTTCTGTTTTCTGTGTGACAAGTGATTGTGACTATAAGGCTCATTATGGGTTATCGGTTTTTGTTGTCAAAATGTGTGATATACAATTCATTAAGAGAAGAATTAATGACACAGAGAGATAGAAGGATTGTATCTATGAGTATTAAGTGGGATTTTGTAAACAATTTATGTATGTATCTGCTGTCAAATGTGGACATAGCTGGAATGTTTATGCAAAGTATATTAGGTGGGTAATCAAGAAGAAAACTATACAGTTTCAAATTAGCATTTTTTATAAATAAAATTTAGAATCAAATTGGAGAGAAGATTGGAAATATTATTATTGGATTGGAGTTTAACTAGGAAGTGTTTGTGTGCATAAATATTTGAAATTAGTCTTAATCTAGGCTTGGGATTTGGGATTGGTTCGAGTTAACTTGGACTTTTATTTGAAAATATCATTATACCTTGTCATAGGTGCATTGCTCCTTTCTAATGCTGCCTCTGGGGTTATCTCTTGATGCAAAAGAAAAGTTCCCTGATTCCTCTTATAAGTCAAATATTACACAGTTAATAGAGATTTTTTTCTTTTTGTTTTTTGAAACAGATGAAAATTAATGTAACAAAACTTGTCTTTTGACGTAGTTTTATGTTATTAGACTAAATTTTGTTCCTGAAAATTTGTATTTAGAATTTTGTCTCATCGAAATTCTGTTGTAATTAGCACTACCGAAGCCGTACATCTAAGGATATGCATTTTGCAGCCCTGTTGTAAGAGAGATTGTTGTCTCAGTGAAATGGACTATCATTTAGTTGGCATGACACTCACCAAGTTCACCCATTTGTACACGAAACTCATGTGCACACATTTTAGTCCCCTTCGTATCCTGGAAGGTATTCTTCTAAAAGAATGCCATTCTTCGTCTTTAAGACTTCGTTTGAATGATTCTAACACTTCAACAGCCATAGCAGTAGGTCTAATATTTTATATGTTAAAAGCGAAAAAGGCCTTAATAATGGGAATATTATACAAGGTGTTCTTGTGAAGAAAAACTCGCAGAAGCAAGTCTGTGGCATGCGTATAAAGGAAGCCCATATGTAGATCGTGAGAAGATTTGTGCCTACTTCAGCAGCAATTTTATCTGTCTGTCTAGTTGCGAAATTCTATAGGTATACATGTACTTTTGAATACCTGCTCCTTTCCCTTCTACGGCGGTATACAAAGGTCATAGCCCTCTCACTATATTGCAGTGGGTTTGCCATCAGGAACTACCTTCTTCGTTACTGAAGCCAATCAAGTGCTGGTGTTTTTGTGTGATCCAAGTGCCTGTTTTCCGTGATTGTGTATCAACATTGCTTCATATTGTCTTTTTGACACGGAGTTCAAAGGATCATTTGTTTGAACCTGACAATGCCAACTGAGTTCTGCTCTATCTATGCTCTCCTTTATGTGAAGATTTCCTCGAATCTTCAAACTTTTTATTCCATTAAACTTTTCACACATGCTGCTTTGCGAAGCATCATTTGTACAATGTCCAGTATTGTGACTCGTATTGCTGTACATACAACTAACTGCGGAGTAGAACCCTGTTTTCTGCTAAGGAGGCATTTTTCGATCACAGTAGATAGCGCAGTTGTCTTGCAATTTCGTCATCACAAATTGCTTGGCTTCCGATCATAGATTCAAGATATTTCAACTTTTCGCACTTGGGAAACACTTTTCCATTTAAGTCCGAAATAGGCCGATGTGGATCAGCGAAAGGGCAGCACAGGTTCCCTGCCTTTTTTTGAATCCATAGCTTCCATGCATGCATACATCAAGTGTTCGTTACAGGGACTTTTGATCTTTACTTATGATAGATCCATCATCAGTGCAGAATAACTGATGCCAGTCCGTCACTTTCCCTTCTTCTTTTATCCGCCGCAGGAGAGCTGCTGCCTAGGAATTCAGCAACATGTTGCTTGAAATCAGTGTCATCGAATGTCACTCAAATTTATTCGGTTCAATAGGGAGTGTTCGTAGTGATGGCAGAAATATAGGTCCTCTTGAACAATTCTCCTCATGTATGCGAGTAAATTTTGGAATTTAGTGGACTAATTTTGTTCTATTTTATAAACAATTTAAGAAAATTAATATTCAGACGCAAAACAATTGATTTTTTTAGAGAAAATATGCTTTCAACTTACACATTTTCTGTGGTGTATTGAGCCACAAATTAATTTATAATTATTCAGAAAGACTGATGAATACTTACATATCTTTTTTCTAAATCACATCACCGAATTGACGTCTCTATTAGATGCTAAAAAAGATACGGAAGTACAGAGTATAGAAATAGAAGAAATAAGCAAACAATTGTAATTATTTTGAACTTCCGAAGAAACTGTGAGTCTAATATTTCAAAAATTCAAATATTTTAATTATCTTTGATTTGTTAAAAAGAAAAATAATCCATTTTGGAATGCAACAAAAAAAGTTATAACACACGAACATAGCCACGAATATGTGTTTTTTGACAGCTAATGGTTCAACTGCCGATAGCCTGCTGCGGAGTGTTCATTTGAAATGTTGCCTGAGGAAAACGCAAAGAAACACGACTACTGTTGCACTTCGTAAACTGGATCAGAATATCCACAGCATGAACATTGTTTGACTGAAGGGCTTCACAAGTTTTGACTCTTTTTCGCAAAATGAAAGTCAGTAATGCCTTGCTCTGAATGAGCTCTGACGTTTCTCTTGACCGCCAAGCTCTATACACTCTATCGTTCAATTTATTGACAGATTTTTACATCAGTGTGCCTTTCACCGAGCACCGAGTGTCATATCAACTTACATGGATTTTTATTTAATTTTCAGATCTCGTGATAAGGTTGTCTATTTCAGCAGTAGTTTTCTTCTTATTTGAGATTGCTTGGCTTCGGGTCCTTGCAGTGAGTGGGCGACTGGATCTTTAATTTAGGGGCATAAGATGTCAACAACGCCTGCACACCATATTCTGCAAAGAGCTCTCCTCGACTGTTCAGGGACACGTTAGGCCGAAACTTTGCTAATAACGAAGAAGGATTATACTTGTTTGACAATTGTAACTTTTAAAGTTTATAGAAGATGTCAAATTGATAAATTATTTGATGGGACATCGGCGTATGCCATTGGTATTTAAATGTTCTTACATATTTTTATGAAACAAAGCGAACATGTTGAAATTTAAAGAAGTTGTTCAGCATTTCCCCGCACCCAATACATACACCACTTTATCCGAGAATCTAACACATCCTCCGATTACCCGCGCCATCTCTTGCCCAGCAGCAGAACTTAGTTTAAATACTTGAATTCTCTTTCAAATTCAAATCAGAGTTTCTGAATGTGTTAGTGCTTCTCACTCACACCGCTTCGAAAATTTTTAAATTGGACTCAGCCTCAATCTGAAACTTTGTGCCCATCTAATTGGACACACAGTTAAAGAGTATGTTCTTCTCTTAAAAGAAACCCTCTCGCGCACACATCGAAAGGTCAGAAATCCCACACCTGTTTGTGTGTTGGTAAGCGAGTAGAGTACCCTCCAGCAAGAGATTTCAATCTGAGAAGCCCAACCGCCTTGACTGGGTATCGGAAAAGTTTATTAGTGAATCGCCAACTAGAGTTGATTCAACAGTGGCACAGGTGGATTGTTACCCTGAGGGTGGGTTCCACAATATTCCAATTGGAACAGCCAGTTCGCTAAAATGTCACACACATTTTTTTTCCCTCTTTATAGGATGTCGTATAAAATTTATAAAATGTTTATCCCTTTATTGGCCCGCTAATTGCTTTATTCAGCGTTTTATTCCTTTTTATGATCTCAATTATTGACAGGAAGAGCATGGAGCTAGCTAACTGCAGATAGACATCAGGTGTTTTGATTAAGTATCCATGTTATGTTATATTTGCGTAGAGCCAAATAACTTGAAAGCCACACACAAAAATAAAAAATAAAAAAAAAACGAAGGGAATAAAAAGAAAGAAAGAAGAGGAGAAAAAATAAAACAACAATAACAGCTAACATCTTTATGATTATGACGGTTTTAAATCATAAAGCGTGTGTACTGTGTTGCAGCGCGGCGCGGCGCGGCGGTGACGGCCCGCGTAGCGTATTAGCTAGCTAGCAAAGCGGGACAGGAGAAGAGTTTGACGTTTCATAAATCTTTGTCGGAGAAGGCGTGAAATTACAATGATCGTTAAATGGCAGCGTTTATGCTGTCTGTCTGTTTGTTTTGTTTACTGTCTGCAATTTCGCTTGACTAATGGAGTAGAGAGTGTACTTATGCCAGGGTTTTTGTGTTGTTACTGCCGGTTTTTTTTTTTGCTTTTCTTTTGGAATGGTAAAGCCGCTGTATGGCGCTTTCTTATCGGGCTTAAGCTGTGTAAGCCATAAAAAAAGAGTTGGGCGCCAAATTGTCTAATTGGAAATTATGTGATGGTATTTTTCACTATGCGAATATTCTGCCAATAAGATTGAATACTTGGAAAGGTTGGTGTTTAAGATAAGAACTTGGTTTGATGGTGAGATTAGAATGTTTTGTGGAACTTGTAGTGATATTTGATTTAAGATCTTTTCTATTTCACATACGAGGGTTGAAATTCCCTTTCACCTCTCTTACAATTATGACGTTTTTCCTGTTGGCGATTAAACGCACGATGGTACATGCTGGATGGGATAAGGACAAAAAAAGACGATAAGTCATAGTTCCTACCATAATATACATACATAACTGTTTTGTGAATATTTGAATGCGTCTGACAATGCTTTATATCCCAATAATGGGGTAGACTTCCTATGGAGCCTTCCAGCCAAAAATTATTCACTTCATTCTCATGCAACGAGTACGGGTTCAATGGTTCGCCTTGGAGAACAGTTCTGCCCACATTCTACTTTAAAGCTCATTGAACTGCATGTTGCCTCTCGGCAAAAATTAAAAAAAGAATCAGCATCATCATTTCTAAAACCCCCTTCCACAGTGGTGCTTCAAGCCATGCTTCACATATTCCTTCCGTCAGTAAAAAGTACCTTTCCAGCTTATCAATAAGTTCAAAGCAATAAAGTTAACGACTTATAGGTAGACAGCTTGTCTTTTACCGAGTTGGCAGTCCAGATCAGCAGGTCACTTTGACGCATTTGACCGATAGTGTGACCTGGCTTAACCTTTGTGTCTACACCAGTACACCCGGGTGTGCTTGCTGTGTAAGAGTGTATCATAACATATACTTCTTCACATTTCTGCCCGCTGTAGAGCTCAGTACCTCTCGGCTACTATATTTCGAAAATATTGCGCATGTATGCGTGTGTTTCGGGCCAATACGATTTGAGTTAGAAGGTGTTCAAGCCTAATTTCATTATAATATACACTTGGCACACCCGGGTGTACGCACTTTTTACGCAGCAGTTACTACTACTATATATATACTACCTGCGCTAAGTGTTAGAAAATTTTGTTTGCTGTTTATTTTTCCCCTTCATTAGTATTTTTCATAATATACTTACAATAAATAAAAGAAATTGAACAATAACAAAAGCCAAATGTGTCATACTCTTTTTTTGCATGTATATTCGTTGTTAACTTTCGCCCTATTTCAGTCATCTCCATACGACCATGCATTTTGTATGTGTACACCCGGGTGTGCCGGGTGTGGACAAGACGAATTTTAATTAGGTGTAGACACAAGGGTTAAGAAGGCTACAAGAATAGAATCGTTTGTAAGAGCATTCATGTCATTAATGTCATGAGAAACTCTAAGAAAGCATCTGCTCTAGCTAAGAGTCGTCTTCTAGGTCAGCAATATGAACCTTACCTAAACGAGTCAGGTGGTCAGGTTAATGATCTCTAGATTACAGCCTTCGTTTTCCCATGGCATCATTGTGAGGTGAACACTTTAAAACAGAACTCCTGGTTGAAGAATTCTGATTAATTTCCTATAAAACCTTTGTATCATTCTTTCAATTTGAGGGACTGCTTCTAGCTTTGAAAATCCACATCATTTTGCAAATGTTGAAAGCATCAAGTCTCCCGAGGACGCCACTTAAAGATTTCTGTGCTATTTTCTGTTTTCCGTTGATCCATAACTTGCAAGATTTTGATGTTCCGGTCTGTTTCAAGTAACCAAAACTGTTTCCGATGTTGTTTTTAGGAAAGGTGTTTTTCCAAAAGAATTTCGGTAAGCTGATGCGATGTATTTTTTCTTTCTTGTATTACAAAGCTCCAGACTTGAGCACTCTAACCTTGGATGGCTCTGCACATGGCTATAATAAGCATCCGCTTTCAAAATTATTCTCAGTGAGTGGTGTCCAAAATTGACTCGGCAGAGTTGTATGTGATTTGTGCATTCGTTTGTAATTCACAGTTCTTTGTTCGGATTCATGTAACACCTACTGCTTCCCCCAGTGAATTTTTTGGATTTTGATGCTGTAATAATTGAATGGATATAGTTGGGATTTGAGCACCGCACTTTTCATTTAGGGACCAATTATACAACCACTCTATGGTGATATTCTCGAATGCCTTCTCTTCTAATTGATGGTAGAAGGGAGGGCATTCACCTGTAGGTGATTTTCCTTACCCTAACGCTGGACTTGAAAGCTGAGACCCTTTTCCAGTACTGCTATCTTCCCTATACAAGGAGCCAAACCAACACAATCGATAAGGACTGAATGCGAAGGAAGTTGGTTTTTTATTGGACTACTCACAGGCACAATAATGTTAGACAAAAATTAAGGACTATAACGTGTGCTGTCATCTCGAATTTCGATGCTGAATGCTCGATCACGAGATTCGTTACCTATCCATTGTTGTAGGTTGGTCGGAAGTGGCTGACAGTTGAGAAAGACCAACACACCTGGACCAGATATAGGTCCGTTGTGATTCCACGGATTTTGTGTCCTAAATCAACCAACACTCGAATCATTTAGATCGTAAGAGACTTTCTTCGTATGTCTGTATTATTATAGTATAAAACTCCTAAATGAAGCATCCTTCCAGGAAAGAGAGCTGAATCTCCTCCTCTTCCTCGTCCCTGAAGCTTCTGCAAAAGTCCTAACATTGTTGCGTGCTTGCTATTAGACAGTGTCCAGCAATAATACCTATTGTGATGGCAATATGGAACCTGTTGAGAGAAATCCAGTTTTAAGACATGCTGGGGCCAAATTTCTTTAGTCGCTGTTATACCATTTGTCCACCTAAAATTTGTACTGTCAATCGCTCCCATCCATCCATTGTTGTAATTTGGCCACGAATTCGTCCTCGTGAAGCCATTGTGCTGTGTACCCTAAAAATGTTATCTAAATTTCAACTTTTCTGAACCTTGGTCTTTTTGAGAATACCAATCATTCTTTGTGCAAAAATGTGTAAAAGAAGTCAATTTTTTTATGTTGAAAATGTTTCCTTTGAAATTGACAATCCTGGTGTTGGTCTTTTTCAATTTATTGCTCGATCAAGAGTTTCTCTGTTCGAGTTATTGAACCCTTTTGAAGTAATTTCGAGTCTTATGCATTCTATTGAATCAAAGTGGTGGTGTATTTTCAATTCATTTGCATACGACAGTACGTACCAGAGGATGTACCCCTCCTTTCCGCATATGACGCACTGCTCGGTCCACTTAAGACCCCTTATCGAACCGCAAGAGGAATTGGGAATGACTTAATCAGAATTTATTAATTGGTTGCCGGTTAAGCGGCCCTTTTGAAACCAAACTAACCATGTCTTGTGGTTTTATATTTCTTCTGAGTCTTGCATGAAAAAAAATGAAAACCACTCACTCATCTTTGTGGAAAGGAAATTCCAAAGGAAAGGCTCCACTCCAGTTCGTTTTTAATCAATTCATTCAAGTGGTTGTGATATGAAGTTTTTTTTCAATTAACCACGAGCACTAAAATCCAGTAAAACACCAGCTCGATGTCTAAAAATACGTCCCCTACGTAGGAGGTCCTAACGCAAGAACTTGTGTTACATTCGCCTCCTCCTCCGTCGAATTCAATCATTTTTTCCTTAATTAAATGTCATTCGTTTGGTTTTTCTCTCTCAACAAAAATAAAGAAGAAAAAAAAGTTAAAAATACCAGAAAATGAGAAAAAAAAAACTTAAGCATTCCTTTGATGTAGTGAGAATCAGGGTACAGGCACTGGTGTGCTGCCTCATAGCCATCGTCTCATCATCCATTAAAATGTCGTCCTCTGATTTTAAATAAATAAAATACACGACCCGCGTGTTTTTCGTATTTGCGGCGTTTTGTGTGTGCTTATTTTTGTCATCGCGGTCGAAGGAAGAAAAACACGTTCCTAAAGCTTCAGTCTCTCTCTCTCTGTCGTCCCCAAAGGAATATATAAGATACGTCCATTAATTTGCTGGAATTTGGATTTCTCATCACGACTTTGGGGCACAGACTGGGGGAAAGCCATCTCTCGATACACACAACCCAACCATGGCATGGCACCCAAGTGGCCAATCTAATTGATATTCAAGTGCAATGCGTTTCGGTTAAATTGCAGCCGTTTCTTCTCAGGAGGATGAGATGGCCAATGCAAAAATTGGACAAAGACGCGCAATGCGTTTTACTGCGCGCCTCTGTCTCTTTGGATCGTCGACGTCGCCTTGTGGAGGGGGCCCTATTAAAGTGCCGGATGAAATTATATCAAACACATGCTGCATTTTAAGAGGCACATTTTTATTGTTATTATATTTTCGGCTTCGTTTCGAGGGCTGAGAGGTTGCCTGACATTTTTATGGACGCTGTCCTTTCGCTTGGTGTTGAGGTGTAATCGCATTTTTTGCAATTACTGCTTGAATGCACTTAAGCAATGGCGGCCATATGTCCATTAGTGTGGAATGGAGGTTCCATAAATACATGCGTTGGTATTTAGAATGCCACTCCTTGTATCTGGAATCGATTTTTGATGGCGGATATTGATATGAGTCTCCTTTATCATTTCGAGTAAAAAACCTCGTATCTATACGCTCTTTTTGATTACTACGACAGTCTTAGATGTGAAATTCATAATGAGAAACTATCCCAGAAGATTTTGTCCACTCACAGATATGCTTTGCATCTGTGACTGTGACTGATGGGATATTCGATGGTTTAACTGGAACCCTTGAAAATCCTCTAATTAAAATTCTTTTTAATCGCTAAACTATGTATGTTGCTTGACGGTACCAGAAGAATGCATTCTTAATCTATTTCTTTAAGGGGATACGCTAATTCACTTGGGAATGATTCCAATACGGAAAAAGAAAAGAATATCGATTGGTCGTTGTGCGATTAGTTATACAAATTGATAAATCTGAATATCTTATTCAACGTTGAATAGATGGAGAAGATAAAAGCATTGAGATGACATTCACAATCTGGTTATCTACTTAGACGAGTATGTGCATCAAGAAAAACGTGTTTCTTAATATTCTAATGCAAGTTAAGAGTAATCATTTATTTTTGACATTTTTGTATCAAATGAGATGGTTGCCTTTGCCATAATGATCCAGTGGGAATTCCATATAGGACAGGTTTTGGAATCATTCGATTTGCTCCGTCAAACACTCAGAGTGAATGAATATTCATCAGGGATCGGTACAAAGATATTGTAATTAAATGTCGCTTTAGGATAGATTGATGCGCATACGTGCTTTGAGGAAAGATCTTCCAAATCATAACATACCTATGCCTTATAGTGACATCGATAAAATGCGAATTGAAGAAATAAGGATCGTGTAAATTATATAAGTCCAAGGCCATTGGGGTCCTAGTTGTTAATCAAGCCTCAGTGCCTAAACAACTTTTGCAGTTGAAGTTCAATAACACAATCAGTATCTGTCTTCCCAATAGAGATTCTGAAAGGTAGCAAAGGAGCAAAGTTGCATTCGTCTGATCAAGAATCTGTCACATATGGCATATTACATGTTTTGGAGATAAAAAGCACATTTAGCAGTCTCTATGTAGCCCCAAGATTTATCGATCACACCATTCTGCAAAAATGCTGAGACTAGATTATACTCGTTTTTAAGCAACACAACATTGAATCTTCAGAGAAGATATTGACAATTCGTAAGCTCTACTATGTCTGTCTTCTTGGGACGTGGGTTAGGACCTCAACGTTATAGAGCTGGGTTCCAAAATTTCAATGCCAGCAAGCTTACTATTGGCCATATACTGCTGGCAATAAATTCCAAAAAACTAGGCCAAATTACTATTCGTAGGAGCTGCAATGATTCTCGGATGTTTAAAACTTTCAGATGAAGAAGAGAACCGGCTTCCTCAGTCCTCTTGGACAAATCAGCATCTCAGGGCGTTACCAGCGTCTGATAGGCCTGCATCTGACGAACTTCCCTTAATAGGGAAATATCAGTTTTCTGAGAAGTATTTAGCGGTATTCTCTAGTAGTTTGTTATTAAGACTACGAGTTAGTATCTTTTGATCTGTTCTCTTGACTCAAATTGATTAGCTGGGCAAAAATTGGCTTAAATTCCTGTAATAAATGTCTGATTTCATTCCAAGACATCTCTGTAGACAATAATCCTCAGATTTTTTGACATCGCTTGAAAATAAATAAAAATTAAATAAAGATGACTGATTGGCGGTTCTCGCAAAGTGAAGTGGTTAATTCCATCAAGTTGTTGGTAGTCTACATATAAACCCTGGACCTGGGTCTGAAAAGCTCTCTCGGGACTGTAATATCTACTCTTGGATATTTGTCTCACGTTGGATAGAGGAAAAGCCGTGAAATTTTTTAGTATTACACTTAAACAGAATATGAATTTAAGCCGTTACAGAATGCGCAATCAACAAAAGTCATTTCAAACATGGAGACTGCAAACAACCGTGATGTACATTAACAACCTGTCAAACCACTCAATTCAATGTTCTTCCATTTTTCATATTACCGTCTCCCTTCCTTGCACTCGCTTAATAAAGATGGCCGATTATGTTATGTCTCGCTCTATCAACAGGATGACTTGGCTTCCTTATATTTTAAGATGGGCACTGTGAACAGTTGTGGCACCTCTAAAAATAATTCATCTTCATTTAAATAAAAAAAAAGAATAATTGCGTTGTTCACCATTTCTTTAGAAAAATAAAAGATACCTACATTTTTAGAATACCTGCTTGGAATGTCAAATGGTAAAAGCATCTATTCTATGTAGCCTACACTAAAAGAAGGACACATCGTACAACCATTATGGGAAAGCTCCCAGCCTAATCTACTGACAGAAGGAAAGGACAACCTTATTAGATCTGTGGGTAACACCATGGCTACTCACAGACTAGGTGATGAGCGACCACATTATGCCCTGCATTATCCATTCATGACTAAGATTTAAAATCGTCAGAGCAACTATCGCTTAAAGGATTGTAGTAAGAGTGAGTAGAGTCTATGAACGCTAATCCCTGAATCCTTGTTGGTGTAAGTTCTCTGAGATAGGCTTCTTTTTCTAATGCTGGTCACCAGTCCAGGTATTCCTACATTAAGACCGGTCTGACAATGGCTGTGAACAGCTGGTGCATGATGGAAGGCTGCTTGCATAGAATAGACAATGAGTTCGCACCTTAGCTGCTGTTCTTTGTGGTGTGGTTTTTAAGTGGTTAGAATGGTGATGCATTTCCTCTGTTGATCAAAGAAGCCTCTTTAGTTTTCGACGGTTTGACATTTGGTTCACAAACAGATGTAGCTTCTTCCGTTGGGAGACATACTTACTTAGAGGGCTCCCGACTTTTGTAGAGTCGGCTGCCTTCTATTATTACTCGCTGCCTCCAGTTGTAAAGACCAAGTCCTCTGAACTTTGTGAAAACTTAACCTTTGTACAGAAGATTCGGTCTCCTTCGCCTGGGGACTCATCTCATCTCGAAGATTCTCTTAGCTTTAGCATTTTTGTCCAATGTAGTCTTCGCATCTTTGCTTTTAAGACTACTCCCACATCCTGGTACAGCTCATAGCTCCTTAAGAAGAAGTTAAATTATTATCGATGTAGCACATGTAGGAGGATACCATTTGATATCACGCCGTTTTGTCCTAGTTCCAATAAAATTTTGTTTGCGTGAAAGTGGAACAGTAGAAAAGAGGACTTTCTCCAGATACCAGTGCGTGAATTTGGTTTTTACACAGCTGGAGCCTTCTTCCACGGCTAAGAAGGTAAAGCCTTTTCCCCTCCTTCTTTTTAGCAAGAAATCAGAAGTATTTTAATTAAGTAACCAAAGAGGTTATACATATGTATCTCACAGTTCCCTATTAAAATCCTTTTTAAAATACTAAAACCAAAAATCAAAAATAAATAAAACTTATACAACAAAATACGTAAAAGTTATCCGCAAAGCACACAGCTGTTATTATAAATTATTTCCATTTAAAAATAGAAATAAGAATTAATGCTCTAGTATAAATCATAATAGAATTAATTCTTAAAAGCTTTTTTGTCTTAATATTTACGATCCGTAAAAAATGTTCGCCATTAATCAATCCCTAAGGACACTTTGAAAATTGCTTCTGCCACATTTAAAAACAATTTCGAGTTAATAATAGCAAAATTGATTAGCTCATGCTGTGAAAAACAAATTAATTCATTTGATGTGCTCGATTTAAATTAAAGATTATAATCTCGTATCGGTAGATACAAAATAAAGAAAATATATTTTTTGAACTTGAAACTCATTGTTTTAATAGGATTAACCCCATGTGTTTTTTTTTTATTTATATAACTTGAATATTTATATACAGAGGTTACTTTGCGAGAGTAAAACTAATGAAATAGCCCGCCCGTGGTGTGATATTTATGGCGTCAATTAGGAAATTCGACAGAAATTTGTATTTGATCATTCATAAAATTTTGGACACCTTTTAAATTTATACATTTACTTGCAAGTGGTGTCCAAAGTTTTTATCGAAATGGTAACACGATATGGTATTATGAAATCAATATAAATACTTTGTTAAATTTGTCAAAAATTATGGAGAATATTTTACACAGTCGCTTTAGATTTGCACATCTACATAACATGGTATGGTGTAGTAGAAAGACGTCCATCAGAGGATGGTTACACGATGGAGGGACTCACTAACCAAAAGTTTGGCTCCATAGCGACTTATCCGACGTATTCGAATGACCTAATTTTGCTTCGCCAGTAACTACCAATGGACGTCATTCTTCTGATGAATATGGCATTAGAATCCGACAGCAGGACCCCAAGAAGTTCGAGTTCTTCCTCGTTCCTGAAACTTGTGCAATAGAGCGTTCCAGTGATTATGTTCCAAATAATCCATATACTGCATCGACTAAGCCTCGCCAGACAGGACGGTCTACATGAGCACAGGGTCGTCAGTCAACTCGCTAGTAGCTCATCTCCTACTTCGTTTTAAAAAGACTTGTGATCCATACAACGTCGACCTTTTTCTTGAGAACTTATCGGCCCTTTTGCTTCTGGCGTTATACCTTGATACCCAACAAAGGATCACCGCGAATACTGAGTTCTCACAAGCTTTGATCTTATTACAACAGAGTCCAGTTGCATATAATATTGACAGCCAGTATGAAAGCCGTGATCTCAGCTTGAACCCATGGTTCCTGTATCAATGTTTAAGAAAGCTAGTTCCTTTTTGTTTAGGACTTTCTGGTTCTGTCTCATTCCCAAAACTAGCATTAGGTTCATGTGATCTTCGTCCATTAATCAAGTGGCAACCTCCTATCGCGTAAGTAGGGATACAATGGTGTATGCCATATGTAGTTCACCTTTGTTTAGGCTAAACATGGTTCTGAACGTCAGGGTGCTGACCATTGCCGCGATTCGATGTTGGTCTCATTGATTCCATAACTCCGAGCATCCTGTCCAATAGATCTTAGCAGGACTTGAAAGCATTACCTTTCTTGGTAAAATAATAATGTCGGGAATTCGAGGAAGCCTTAATGTGAATGAGGCTATCACAATCAAGACAAAAAGAGCTCAGTTGGCATAGTTGTGTTCAACAATCTTACACAATTGCGAAGAAAGGCAAAATAAAAAACAACTTGATTAGATGATTGATTGGCCTCAGTGACGAAGGAATCCGAAGCCTGGGAAGCCTGCCAGTACTTCCTGAGGTCATATTAACAAACCTGGCTTACAAAATAGGAACAAAGTGATCCTGGCAAAACCTCCTCCAATTCATCAAAAAATGGATTCCCCTTTTCTTCAGCTGACAAGAGAGTTTTGATCATATCTCTCATGTCAGCTAAACAGAAGAGAAACCCATAAACTGGAGCATCTCTTCGAGATGTGATAAAGTATAATCTCTAGCCTAGAAGGTTTTGATCATCAGCTATTTCGTTCCCTTCTATATGGCTTTGTCCAAGAACCCAGTAAGGTGTAACCTTGTGAGCGTTTTAGCCTGTCGGGACGTAGAGACTATTTCTGATCTGATTAATTCTTTGTCTACTGCCTAAAATGATGCTTGACAGTGACCCTAAGTGGGTTTAGCCTCCTTGCTTGTAAAGCGTATGCTGCTCTCATAATGATGTTCACTTCGGCTTACATGGTTCTACAGTAACAAGGGACAGTAACTGGACAGCTGGTTTCCACAACTATTTTGGAAGGGTTGATAGCCCTGTGAGGCGAGAGAAACCAGGCCTACTTATGTATGTATGTGCTTGAGTTTTTTAAAACAATCGTACTGATTCGAATCTAATGGAGAAAGATTGAGAATAACTTCCTGACTAACCTCTTATTCTTATATATTCGAATGTTTGTGAATTTATACGGTTTTTGAGACCATCTTTGAACGAAGCCAATAAAATGATTTTAAAGGAAACTGTGGAAAGTTGGATCGTGGCAACAGAAAAGGCAAGAGACAATAATCTATGAAGAGAGTTCCTGAAGAAAAGGATGGCAGAAACAAGGGAAAGAACGTTGACATCGGAATGGTTAAGGAGCACCAGATTATGTATGAAGGTAAGGTTCTTGTTTGAGCTGGCTTTGTCTGGCTGGCACGAAAAATCTCCTTAAAAAGCGAACATTTAAGAAAAATTGGATACATTGTTTCACAGGCAGAAACCAAAACGCCCAACAAACCATTTTATTCAATCCTCAGTCAGCAGTCTATTATTTCCCCACATCAGTCGCCCAATATATCACCATTTGTTTATACAACCTCAACTAAATAAAAAAAAAAAAGAGAAGAAAAAAATCCATCAGATAGCAGATAGAAAATCAACAGAACAAACATAATCTTCCAACAACATACATTCGACATGTGTAGTGTATACTCTGAGATACTATTTATGTACACGTTTGCTTATATTTGATAAATAGAACGTTGCACGCGCCTCAAAATAAACCAAAGATCTCATACCACTAGACAGAACCACCCCCATTCCGTATCTATGGCTAGAGGCACACACAAGCGCAATAAAATGTTTATAAACATTCGACAAATGCTCCAAACAACTCACATCATAAACCACTTTTGGAAAATAAACAAATGGGCTTTGCTCCCCATCCAAAGTCTGTACACGTCCTTTGAGAGACAACAAGCCGCAGATACATTTTGCATACAAGCCCATTGGATTGCGGTAGATATGGACTTAACGGTGCTCAGCCCCAAAAAAAAAAAGAATACGTTACTTAATTATTTTTGACTTCTTGTTGAATTTACTGCTTATTTGAGCAGTACGCCATTAAAGATGTCAAATAAATTTGCCCGGGTAATCCATTTCGATTCGTTCAAGTCGAGGGTGTATCCAGATACTTCAAGGTGTGGTATGGATTTAGTACTTTATTGAAGAATATTACTTCTTTTTTTTAAAATAAAAGTACACACATTTGGGTAGTTTGAATCAAGGCCACTCCTCGGGATAGTCATTACGCAAAAGGATACAAGACAAAGGTGTCAAATTGATGGTACAAGTCGAGTTGAAAACAAAAAAAAAAGAAAATGATTTATCACACAGTCCGTCGTAAACCGGAGCATGCATAAAATTTAGTTCAAGGATTTCTCTTTTCGATTATTTTTTCCGTCCTTTTTCATATTGTCCACATCCGTGCTGTGTGCTGTAACCCTTTATGAGAATTTACAACGTAATGTTGTGCTAAATACCCAATATCCTCTTTCAAGGTGGACCAATTTTTAAAAGGCACACTATACATGTGGCAGGATAATTGTCAGTTTGTGCGCTACGGTCCGTTATCCGCACATTTAACCTCAACCCTTTTTTTTTTTTATGACCAAGCAATATATAACGACGAAGCCCAGTTAGATAAATACTTATGGCAAAGGGAAAACACACAGAACCGGTAAAGGATATTAAGCGAACGGGAATTTACCTGCGATGGTGTGCCTTCAATCTGCTGCTGCTCGTTATGACATAGTGCAGTGATCTGTGTGTTGTTTTATTTTAAACAGAGGAAAGGAAGAGTAAAAAAAGGAAATCATTATTTACTTGATTTTATGACTCTGAAGTAACAATGGCAGAAGAGGTGTGTCGATGACGATTATGAGAAGGTGAACACCTACAGAGTCCTTTTTAGAATAAAGACTCTTTAGCTAGTGAGACTCAGGGGGATTAATTATCAGCTATTATGGTTTTCCTATGGACTAGGAGAATCTATGGACTTTAGCTTGTCCGTAGAGCTTATGGAGCAAGAGGAGTGCCTAGGAGGGCTTACGATTATGCTCTAGATACCTGCAATACTTTCTGATAGTAAGGTGGATGTATGCATGTTGAAATGAAAGAAAAGCCCAAGTCGTTCTACTGGCTAACCGAAGAGTGTCTATCAGACATCTAGCCGAGGTCACAGGGATCACCTGTGGCAGGATTTAAAGGTTTCTTCGGTGAATCAATAGAACTCTCAAAAGAGGGCAACCACTTCGGCCTCACTCCAGATGGGAAAAGTTGTTGAAATTTACTAGCAAAATGGGTTTTAACCCTAAAATGATGCTATGGCTCTACACAGCGATAGCAAGACCAAACGTCACGTATGGAGCACCGATAAAGACTCAACAGACGACTACTACTCTATAAATGGCTCCACAAGACAGGCTCAATAAACTACAAAGATTTACTTGTATTTGTACAACAGGTGCAATAAAAACTACGCCTGCTTCAGAGCTAGAGACACTTTTATGCTCATAGCAGAAGATAAAAGCTCATAACCAAGCCCACTCAAACTCACCTCTCTTTCTTTGTCAAAATCTCTATCGAAGTACTTTATCACTCAATGCAAGATAAAGAAAACCAGATCATTATGCTCTCACTAAACTCTGGAAGTACTGTCGCTTTGAGTACTAAGCTTTCAACATGACCTTCATCTCGTTCTGGCTTAGGTATAAGTAGGTATTGCATTGTCGAATTCACCACTGAGCATTGTCTATGCGAAATTGCCCAGTAGTAGGTCAGTGATCGTTTAACTTTCAAGGTGAACGGTGTTACTTGATGGTAAACAAGTGCGCGCCTTTAACCGAGTGGCCGAAATCGTTCGTTAATATTGTCATCTCCCTCTCTCTCTTTTGTCTTTTGCTTTGAGAAAAGAATTCTCCTCTAGTGTTCCTTTTCTTGTTTTTTGCCTTTTGAAAAAAAAGCAGTCAAATTTGCTAACTAGTGTGGTGTGTTGGTGTTGATGTGTGTTAGTTTTTCAAGTTTGGCTAGCTTTTTTGGTGGTAAATATGTGCATGTGCATTAGCTTTGTCCCCCTCGGTTCGCGTTCGTGGTGTGTGGTAAAAATAGGTATTCTTTAGTAAAGAGGTGAGTTATTTTGTTTGTTTTAATCTAGTATACGTGCTTTAATTTCCCAATAATAATGCGAAGGAATGTTGGTTAGGTTAAGAGTTCAAAAATTTCTATTGCAATGGTTTCAACAAAGATAAATTGGACATTTTGGAGTCCCACTGATCCGTGTTTCCTTTTTAAGGTTAGCACACTACGAACTGAAGAAAATGGGGATAATTGTCCTTAGTTTGTTCCCCAATCTAATTATTCCGAAAGCATGGACGCTTCCACACGTTTCCTTATGTCAGCCTTCTATCTGCATATGTCAGCTTTCTGTCCAACCAAAGATTATATGGTGTTATACTAACAACGGCTGTTCAGGTCGAAAGTCCATCTAAAACTTGAGTCACATTTTTTCTGTAAAGTATCCTGGTTTCATATTTGTTCAACCACTCAGCAGGCAGCCTATAAATGTTTATGGAAAAATCTTCTGATGTATAGGGTCTTCAATTGAGGGTTTCTTACTTTTAAATTTGAATAAAACAAACTGTACCATAGAAATATTCTATTTTTTTGAAAGGCCCATGTATGCCATTTTATACAAAATATGACATCATTCAAAAGTCTGCAGCAGTTTCTTTGGGTGACGCACATCCAATATTCTATTATTCTGTTGCATAAATCAGACTAAATTTGACCAATAGCATTGATTTTGTTGGCTATCAAGCCAATGGCTTATTGGCATAGACCTGCGACTTAAGAAAACCCCACAAGAAGAAGTCTATTGGGGTCAAAACGCACGTTTCACATTGCCCCACCTAAGATAACCATGATTGGAAATCGCTCTTGTTAAATGTCCATTGTGGCACGGACTGCGGGCCTATTGAACCCGTTCATGTCTTGGTGTCCATGTCATCCAATTGTGGCCAAAAGAAATTGGTTACCATTGACCGGACCGATAGCGCTTGCCGTTGACGGTGATGGCGCGGCCAACGTCGTGCTCAAAGAAGTATGTTGGGGTTGATTTGGTTCATAGATTGTACATAGCTTCAACATTTTGGTCGCGCAATCACCTGCCTAAGTTCAGGAACTTCTATTGGAAACCCTACAAAATAAATCTCTTCAGGTACACCCAAGACCACTGTCGGTGTGTATTTCTGCTTTTTTATTTTACATTTATAAATGAGCAAGTTTTTTGTGTCCTCTTTATCACATAAAATGGATTCCTCTTACTAACCCAAGCCTCTTACTTTACTTGTTTTCTAAATTTTCCAAAAAGCCGCAATAAATCGAATCTACTATCCCAAATGGAACTATACATTTCCGCTAACTGATGTCCAATAAAATTCATCCCAAATAGATCATGTGAACCCATAAAAGCAGATTGTCCAACATACATACTCGTCTTTCGTATCTAATTCTTACAAAATGTTTTAATCAACTTGACAAAAATTAAGTGCGCCAAAGAGAAATAAAAAAATTTCGCTATTCGCCTTATAAATTCCAATAAATTGATTCTGAATGTCTCTTGCATGTCTAGAGGCAAACTCTTCCGCCTTTAAGCTGTCGTCATCAGTAACAGTAGCGCGTTTGTTTTTAACAAAATTGTAATCACAGAGATACATAGTTTCTACTACAATATCATCTAACTTGGCGCCAAATATCATATTTTATTGCAACTCGTAAGTCTGTGCTTTCTACTGGAAAGGGGGTTTGATTGGCCCACAAGACACATCCAACATACACAAAAAAGGAGGTGGAATTTCTCTCTTGTCTGTTGGCAGATTTTCATTGCTTTCAATGGAGGAATGTACTTACGAAAATGGACTTGTTCCATTATTGAAATAAATGTATCTAGCTAGCTACTTGTGCACGCATTTCATATTTTCATCCACCCACTTATCCCCTCAGATATACATACATACATACGAGTATCTGTGTCCCAGATAATCTGGTAAAATTCAGACAAGGAAGCTGGAAGACAGTAGAATTACTGGTGGCATCATCAGGGCCATCATTCATAGCAGAAGCAGAAGCAGAAGCACCAGTAGCAGCGGCAACTGTTTGTGTCTGGTTTTCGAATTAAAAATTCATTCTTTACCCTGCATCGGGCTGTGTGTTGCAAATTGTTTTAATTAATTACAATGCACACACAGCGGCATACAATGTTGCCGCGTGTTGAGTTGAAATATGAAGTAAGCACATGCAATTGTATAAGATACTTGCATGCGCTAGCAACGTCACTTTTTGCCTGACTTTTATGGCAGCTGCTGCATAGTAAACACTTTTACCCCGCAGCAACAATGTTGCAGATGCATGGGCTGCTTGTTTTTTAGTTTTTCTTTTCCTTTCTCTTTAGATCCCACGCAAACGGAATTAGTTGCAACTAATTTACCGAGCGAGAGTGTGTGTGTTCGCTTCACATGAGGTATGCGTATTGTTTTTCGTTTTCAAAATCCCCAAGGAGTCAGAATATTAGGGTGGGACTCCAACTATAGGTGCGTTCAGGGATTAGTATCTCAACAAAATTTAAAAGGTTTCTAATACCAATTGATCCCTTGGAAGCGGCATCCAGATAGTAATTTTAGATTTGGTTTTTATCTTTCTTTCCAAAGTGTTCCTGTCGATGTAAATGTGTATCTAAAGGAGGAAAAAACCAACAAATTTTATTGTTATTATGTTAATTCTATTAAATATGCACTTGTCGTTGGTCTTTAATGCAAAACCTGTTGCAAAATTACCTTTGCGATTGGATAAAACTGTCCCCATGGAGAATGGCGGCCGAGATTATGCGAATACCAGAACTTTCGATGGAGCAGCTGCCCATGGTGAGGACAATTTATTTATTTACAACCGAGATGCCTGTTTGTGTGCGTTTGGCATTATGCAATTCCAGCGAATAGTGGATAGTGGAGCTCAATTCAATTACCCACTATAAACCGAACTGTGGGGGATTAGAAAGGGGTTTTCGTTGAATAAGTTTAGTGCGCGATTATGGCCTCATTTATGTATGAAAGGGATGCCTATGTATGGGCATCTTATCATTTAGTTTATTTCATTTAATTAAAATGTTGATTTTTTGAAATGGGATCCATTTTAGTGCAGCAATTTTCAACTGAGTGTAGAAAGTCAAAATGCTCTGGAATTACCACCAAATTAATGAATGAATTTAAATATCAAAGTCGATGTATCATATGATTTGATCGTTCTTTTACCTCTATGGCTGCTAAATGTAATAAGAATTCTATTGCACCTGTTATGAACTGCCATAAACTCGGTATTTACCAATCTTCACATGATATGCGTAAGCAAATAAAATGGTCTTAGACCCTTCAATCGACATGAACACTTAAATGGTCCTCGACCTAAAGCGTTCCTTTCTGATCTACAGAAGATTCGACAGCAACAGCTGTATCCAGTTGGCCAACAAACACATTTACTTTGCCATCTACTTGCTGCCTCCCAACCTCTCCAGTTTTCCAATTGTGAAGACCAAATTTTCTGGCCTTCGGGTAAGCTTGGTCCAAGAGCTTCGGTCTTTTTTGTCATTTCGAACTAGTGGAGGTTATCTCATGAGTTGGAGAGTTAGTTGTTGTCCATTCACTCGATGGAGCCAAGCTAATGTAGCTGACGTGTTTGGCCTATTTGGTCTACATTCTCATACTGGTACAGCTCATAGAGTTCGAGAATTTAACTTTCCTTCCATTCGCCCTCCTCGTATATTGGATCCAATATAAATCGAAGTATTTTCCGCTCGAAAGTGGCCAATATTTGCTCTGCTTTCCTGTTTATCGTTCAGTAGTCGACGTTATGAATAATTTTGAACACAGTTGTCTTGCCCAATGAAGTACCAGTGGTTTGGTAGATGGAATTAATGTTTCCTCCTTCAGCGATAAACTTTGTTCTTTTTGACAACATGTAGGTACTTCGTCTTGTCCATATGGGCTTGTCTGCCCTTCAATTGCATGCTCCAACATCGCCTGGGAACTTTAGCAGCAGAATAGATTTTTCAACAGTATATTGAAGATGTTGTATGAAAGCTCATCTTCTTGCCGAAATCCAAGAAAAAGGTGTTCCAAGTTGCAGGACACATATGGATAAGTGTTCCGAATTTGTCTTAAGATTATGAATAGTGTGGTCTTCAAGTTGATCTTTTCCAGAACTTGCCTTAGGTTGCCCTTGCTATTCCCAATAGCCTGTATTGAAGCCAGTTGCTTGGCTTTTCTAAAACAATATTCCGGTTATCCTAGTACTGACAACACTCCTCGATATTCTCAAGCTGGAAAGCAGAATTCTCTTTTCCTCCCAACCCCTTGTATGACACTCCTCACTTAGGCTAAGGTGTTTAACATTAAGCTTCTGTTTTTGAATGTCTTTTCCGAAAGTTTCGTCTTCTTAAACCATCGGGCTCTGAAATTAGCTACGACAGAAAAATAGTCCGAGTCGACGTTTGCTTCTCGATGAATTGGACGGTGTCTTCCATTAGCCCATAGTTGAGTGTTCTACCATTGAAGGAAAGGAGACTTAGTTATACTTTTTGAGAGCCGAAACCCTTGTCTGTTGTCAAGTTGTATATCAACCACAAATGTTTTCCTTACTGATTTTTGGATCGAAGGCCCCGAGTAAAATTGCTCCGGACGGGCACCATAGACTCCGTCTAAGAGGTTGTGGAATTTCTGCTTGGCAAGGTGCACACGTCAAGCTGATGATTAGATGGTTACATGTACAATCCAGGTCGCAGCTAGGTATTCTTTGCATACATGACCCTTTCCTGGATCGTAGGAATCTCCGTCTTGTATTTTTATTCTTCGACAGCACCCTTAGTCTGTCATAGTCCAAACACGTATTGCCAATTGAGAGTGGTCGCTGTTTTCATCCCAGGCTAATGTCGTTCTTAAAATTATGTTTAAGATTTCTATGCAGTAAGGCAGAAATTGTCCCTGGTCTATCCTCATTAAAGCACTTTCTGAACATATACCGAGCCTAGTGTAGTAAACAGAGACGTTAGAGATCTTTAGAGTTAAATGCGTTTCCAAAAGATTTTAATAGTTGCCTGGCTTAAGCAGTGTTCGAATTGAGTCTTGTTCTATTCCTAAATACTAGCTCTATTCAGCAGAGACTTGGAGCACAAGATTCTAGTTTGCCTGCTTGTGTAGATCAGTCATTTCTATGACCTTTCGTCTTGCGACCTTCTCGTCTGTGATTGCTGCTCACAAATCGCATTTATTACTTGTCCCACAATTTGTCTCCCAAGCCACTAAGTGGTACAATCCTTTTAACAGCAATTAAAAAGCCACCAACGCTAGCATTATTCAGGATTGATTGTATTTTTAGCAGTCAGTGCATTGTGTCAAGTAACCTTTTGTCATCCGCGCGCCATCCCTGGCAAGAACCCATTAATAACACGAAGCACTTTAAATGTAAATTATAACAAGAAGAACAAAATTGTTTTGAGGTCAAGAACACCTCATCAGAAGGCAAGAAAAGCCAGAACATGGTTTTCCACGTCATTGTCCGACGTCCTCCTCGTCCTCATCGTGGTCGTTGCTTTTTAGATTCATCGATAAAACTGAGACACAGAAATAAAAATGACAAAAAAAGAACCAAGCAACCGGCTACTGTTTGCTACTTTTTGGTTATTTTTTTTTTTTTTTTTTTTTAAAGTATTCCCCACCTCTAGCAACACCAGCACCACCTACGGATCCATTAAGAGTGTCGCCTTTGGCATGGGATTTTTATTGCCGACAAAAACAGATTGAATATTAACATGTATAACGCGTTGTCTATACAAAATTCGGTTGTGAAAAACTGTATGACAGTTAGACGGGACTTACCGTCACTCGATAATCTCCTGTCGCACCTTTTGTTCTTCAATCAAAGAGTTTTTTCTTTCTTTCTTTCTTTCTTTCTTTCTTTCGTTCCTTTGATCTCACTTGTTGGTCTTAATTGAAATGTCTATATGAAGGTTATCATTTTTTCTGTCATGTTTTTCAAAAAAAAAAAAACAGAAAAAAATCTCAAAGAAAATGGTGGAAATGAATGTCATTCGACGACCGACGACGACGACGACTAAGTGGCTAAAAGGAAACCATTTATTCTGAGTAACTTTGATTTATCGAAAAAGCCATAAAGTATACAATTTCGAATGGAGCACATGATTTATTTTGTACATTAATTAAGTTTAACTGTCACCTGTTTAACATAAAACAAAGAGTACTCATATAAGCCATCAATGTTGAGTTTAATTAATATCGCCTTTCGGAACTTGTTTTTCCAATTCCAGATGACAGTGCGACAAGGTGAATAAATTTTTCCCTCCCCCTAGTGGGTGGCATGAAAACTGTCAGGCAGTAAAAGCAGTTTTGTAATTAATTTAATGCGAAATGTTGTTGTGGATGAGGAAACTATGTATATTTATTAAAAATATTCAATTGGAAGTTGTTGGAATTTTGGAGCGGTAACACCACTTGAAGTGGCATTTTTGATCAAGTACAGTGAGTCAGGGATGTTGTAATCAATTTGTGGGGTAATTGTGAGCGAAACTTTGTGGTTTAGGTGGAATTGCTCTAGAGGGGGTATTTTACTGAGATCTTAGCAAATTCTGATCGTGTAAACTCAGAGCTCTGATGCCCGCTGCTTTTATGTATTAAACTTTAGAATAATCTCTTGTTAAGTAAAGTATGTGAGATGAGGGAAACGAATCCTTTACGTCACGCTTAAGTACCAATATGGAGTAGAGAGGTGTCTCTTCCCATTATAACCATCTCCTAGAGCTTATAGTTTAGTGACTTGCTGCGTTGCCATTGGCTGTTTCCATGGGTGTGTTGGGCAATTCTGATGGTCCGTAAAAGGTCTTGGAAGAAGTGTCTCCGTGATGACTAAAAGATCAGTGACAAATTAGATTCTTTCGTCACATCATCTGCATAAGCTTCTTTGATTGGACACAATTTCTTCGAGTGATTTCGCTGAGAATTAAGTCCCGGGGTCATTCCTATAAAAGTCTAAAGGGATCTCCTATTTTTTCTTTAAAGTCTTTCAATATTGACTCTGTCAAAAGAGTGTCACAGCTCCTTGTGAAGTACTTTAAGGAAATCTGCTTGCTATATGGCTCTATTCTCTGTTTCAAGCTCAAGTGGATGCCGAGATGCCCCCAAACTTGTAAGCTGTTTTTCTTTTAGATGTCGAGCTACGTCTTCGTAATTAGTCAACCTTCTCATCTGTTAGTTTTCCTTCGTGTCTAGGGCCCAAATGCTTTTTGTCTTTACGTCAGAACTCCATAAGCTGCAAGCTTATTGCTCTAGCTTTAACTGCTTTCATATGTACCCAGCTATTTATAAAGTAGATGGTACTTGCTTGAGACATTGCCCTTCCTGCAGACTCGCGGGTGGCTGTTGACTCTTAGAAGTCACTGCTGTTTTCCAAGAGTTAAATTGATTTCAATTGTACCTATTTGGGGGTACAATATGTGATGATCCTTTTCTATCTATGCAAATGGCATCTTGTTGCATCGCAACTTTGACTGCTTTTGCAAGATTGCGGAACTAAGGCTCCAAATGCTGTACACACTTGGTCCACCTTTTTGGGTTATAAATTCTACATGTAACCCACCCGGGGGAGTCTAAAGGTCATTATGACCCTATACCGATGAGCATTGCAGCGCTTATCCCCTTGTTGGTATTTGAGTGACTAAATATGCAGTAGATGAACTGGCCGGCTCCGGATCCAAGAATAAAGTAAATTTTTGAGAGAAGCTAGTTCTTGGCTTTCTATGGGCTTCTTATGATCCAATATTTATTTGTTTCGGATTTTCCTTGGTATAGAACCATCTACGCATACGATCCCTTTCAACGAAAAATTAGCTCTGTCCCTCATGATAGTTTTTGACAAGAATCCTTGTCGTATTAATGCCTACGGAAAAAAATAAAATTATATCAAGCCAAATCAAATGTGGGAGATATGATTTCAGTGGTATTATGCCGTCGGAATATTGTAAGGAGTTATGAAACACCGTCGGCACATTTCATCCTTGTTTATGTTATCTTGCATGATGGTTCCTGCACACATGTTTATACGGATACACACACAATATACGCACCCATCTTTTTTAGGAAAAGGCTTTAAGTAATAGATGGATCTTTAAACCTTGCAATACACGGCAATTATAAGGCTCATTCTTACAAACAGTTTGCAGTGGAAGGTACTTGAGAGGCTATATGACCTTTTAAACAAATGAATATTGAGTCATGAAAATGATTAGAACAGACACCATTAATGCCGGTAATTGAAATAATGATAAGGATATACAATACTGAAGCAATCTGGCCGAATGATAAACGATAAGTCCAAGAAAAGGCTGACTATCATGATTCAAATGGACACTAATTGTATGAACCTGACAGGAGATGGAAATGCCAAAGGAGCTAGCTTCCTTCACCAATAGTTCTAAGATGACGTTGGCATCGCACAGTCTCGTGAAGCCCTCCGGTAATTTATTGTTTAAGACATGGCTTTCAAACCGAAATCACAACCATTTGACCGGGGAAATTAAACAGTAGGCAATATCTTCTATAAAACGATTGCTGCGTCCATTAAGACTCTTGATGTGGATCGAGATTTGTGGTAGCTTAAAAAGCATTCTTAAATGTGTGCCACGAAACATGGATATCGCAGGAAGGGAATAAACTCCTGAATTCATAAGAAGGACCCTACTTGCATCGCAAACTCTCCACATACCTATCATAAAAGCTCAAGCCTCAGAGTAAACCGACGATCAGTATATCTAGACTCTTGTAAAACAGTAATAGATCCTTGGCAACTTTTTAACAAAGCCTCTGTCGAAGTTTAGAGCTCAGTCAATGCAGGGGTAATCACTGGACATACGAAACTTGTGCGCGTATAGGACAAGGACTTCCTCAGAAGCTGCACCATCGAAGAAGAAACTGAATTTATGAAATTATCCTGTCTCCTCTGAGCAGTGTCAAGACACCTCTGAATATACCTAATCTAAGCTGCAGATCTGCTGTTGACATTGCTTTTTGTCGGACTAAGAACGCGCATTCAGACACAAAATCTGTCCATTTGACTTCCAGTTAGAATTTCGCTGAAAACCAATCAATTTCTTGATGAGGAGCTTATGGTCTGAACACTTAACACATCCGCCACCTGATTCGAGCGAAGACAGGAAACTTACAGAGAAGTATCAGCCGTCTCTCCTCAGGCATTGCAGTATCCTCCAAAAAATCCAATAAGTTGTTTGCAGTCTTTTTTTTTCATAAGAACCAAAGGACTGATCAAATAATGGAAAGCGTTTTAGACGTGAGCGTCTTGCACTGTTCTGAAAACTATTTCCATACCAAAAATTGGCCAAGTTCTTCCCTGCTTCTTATTGTGTATGGAGCACCTCTAGGCACCTGCTCTGCATGCGTTCGCCCGCCCTCCTGATGTGTCCAATTAACTCTGACAATATTATCTTCAATCTTGAATATGTTTTACATATTTTAGTCAAACCTGGCTACCCATCTTGTAGATAAATTGGGCGCCCTTATCATAACAAGTTTTTATAATGTTTTTTTTTTTTTTTTTTGTGAGATATTTCTCACTACACCCCTCATTTAGCATGACTCCACGCGGGCGTGCTCAGTTCCAGACTTATAGCCGCCCCACAGGCGACTCTACTCCTGACTGCAAACAACTCCCGCCAGCCTTTTGGACTGGCTGTTGCATGGAACGCATAAATCCCAAGATTTTGTATGTGCAATTGTATGCCGATTATGGTGTTTATGACCTCGCCATCCTTCTAACCACCAGCGGGCACGACAGCGACAGCAATGCCAATGTCCCTTCTACCACCACAACACCAGCATTTTTTCTCCTTTGCTCTGCGTTCATTACCCGATCCTTTTGTTGTTTTCCAGTTCCACGTTGTGCTGCTGTTTTATTGCACTCTTTTTTTTTTTTTTTATATTTTCTGTTCCATATTTTGAACTCTCTGTGAACATTGTTCTTATAATTATGACACAAAACAAAAAAAGACGAACGAAAGAACGAAACTGAAAAACAGTGAATAATAAAACTGTAAAACTGTAAACATAATTTCTCAAGGTCGTCGGTATAGAAAATAATGACGATGATGATTTTTAATGACCCTGTAAATAATTTTATGTGATCGTCACGATGAGCATTGAGCATAGACGACGACGGCGGCGGCAGGCGGCAGGCGGCAACCCAGTCGAGTATCTACGACATCATTTGTTCAAAAAAGTAGAAATTAGTGTTTGTTTTTTCGCAGTTGGTTTCTTCTTCTTCGATTTCTGCTCGAATTATTATGGTTTTTTATATTTTTTTTTTTTTTTTTTGGTCGAGAAAGGGGTTACCAACTTGTATTGCTTAGTTCTTGTGAAGAGTCAATTAAAAATTTCGATACAAATGGCTGCTAGGTAGTTGTCGCGCGGGACAAATGCGAGAGTGGGCAAGCCAATTGGACTTTCTATGTGCAAGACCGACGGTATTTGTGAGCTAAAAAAGTGCAGTGACAAGTGGTGAAAAAAGTGGTCGAAATTGTTCAGAAAATTTAGAGGTTTTCACATTCTAGTAAGTACTTGGATTTGTCTTAAATATGTACACAGTGTGGCAAATGATTAATAATAATTAAAATACGATTTCTGATAATTTTTCAAAGTTTTTTATCGAAAGAATTTCCTCACAAGCTTGTTGCAGCGATTCAAATGCTTGCTTTAGCTAATTTTGCGAAATTGCATCCATTACCCTTGTCGACGTTGCCTTATTGGTCAGACTGTCTTTTCAACTTCAATTTCAATTTCAGATAACCTTGATCGAGCCATAAATTGACACTTCTTGAGGCCCCAATGACGTCTTTGGAGTGCTAGATTCTCAAGTCTTGAAGTCGTAATGCCAAAAGGTCATCAATTTTTGATCATCATTCGATGTGTGTGGATAGACCTTGAGTTGGCCCAAATCATCGTGAAGAACGGTTCGAATTCATGTTCAATGGATGTATTTAGACCTTCCTGTCTTTTTTTCATCCTCCAGCGTCTCTCTGCCGTCCAAAAGGCGTTTATTCTACCCGAAAACAACTCTTCTACTCACACAATAATCACGGTAAACTTCCTGCATCCTTCTTTCTTCTACCAAGTTTTCCGTTGAATATTAATGACCGCTGTTTGTTCCATGTCAAAATTTCAACATCAAAACAAAAGGCGTTCTGGTAAAATATTTTCTATAACTGCTTGATTTCAACCAAATGTCATGAAATTTTGACAGATTGTGAGAAAATAAAGATTGAATCTTTAAAGCGGATGTTCGAACAGATAGATGGAGCTCTCGATTGCTGAGATATGGTTTGAGTCTTGGTTATTTGTTGCACGCTGTATGTTGGTTTGTCTGTCAGATTAAAGAAGCAGACTTCTTTTGGGTTCGACTTCTTTTGGGTTTGAGCTAGGACTTCCAATTAATCACGTCGGGCATCAGAAACAAGTCGCACTTTCTATGATTTTCTATGAGTTTTACCTCATTGTTCTAAGACGTTGCTTATTCCCTGCGTGTGTTTATGAGTTTAATCACAGGCCCACAATTTTTGATTTCGCTGAGTTTATTTGTATCCCTTCCTCTCTGCATTCGCTGACATGTGGTGGTGGTGCATTTTCCTTAAGTTAGTTGGCATATATTGCCAATATAGTCTAGGTTATTGAATTCTGGTGTATGAGTGCATCGAGTCTCTTGGCTTTCATGTGAATCCAATACACAACTGGAATACCTTTACATTATTTCCCAATTGACACTATTCAACCACTTTTTGAATTCGATATACACTCAGAAAAAAGCATCCTATTAATTTGTTAATAGTACAGTTATTGATTTAATAGTTTCGATATTAATCACTTTTTCCTATACATTCAATAGTTTTCCAATTAAATTAAAGGTGTGTGTATTATTGATTTAATAGTACAGACATTTTTATTATTTTAATGGTATACAGAATTAATGTAAACAGAAATACTATAGGTCTGATATTATTTCTCTTGTTGAATTAATTAGATCGTCCTATTGTTTTAACAGTCTTAAGTAGTAAATTATTAATAGTACAATCATATTAACTTTTCAATGGGAGAAATCTAGATATCATATTGAATTAATGGTATACATACGATAATATCATATTTTGCCTTGTTTTCAACCAGATATAGGTACTATTGATTTTATGTGATCATACTATCGAAGCAAAAGGATTTCCTGTTAAAAAACTTTTCTTTTGCTATTCCGTCTACAGCAATTCTTAAACATTTCGCATTCGGCGTCTAAAATTCAAACAGTGATGTTGTGGTGTTGTGCCTCTAATTTGTGTGAATTATTGTAAAGAAGTGAATTTTGAATATTAAATTATTTCGTATGTGCATATTGTATCGTAAGTATGTTATCAGTGTTTCTTTTTTATATAGTATAGTATACTATTTAGTTCGGTTCGATTTCCATTTCCCTCTCTTTATATTTGTAATCAAGTAAGCAACGATTTATATTTTTTGTTAAAGGTCGACATAGACTGCGCTTGTCTTACAGAAAGCTAACCCATCAAAGTTATTTTCCCTCTGGAGAACATTCAAGGAAAGAATTATCCCATATTGCAATAATAATATAAAAGACCGAAGCTCAATCACTCTTTTAAACGAATTGGAAAAGGATATTGATGATAGTAAGTTGGTTTATTTTGTGGTTATACTTATGTGGATGTTTTTAACCTACGATTGTTTTCTTGTTCATATATTTTCAGATTCTCGGGATTGCATTCTGTTTTTGCTCCTTCATGCCGTTGCGAAGCCAGGCATAATTGCGACAGGAAAAAAGGACGCTAAACGGAAGCCAACAATAGTTGATGCTCAAGAATCCTGCATTCTACATTGCATTTCCTCCAGTCAATATTTAACTAAAATTAGACTATCAATTCAGCCCAATTCATGTATACCTACTTAACAATGGAAAAAGGACTAAATAATTTTTATTGTATATAAATAATTTTTATTTTTATTTATCATTTGTTAGTTTACATGTCTATGTATGTATATATTTTATACTTGGTAACATTAAAAACAATATAAAGAAATTAAGGAATTGTTTTATTTTTATTTGATACATTCCTTTAGTTTTCAGCCATATACAAAATGTAGAACCTCAATTGGGTTACCCACATTAATTTAATAAGATATACTATTAATTAATAATAATGTCATGGTTTAGAAATAATGGGACGATCCCATTAAATAGTATTTAATAGGATTCTATTTAATTTTAATAGTTTCTCCGATTAATACCTATTATTTTTTGTCACATTAAATTAATAGGAAATATATGAAGAGTAATGCTGTATACTATTGAAGATTAATAGGACACACTATAAATGTTAAACGACAATCCTATTGAAAAAAGGGAAAGAATACAGCATTGATATAATGGTTTTGAAAGTATTATTTTTATGGTACAAATACCATTGACTAATTTTAATAGTAAAAAACTATTAAAGTAATAGGAAATATAATTCATTTAACAGGATTTTTTTCTGAGTGTACACCAGTTGAAGTGGCGATTGATATTCAATGCGCTGCTCTCTGATGATCTGAAGGATGTTAAAGTGGTCGATGAGACGAGTATGTCTTCTGGGTGGAGGTCTATTTTAGATATCATGGCAATACCTCGTCCTCATTTGCACTGCGTTTGGCTCTCCCAATGTGTGAAAGAAGAACTTCTGTGCTTCCCAATGCCTTGATCGCAAAAATTGTATACAAAATGTTTCCTGCTAAATGCTATCCATTTGGATACACCTACATACAACAATTTCATTCGTAAGGGTATACCCTTTATCGACACCGGTCACACCTCATGGTACTCTTCTTGGCTTTTCTGCTTCCTCTGAGAATTTCTATGCGTCACAGTGATAGGTTCCAAGTTCCAATTTTGCTGTTATCAGGTGGACAGATTTTTGTTGAAAAATTTTCTACATCAAATCTATAATTTATTGTCCATCTACAGCATAGGAATTGCCTTCAACTATCAAAAGGTGTGACTAACATTTCAACCTGCAGCTTTGTCACTTTCTGGTTCAGATACTTTCTGCTCAAGCTTATTCATATTTCCACAGGGAAATTTCTACTGTCGAGTTTCTATTTGAATATTAACATGAAAAATGCATTGAATACTTTCAATGAATCGCTATATTATGCATAATCATGGGAACAACATGTCATACATCTCCATGGCTGCATGAGAAAATGTAGACAATTACTGTCATGTTTGTATGTATAGATGGACTTGATTAAATTGACAGATACAGTGAGACGCAGTGAAAATCGTAGATGTTTTAGGCAAAGTTAGCGAGTTTACGTGATTCAGTTTTAAATATTCACTAAGAATGAAATGGGTAAATCGAATAAAGGGAATCTAGGGCTACCAATTTAAAGGTTATAAAGTGTCTATCTATATCACAGCTTGCTGTGTCCTTTCTTCGTCGAATTATGTATATTTTTCCATAATTTTGCTCTCGAAATATAAGAAACTAATCTTCTAACACTTATGTTAGTCCTTTAAGCCCTTTGGGGGATAGAGTGTAGGCAACGTTACGTTGCTGCAACTAATTCGTTCAATTCCTCCTCAACTGTTTGTCTAGGATGCTCCCCTATTCTGACGGCCTGAATGAGTCAATTCCAAAAGTTACCCATTTAATATAGAGTGGATTCGAAAAACTGCAACTTTTTCCTTAAAAAGTTTTGCTTAAAAATCCCTCGAGATATTACTTAGACATCTATAAACTTTTTATTTGCTGGACAGTTCCAAAAGTGATTCTGTTCCATCCAGTTTGTTGCCAATGCGAGACCACGCTGTAAAACTGTAGGTCTCTTCTGTGAGTGCAGAAATGTATACCACGCACAAGACAGAGTTGTGGAATTCAGCCCTTGGCCTCATGGGCTGCTCATAATTCTCCCGAAGACCCACCTTAGTTGATTCCCGAATTTAGAACTTTTCTTTGAGTTCCGATTTGGCATTCTACGGTTGACCACCTTCTGTAATGTTCCGCCGCAATCCAAATGTTAATCAGGTACTCTATCATTCCCCTGCCGATTGCAAGCAAATGCTTAAGAAGCAGAGAACTCCAAGGTCGACCCTTGCTTTGCGGGGCTCATTACCCTCTCGACCAATGCGTCTAATCACTGATTGATTGTCCACTGCTAAAGTTCTGTACTAACTAGGCATAGGAATACTTGCAGTTATACTAGGTATAAACTCATTTCACCACCTAGAGGAGTTTCCATGGTTCGGAAGAAATAGAAACTATCACGCACTTCCTGTACAATGGCCTCATTTTCCAGAATCGCTGCTGGGAAACAGACTGTTTTATAGAACTGAAGCACGTCCCGCGACTTCTATTCTAAGGCTTCAAGAGTTTCCGTAAAGAGTATAGACAACTCTCTTTTAGAGCCTCTCGGGAGATGTTACCAATATTTCAGGGAACGGCAATGGATCAAATTCTCTTACAGGATGTCAGTCACAAAATTGCCTTAATATTCTTCATAGAGCAGAGAGATAAAGTCGTAAATTCCAAATTTAAGCACTAAGCAAACTCGTGATGATGATTGTAAAATTATTTTTTAATAGCCTTTTGTTTTAAGGATCCTCTAAGCCTTCTTTCCTTTTCCTGTCTGTATTTTTATTATTACTCAGAAGACTGGAGCTATGGCCCAAGCCAGTCTGCATTTACTGCCAAATATTTGCAAAGCACTTTTCGATTCTGTGCAAGTTTTCTCTAAAATGGCTTCAACATCCGCCCAAATGGCAACCACTATCAAGTTCTTTCAAGGTTCAATTCATCTACTGACCTGTGGCATTATCATTGATTTATTTATATATTTTTCCAATTGATTACCGTCAAAAACTACCATCAAAAGCTCAAAAAAATAAGCAAATTTATTATTCATAACTCATACCTAATGTCATTTACATAAAAGGCAATAAATCTTCATTGGACAAGCCATTGGAAGTCACAAAGGTCGCTCGACAAACTTGTAATTGTAAATTAATTACAAATTCTTACACATTTTTACGACCAACATATGGAATAGAATTCGATTAGCATACCTTGTGTCGATTTGTTTTTTTTTTTATTTATTTGGCTTTCGCTGTGCGACTAAAAATTAAGACGAGATCAAAAGTTCAGAAAATTTTACGTTTCTTTTGGATCGTTGAACTTTGCAATCGGACATATGTAGGTATTTGTTAATGCATATTAATTCAGTTATTCATAATTATCGTGCTGTCAAAGTGGTTTTGCGCATTAAAAAAAAAAAATTGTTTCATTTGTTTAAAAAAACCATATTGAAACGATTTATCTTATTCGATTTAAATATAAATTTTGTAACATAAATATACTCTTAAAGAGACTTGTTGTGATGTTGGTATTTGCATAGTAATGGTACATGGCGTGTGCATATCTAAAAATATACAAAAATGTGTGATAACCAAATTAGGGTGACATTTGTTTTTTCTGACGTTTGGAGAGGGACCTTTATTAATAGAAATGTATCGATCTATTTCGTCGAACTTATCTGTGGAGAAGAGGAGTGCGTAATTTATGTTAGAATATTATCCTTTTTTTTTAAGGTGGGAACATGAAATAAAACATGTTGCTTAAGGACGAAACTTTTAATTTTAGTCAGAAGCGTCAGAAGATTTGATCTTTGAATTTAACTCGGAATGTCCCGAAAGCATATGTACAGACGCAGACGGTTTTTCTCGTCGTATATACACACATATGTTATTTTATTATTTGCCGTGAATTTTTTGACAGGTGACGCATGAGTTTTGTTACCCTCTTATGGTTTTTTTTTGTTCAATAATATTTGACATTTCATCACGGTAAGGCTTAGCTTGCCACAGTGTCTACAAATTATTCAGCTGTATAAAAGCAGCGTTCTACGAGGAGCAACATTCGGCCCACCGAATGTAAGATTTGTTTCAATTATCAGATAATACGAGACCATAGCGAAAAAAATATGGGAACGATAGCTGAGAGTGTAGGCAAAGATCGCTATAAATCGATTCGGTGCCGTTCTCAACTTGGCTTTGGTTTGTCCTGTTAAGAACGTTAGGTAAGAATCTGGGTTAGAAAGAATACACAGTTCAATTTTGGAAGAATTGATCACCATTGCAGTATATGAGCTCTTGGAAAGTTCACTGTTTTTGACGAACATTTTGGCACATTTCTGCCTTAATTGTTGTAATTTGTTTGAAGAGATGTAGAGCTGCGATTACATCCCCGATAAAACAATGGTTTTATTTGACTTATGACCTGGTGGAATCATCGGTTCATATTTCTTAAAGAACGTACACAACTGTCAGCGAAATATTTGCATTTCATTGCCACACAGCTCTTGAAACCATGGCTTTATTACGAGAGCAATTCTGTGAGCAACTTCGAACTTCAGATCGATCAACTTGTCAACTAGATCGTGTAATTGAACAGCTCTAGACTTTTCCCCTATGAAGCCAAGGTTTCAATGGATGTACAGCCAAATACTTCAACTTCAGAGTTAACCATTTCAAGACTCAATGCTTTCCGAGACCTCTGGGAAGACCCTGGACACTTGTACGGTGCACTTTTACCTAGAAAGTTAGTTGGTTTAAGAGGGTTAGCCTGGGGTCATGCATTAAGGCCTCCGTTAGACCTGTGGTGTTTCACTCGTTAGTATAACTTTTAGGGTTTTCTTTATGGTATATAGGAATTGTGTTCAGAATCAATGTAACTATTGAGAACATGGGAAGTATTAGCTGCACTATTTCGTTAAGTGATCGGGAAGGCGTTCTAGTATCTCACCGATTCCTTTCTTTTCGAGTTGTGTTTAGTCTGGTATCGATGGTGAGGCTATTACTTGTCTTAACCATTGTGTCATTATCGGCGACAATTTTAAGCGACTAGAGGAGCTCCATTCTCCTTCCGCAAAAAAATATCAGTATCTTCATAGATAGAAAGGCTGCTCTTGAACCTCTGAAATCTTCCATTTCTACGTCAAAGTTCGTCATCGATTGCCATTTATCTCTCGTGGGGATAGAAGACTAATCTGTACGGAGCCATAAAGTAAGCTGATGGCAATGCTTCTCTAGCAACTATACTACAATAAATCTTCGGATGAAATTAACCTAGTCATGCCCCTCGCTACTGCTAAGCTCCTGTTGAGGCTGGATACTATAAATCCAATTTTAACATTGGGCATCTTTCACTCTTTGATACTACATAGATGGCTCGAGACACGAAGACCAGGGCTGTACACCATATAGTCCAGATCCATCCAATGAATAATGACTTAGGAACTACGAATTTCCTTGGAGGTTAATGGAACACTTTTTCTGTTGCAACGACAGTGCTTGGGCTACACACCCTTCTTATGTATATACATACTCTGATCAGCTTTCTCCAACAAGGTCTTAACTAAGGCCTTCTGACTAGAAGGTTGAATATCAGTGTCCCCTCACTTCTAAATCGAGCTTCCTCTTATCGAAAGTAGGTATATCTATGAGAACTATTTTCGACTAGCATTTCCACTTCACTACAAAGTCACAATGCAACGTGAAGAAGTCCTAGAAAAGCGGTGGGACTAATTAAATAGGTATTCCCGGACATTTGGCTCAGTAAGGCATTGTGGAAGCTGAAGTTGCTCGGAACAGTTTGTACTTTTCGTTGTGCTTTCATCATCTCCAGCTCTTTGTGATTCTGCTTATTTGCCCTCGAAATGTATCTTCATGCTAGGGTTAGCCGTGATTACAATTTATACTCCCTTACAATTTGGATGCGACAGTAATATCCCTCTGACTACCTACGACTTTTACAGCTCTTACTCAAAAAGTATCTGTGAACTATCCATATGTGTATATTTGTAGCGCCAGTTAAAAACTAAAACTGCTCTGTCCAGAAATTTATGAAAATTAATTAATCAAACTATAAAGCAAGCTCGTACGTCACATTTGAACCGCAGCAAAACTTTTATTCTTCCAAATTTAAGCGTAACTCGGTACAAACATCCATTTAAAATTTAGGAAGCTTTAGAAGAGAAAAAAAAAAAAAAACTGAAATCAAGCAAAAGTACAACATTTCCCAGCAATTTAAAGTTTTTTAAGTGCTCCTCATTAAACTGTGAAACATCCCAACGAGTAAATTAACACACCAGCCATGCGATTAATTCGCAAATTATCTGTGAAGCAGCAGTAGCAGCAAAAACAGAAAAAAAAAACCAAGAACAACTTTTACACATAAACCCAAATTCAACAGATTTAATTAAGTCTTTCCCCTCTCCCCCTACGCCCGCCATCGAGAACAATTCCATGGCAGAAAAAGAGAGTAAAAAATAAACAAAAATTTATGAACTACAATTTTATTCACTGTTCAAAAATAATAACACGGAACTCCGGTACCTCTGCCGCGTCCCCCACCCCCTCCTTCTCACAGCCACCTACAAATCCAATTCTCATCCGAATTTAATTATTCACACAATGCTGAGATTTCATTTGCCCTTTATAGATACAATTTCGCAAAAAAAAAAAAAAATATAAGAACTCAAGTAGGAAGCCAAAAATGAGCAACGATTTTAATATCTCTCGGTGAATAATCAGAAACAAAAAAAGATAAAAAATATAAAATCAACTTGCAAGTCCGCACACAGTCGTCCGTCGTCCGTCGTCCGTCGTCGGTCCGCCTTATAACTTACTCCGTACAGTAACCATGCCCAGATCTGTGAAATGAATGCCCAGCTAAATGAATTCGAAATGAAGTCAGTCGTGAAGCCATCGAAAGAATAAAGAAAAAAAACCTGAATAACCAGCAGAAATATTCCCACCACCTCCAGCCAGATAGATAGATATTTTTGGTTTCGGTTTATCTCTCTACCTAGCTAACATTGTATCTATGTTTTTTTTTTGGTATAGAAAACCTCTTGAGTATAGATACAACAGCCATAGTTCAAAAAACAACCCTCACCACGCTTCTGCTATAGCGTAGCCCATTGAATAGCTCTTCTCCATGGTGGTTGTTCAAGAGAGAGTGGTGGTGGTGGTGTATCTTTTCGGCGGTAGTGCCATCAAAAAAGTATCTACACTCGAGTCCGATGATGGCTGCGACGACGAAGGCAAAATTTTCTATGAAAGATATACATTTTTGGGCGTGGTTCAGAGTTTTGCTGCTGGCTGGTGTCAAATGTATCTACACTCTGGTATTTTCGGTAGGTATTCGATGAAAAGTATCTCTTCTTCTTCTTCTTGGTTTCGTGTTTGGAATGGTTTTCCTTTTGGTCTTTCTTATTCTTTTGTTTTTCTTAATAGGATTTGTTAATTAAATTGTTTTGCCTAGGTTTTTGTTTTTGTGGAGAGGCGCAGCTATCGAGCCTTTTTGAATTATGTAATTTGGAGATATCAAACTTTGGGTTGAGGAATTTTTCTTCGTTTTTTAATGAATAATTAAGCAGAAACTTTTTGACCTGATTAATGCAGGAAGAAGAAAATCCCCGACGGGAAACAAACAAATTTCCATTGAAATTGAACAGCGAATTTCAAGTGGAATTTAATTCTAAAAAAAAAAAAATTTTTTTGTAATTTAACGGAAGTATTTTACAAAAGGACGTAGGCAGATGGTAGAGGAGGCAAAAAAATCGATTAAACGACACAGGACAATGGGGGGGAGACCATTTAAAAATTCAGCAGGGCTAGCTACGTGCGCAGAAATTATGAATTTTAAACATTTTGTTGGTTTGGGCTTTGGTTTCTTAAATGCCACTATGGGGGTTTATTGAATTTTTCATGCTGAATTTGTGAGGTTGCATTTTGTTGGGAATTGATGCCGTAATTGGAACGGAATTGACATAGAACTTGGTGTGGTTGGCATGACCTTTGAAGGCTTGGCGAAAGTGTTTTCTTATTTTTGAATTTAGGAAGGAGTTTTGTCTTCTTGATTGGGGTTAAGAAGCTGTGCAATTGCACTCCGTATGGTTGGTTGTTTTTGAAGAAATTTTGAGAGAATTTAATTAGGTCACAGAGAAGACAAATTATCATTACAAGCCTTGGTGAAATTGTGGAATTGTGTTGTGACTATTTGAATACTTAAATACCATTTCTACTTGGGATATTCTGTTTGTTTTTGGATCCGTCCTCCTAATTACTGCCGTACAAATTGAGCTCATTATAGTGAGTTGTAGTGTAGTGATTGAAGATTCCACTATTCACAATGAAACGAACTATGTCTTGTGGTAAGCTAGCATGTTTTTTTGACTAGACAATGACCAGTAACGAACGCTGTGTCGATGCAAATCTGACTCCTTTTCATCGAGTACCTAATTAAAATGCGTTATTTTTCAGCCTATTTCTCTCTATTTGGCATTCGTAGGCGAAAAATTTAGGTTTTTAGCCAGTTAGTAGTTGCATTCACAGCAACTTTTTTATCTCGTCACAGCAATCTGCGAATGTGGATCACGTTCCACATCTGTGGAATGTGAATAAAAATTGACGCTTTGTAAGAAGCTTCACTTATTTGCAGAATAAATCCCGGAACCTCTCTTCTCTGTCCATCGTTAAATTGTGAATTGTGAACCTTTAAATGTGCTGAAAATGATTTTTTTGCTGTTTGACCACCCGCCGGTCGCTGAGATGTGAATGGACTTCAAAGGTCACGTCTTCCGAATAAGCACATTCATTTTAAGAGAACTGCATGAATCCATTCATTTGCCGATGTGAATCATTCGCTAAAAAATGAGCCGTTCACAGTCTCACGGACACAGAAAATAAGCAAGTATGAATCATGCATAAAATGGAAACGAATCAACCTACTGTTGGTATTCATGAGTGCTTAGAAGGCTCACATTCAAAGCATTTATTCACTCAGAGTATTCACAAAAGCAGTAAACTGTATAAAAATGATTCACGAGCCTCCGATTGGTCTCCTAAAAAGTAGGTAGAAAAAACGCAGAATACTCAAAATGGCAAGAAACAAAAACTAAGAGCATTGTATACAAATGCACAGCGCACGAGCCACTCGATGCATTCACTGACTTTTTGAAAATTCAGAGCCAGGCAACGAAGTGTAAGGTAAGATAATCATTTCTTGGAATAAATGTGAATGAGAGCTCGCTTCAGATTCATTTTATGAGAGCTCAGCGGATACTTCTTGTGAATGAATACAAAAGTGTGTGAATAAGCAAAGACCAGTGGACTTTTCGAATGGCTCACATAGCGAGCCACTTGCTGCAGGTCTCAGATATGAAGCAATTTAAAGAATCAAAATTTGTACTTTGTGTATTTATGGTTGACATTTGATAAAAAATTTTGCGGAAACTCTTACTACCATAATGTAATTCGCGCATGCAAGTATGAAATTTAGGGATTTATAGACACCTGACACAATTGTTTGTCATTAACACTATGCATTTTCTATTAGTTACTTTAGTTACTTTAGTTACATTAGTTACTCAAAAACAGAGCAATAACTCACCTTAATTAGTTACTCCTACGTAAGTATGGCTAACTTATTTGGAGTAACTTTGCCAACACTGAGTGCCATCTAATCAAATTGAATGGCTTTTCCACCGGGCTGATATAGAATTACGTTCAGAGCACGTGCGGCGTCAAAAATTCGGCGTAAGTTGTGTCCCATCAGATTCAACTGATAAGAATTTTGATTAAAACTTTTTTTCTTTTAAATCGACCAGCTGTTTTCGAGCCTCGAAGGAATATAACTTAACTCTGAAATTTTATTTCGAATTCTGCTCCAAATACTCAGTTGGAGTAGATAAGATCTCAGGCTCCCACAAACAACACATTCTAGATGTGTATCCAAACCCTCCCCCGTAGGGATCCCATTTATTTTGTGTCCACTCCCCCCATCGAAGAAGAATTTCCATATAGATGGAAACAGTGGTATTTTTCGTATAAAATCGATTACCTTTGGTACAAAAAGCAGCACGTTTTATGAACCCTTTTTTACCTTAAGTACACGCTAGCATCCCATCTCTAAGGGGGGAAGCTCCGTTTGATTAAATCAAAATCTAATCGCAGAGAGAAATTGTTTTCCATCAACCAGCACCAAACATGGAATATGTACACGCGTGGGTGTTGAAGGGGGTTGATGGTATCAAGCTTAGAAAAAAAAAAAAAAAAAAAGTATCTACACCAACACAAGGTGGTAGGTATACCTGATGAATATTTTTATGCCAACTCTTTTGGCACCCTATTAAAGTTGCTCTTAATTATGTAATCCCGCTGGGAGAGGGTGGTCCTGGTGGTTTTGTGTGTGTATTTCTTCTGATAAAGCCAGAGGCCAAGGCGGTATTTTAGGTAAATAATAACTCCGCAACCAAAGAGAGAACACAACAAAAGCGTGTGGTTAACTCATTTACGTCGAAGGTGAAGGTGATTAACGTCGGAAATACGCACTTTTTGGCTTTTGTCCTTCCTCTCTCTCTCTCTTTCTCCTATTGCGCCTTTGGTGCGGTTTTTCGTGGGTTTTGTGGTAAAAAAAAATGCTCGTGAATGAGTAACCCCTTTGATGCGTTGGGATGATTAAAAATCACGCGCTATTAATGCCTCCTCTGTTGTTTGTTCTTTCTTTCTTTCCCTAGGTTTGTTCCCTTTTTTTTTTTTCTGCATACATACATATGTAGATGTGTATATCAATGAAGCATGTATAAAACATGGGAGAAGTCAGTGTGCGTTTTAATTAGGATGTGTTTGGATCACGAGAAAAGGTGGTTTAGATGAGATATACCTACCATCGGCAAAAAAAAAAATGTCAAAAAGTTCCCTGCTCCTGAAATTTAATTAAAAACAACACCAACAAGCGCCTCCTGCGCGTACATATGTGACAATCCTGTTTGCTATTTCCTTTTTCCATGGAGAAACCTGCCAAGCTTATGCATTGCCTTTCGTTGTGTATCTGTAGCTATACACAAAAAAAGAAGAAGAAGATACATCTATCTATAGTTTAATAAAATGGAAATCCCTTCGTTATTTGAAAATGCTAATCAGGCGCTTAATAGGGCGTAGGCTACCTACCTACCATGTGGAAGTGTCTCTCTCTCTCTGTTTCTGAAGTGACAACGGTTGAGTTAAATTAAAAAAAGGGTGAAGCAGAATACCTAAGTATCTACTACATTTTGCAGGAGAATAGAATGGGATGGGATTATGGAAATTCCATGATGATACCTTGGCAAGATAGGAGGGAATATGTCTTGTCTTACGTTAATTAGCTGAATCCTTTTGGGGTCTCGATGAAGACGTTCTAGATCATTTCCATATTTAATGAAAAAATATTGAACTACACTACACCATTGTTCTGTGATATAATAAGCCAGCACAAAGCCTTTGAATTTGGGCCGAAAATACTCGTATGCTTTCAAAAAGTTAAGTAATAATCCCATTGCGTTAATTTTTCACACCACATAAAGTTGGGTTGCATGAGGAGCGTGCAACACCGAATCTAATTGAATTCGACTTGCTTTGCGTTTAATCTCATACTTGGGTGGTGTTTGCTTAGAAAATGGCTGAGGGAATGGAAATAGAATGGGAGATTATGAGAGGAAGATAAGGTAGAGGGATTTTCATTTTAGGTTGATTTCAAAAATGTATGCGCCTGAGAGAGGGACAAAGAGGCGGTTTTGTTCACTAACTTCTGAATCAACTTTTACATAGATAGATGTACTATTAAGCAAATTCCTCGGCTGGGTTAAGCCCACGTTGGTAGTCACAGACCCAACCATGTTCTTTTCTCTCGCAAGTAATAAACTGAAGAAAAATAATAATGTGAGTGCAAAAAATTCCAACAATCCTCTTCAAATAGTTTGGACACCATCCATTGAGAGTATATACCGAAACCTAATACAGCCTGAGGCGCAAAAGTTACGTCACCAACTCTTTATTATCCTTAACCCAAAAGTAAAAAATTGGGTAAGTGCGAGGAGGGCCTCGTGCAATAGTGTTCCGGACATTTTATATTGTCATTAAATAGAAGGCAATTTATTCATATCCTGCATAGGTACACCTAATACTGGTTTTGATATGAATAATGTAATGTCTTGTACGTAGGTATGTCCTAGTAATACTGAGCTGAGATTCCAGTCCATTTTAACTTACACTTTCAATATAAAACATGGCGTACCAAGCTTTTGGATAAAAATGAATGTAACCGTACTTTGCTTGTTAAATGGTTTAAGTAAAGCAAAACACTGGCAATACTCGACATGCGAAGGAATACAGCATTTAGAGTTTTAAAATTTAAGAAAAAAATATTTTTGAAAAAATAAACAAAATTAAAAAAAATTTATTTTTTTAAATCTATTTAGTTTTCAAAAGCAGCATAGAGCTAAAATATACGATCCATTCGTGCAAATGACTTATTTTTTGAAAAATCGAAATAGAATGCAGTAGCAGCAAGAGAAGAGCTTATAGGGAAGTCCATGCGCTCTTCTAAAATCTGTAACTCGGGAACTACTTAGCGGATTTAGATGAAACTTAAAACTTGAGCAAGCCGTAGTATCAAAATGATCTGCTGTAAAAATTATTTGGATAACATGAAAACTGGGGGAGATACAGTGGGGTAACTAGATGCCCCATTTTTTTAATTTTTCTCAGAAAATATATAAAATACAGGAATTTTCGTATTGTTTTTACAATCTACACTAAATTCTACGTATCTCCAATTTTTTTCATATTTTTACCATTTATGGTCTGGCCGCTAGGGGGGGGGGGACAACATTTTTCAAATGTTTGGCGAGCTTTTTTGTTCAACAAATTTTGCCAGAAAAAAATATTTCTTACATATATGGAGCCCTTGCAAAATTCTCTTTAAATTGATATGCCACATGATGGGGAACAAAATAATTTTTTTTTGCCCTTCATACAAGGTGCCCAAAAAAGGGCTCCCAAAATGAAATTCATTGCCGCCATCTTGTGCGGGCTTCCACATAATGTATACATAGCGAAAGTTTCAGCTCTCTATGTCTATCGGTTCAAAAGTTACAGGGCTGTGACAGACTGACGGACAGACGGACAGACGGACAGACGGACAGACAGACACCGTATCAAACCCATAAGTGTTCCGTCTTACCTTTTAAGGTCCGGAACACTAAAAACAGCTTTGGAACAATTTACATAGGAACATCATTCATACAGACAATTCTATAATGGGTCACAGAAAAATTGATCTTCTTCTGGAAGCATAGCAGGGGATAGAAGTTAGTTGCGTCTTAAGCAGTGACTATTTTCTTGAACCCATCAACTTCTAAAAACTTGGGCACATTTTCAAAAACCTTGTCTCTATTTTTACTTGCACTTACCTTGTTAAGTGCTACGATTGTTTGTCAGAGTATAGAGGTTCATTGCTCAAGTCAATCGTGGAAGAACATTCGAACCGTCGAACTATACCGACGACCTATAGGGATGCAGTAAAAGCAGAGCGTTATTGTCACTAAAATCCAAACCATAAGTGAGTCATATAAAAGAAAACAGGAAGAGGAAAAGAGATCAAGCATTGGAAAACCAACTATCCAATTGACCTCTTTCTTAGCCGCCTCTGGTGTTCCACAATGCTCCCATTTACGTCCTGTTCTCTTCATTGCAACTATAAACGATTTTAACAGGATTATTAAACACTCCTCTCTCTCTCTCTCTTCGTTCAAAATGCTATAGTTTCTTCACCACAGAACTACTGTCTCATTCAACAAGACATATAGAGGTTTTTGAACTAGTGGTGCCTCGAGAATGACCAAATACCCTATTCGATGATCTATTTATCGTTACCGACTTTATGGTCAACTTATAGCCAATCTTCAATCTCTTGTCGATGTTGGAATGTGGTACGATAGAGTGCTTATCATCAGAATCTTTGAAACTTACGTTTTAACTTTGGGTTTTCGCCATTTTCTTGAGTACGACAGTCAAAGGTGGTCTCCTTGCCAAACCTACGCTTTATTTATCGAGTTCTGTTAGACCCTGTCAGCTGCACACAGCCTTCAACCTAATTAACGATTTCCTCTGTGCTAGTGATATGAATTTCCGAAGGTCCCTCAGTTCTCAAGTGCTCTAGCTTCCAGCAAAAGTGATGTTGTCATTATTCTGACGGAGAGTGGAAGACAGCAGGTGACAAACAGATTCAATTTCTTCCTCGTCCCTGTAACTTTTGCAACTGGGTCGCTCCCCGATGGATTCACCTTCTACCTTCCTCCGCTTGGAATTGATAGGGAAAGGGAGAGACCGTTATTTCAGCCATTTCATGATCCTTAAAATCCATGTGAACTCGCAGAATCTCTCGCAGTGAATCTCCTTCAAATCGGGTTCATCTGATTCGACCAAGTATCTTCGAGCAAACGAGGATACCTTAATCTAATTGTAAGGATATTTCTTAGAAGATGTTGCTACTTCTGTGGGCTCTGTATGGTCTTTTAAAGGATTTTGCGAATTGTGTGCTATTGATGGACAGGATTCCCATATCTGTTGTCTATTTAGAGACCCCCACTGCATAAATTTCCAAATTCCATGCTTGTTCCTAGAGTTCCCAATCATTTTAGAGTGTTCTCAAAAGTTTTCCATCTTTATACAGGACAATAAAGTATTCGCGCGCTTGAAAAAGGCTCCTTCACTCCAGCTATTACAACGATATGCACACTTTGAAACGTGCTCTTTATATTGCTTTCATCGTTTAACCTAAATAACCATTATCCAAACAGTTTTCACAATATCCCTCCTCCCCAAGGCTACTACCACCCGATTCCATGCATTTCCTTCGCATTTGTATGCACTACAACGAATATTCGAGTAACGAACATTTTTCCGCTGATATTCAATATTTCATTTTTACATTCACCAATAATCGTAAATAATAAACAATATCAATTTCGTTAAAAAAAAGAAAACAATCCCAAAAATATATATAAAAACAAAAAACCGAAACACCCGTTCCCGCATACAGTACGAGTACGAGTATCTGTTACCCGACAGGATCCTCCCTTGTTATTACCGCGCCGAACCGAACCAATTTGAAAAATAAAAATAAATGGAAAGCAGTAAATTTGTAGGCAAATTGCTAAGACAAGCAAAAGCCGTACACACGTACGTTGTATGTATGTAACGTAACGTACATACGCAGCAACAGCCATTGGAACATATGCGCGGGACCACAAGAGTATCCTTACACTGCAAACGAATCAATTTTCAAATTTAAATTTTCTTCCATAAAATGTACGTGGTGGTGCAAGGATATTGGTTCCACACCGGAACTAAATTTTCAACTTGAAATATGAAACATATACTTGGAACCCCTTTTGGTCTTACCTTTATCCCTGTGTGTACTCCATGCGTATAACTGAATTGGTTTCGTACGGCAAGTATTTGTATGCATACGCATATCCTTGAGATGAACGCACCAACCAACCGAAAGGTAATGTAATTTCAGGAGCACGCTCAATTTACCTTAAATCGCTCACTTTAAATTTTTTTTTCCCTCTTTTTCTGCTCTGCATTTCGTTGGTTCTTCTCGGGGCAAGCAAAAAAAGGTCCTGGAATAAAAACTAAACGAGAATCTTGAGAAAATTGTAAAAAAAAAAAAAACAGGAACCGAGTTGAGAGAGGAAAAGGAAAAAAAATGTCTTTGGTCGGTCCCCATCTTGAAAATATGTTCGGGATACATGATAGTAGTATACATTTGGAAGGATATTTTCTTATCCCTTTTTTTCCGGGAAGATAATTTTCTTAAGAGTAAAGAACCCGGCAAATGACATGGATTTTTTTTTTTTTGGGTTTTTTGTTTTATAATCAAGTTTTGTAGGGTGTGTTAGGCGGAGGAAGGACTTTGCACCACCGAGAGGTAGTAGGAGTAAATAAGTTGAAGGTAAGGAAAGACAGTGGCCAGCATACTTATTCTCATGGCCTAAGATCCTAACCCATCTTAGAGTATGGGTGAAGGGCAAGTCACAGTAGAACAGTTTTAATGTTCAGCTTCGATCTGCCTATAGCGAGGGACAAAAGCACCTCAGAGAATCATGAAAGTTTATACAGGTTCAAATGCAGGTACTCTGCTGTTTTTTTGAGAAAATAAATTGACTGTCGATAAATACGTGATCATGTGAAAGCTTCCCAGAAAAACTCTTCTGCCCTTTTTCTTATGTCATGTATCCCCTTGTGCGTCCTAGGACCTGACCTCTACAATGCCTACGCGCCATCGTGTGCGGTTTCTGTAAATGTGCTTCAGGTCTCCCCAACTCTTTCCCAGTTGCCGTGCTTCCTTCTCAATTGTTCTGCGCCACGTACTCCTAGGACCGCCGCGTATTCTGTCATCCTGAGTAAGCGATTTCCATTGGTTAGCTATGGACCTGTCACTCTTTCGGGAGTTTGACCAATCTACTGCCACGTAAAGATGAAGATCCATTATTCTGTGTGACAGTAGGCATACATCGTCGGCGTAGTCTAGGTGTTTGAGTTCAGATGTAAGAGTCCATCGAGTTCCTTCATTTCCTTTTGGTTTACCAATAGAAACAGTATTGATGAGAGTATACAGCCTTGTCGAACCCCACTTTTGACTTTGAATTCCTGAGACAGCCTACTTCTCTGTAAGACGTGACATTAATACAAATAAATTCCCGATTGACACTATCAAACGCCTTTTCGAAATCGATGAACAGCAGCTGAAGTGGTGATCGATATTGAACACTCTGCTCGATGATGATCCGCAGGCTGTTGATGTGGGTCGATACAGGAGGATCCAGAGCGGAAACCTGCTTGTTCGTCTGCGTCGAGTGTGTCTTCGAGGTGTTCTTTGATTCGCTCCAGGCAGCGGGCAGCACGCAGACACCTCTCTGCATTAGGTTCCATCATTCCCTTCTCCCACTCATCGGAAAAACTGCCTGCCCTATGTAGGTCTTCCCTCCTTTCAACACCTGATGTAAGAAAAGGCTGCTGATTGCCTCCACACCTTACGACAGATTGAACCTTGTCTGCACTTGGACAGTCGCTAGTACAAGATGGTATCTCGTAATATAATAAAAATGTACGTAAGTTCTCCAATTCTCTTCAAGGACACATGTTAAATCTTTAAAATTACTACCCAACGAATCTATCTTCGAAAATACGTCAGCAAAAACTTGTCCTCTTTTCATTTTCGTCGCCCATCTTGAAGTATGTACCATAAACCCTGAATAGGGTACTATTCCACTCATCTTTCCTACTCCTTTGCCCGATTTTTCTATATTATATTTTTTCCTCTGCTTCATTCTCTGTTTTATTTTGCGTAGCGAGATCGTAACATCACGGTTAAATAATTTTCATGCTCCATAGCACCTTGCTTCTGCTGTTGATGCTGCTGCTGGCTGCTGGCTGCTGTATTCTCTTTACACTCCTGCCTCCTTGAATGGCAAAAGGAGATTATATTCCTCTTTCCGTATGGATATGCTCGAGTTGGAATTCATCTCGTAGTTAATGGAGATGAAAATTAAAGGAGATATGGCGACGTCTCTGATTTCTTGTGTTTACGCCTTACCATCATATTTTCTTTTTTTTCCTCTTTTCTATCCCCACACCAAAAGAGAAGGAGAACCATTCTCTATCTTAAAAAAAATAAAAAAAGTACCGCCTCAACGACGACACATAACATTGGATAGAATGCGCGTCCTCAAATCTAAAATAAGGTACACATGTCCTGATTTGAAGCCATTTGCCGAACGATGAGGGTGCACCCCAAACGAGCAAAAATATTTTTTAATGTCCTGGCAATTTTCTTTTATCTGCAAACTCATTTGCAAAATGGTCGAATGCCTCGAACTGGGATGAATTGCAGATCGGTGGCTTCTTCTCCTTGCAGCTCAAAGGACACTGATTGCTATTAAATGCAAATCAATATTAATATGCGGACTTTTTCTTCCATTTTATTGCGTTAAAATGATAATCGTCTTGTGGTGGGTTTTTTTTAAAGTGTCTCTTCGTTTTCCCATATTATCGGCTTTGGCGTTTATGTAGGACAGGATTTTTATGTCTCCTTTAATGAATGAGAATGCGAATGTGATTGCATTTGGGAAATCCTAATGGATCCATCAAAATGATTCTAATGGCTACAGTGACTTGATGCTGCACTAAATAAACATTTCCATTAAATATAACTGATTTTGAATTTGTTTTTCATTTCAGAGTCCTTCGGGTGGGCGTCTTATTTGCGGATTCGTATTTCGGTTTCGACAAATGGACTCGGTACGCGAAAGTATCTAAATTTACGGACGGGAAGAATCAATTTGAATTATTAGTGGTGAGTTGTCTATACATATTTACAACTATTTACAAATATATTAACTAGAATATGTATGCATTAAATTTAGTTGACACAATCCAAATATAGTTCGTTTTTTAGAGTCACCCTATAGGTTCAAATACTCTCCCAATATTGGTTTGATTTATCTCTAAAATGAAATGAGTTAAGCTCAATATGAATTTGAAATTTTTATTCGGATCCTTAGGGTCCTTCCGTCTGTCTGTCTGTTCGTGCGCCTATACATCTGTGTGCCACTAGTTTTTGTCCCCTCTTCGCAAATGTACTTTTCTCAGTACCTATTTACATGAAGCTCGAAATACTTACTCAAACAAATACATATCTTCTTTACTGTAAGTAAGGCCACGCCCACTTTTTAGGGACATTTTTCCTTATAAAACAGCTTTCCTTAGAGTTAATTTAAATAAAATCAATTCTTAGGTACAAAAACGGTATATGTTAAAAACTTTTCAAAACCCGTCCTCTACTATGCCCAATTTTTTTAAAAAATGTTCGTTTTGGAGTGATTTTATAAGAAATTTGAAAAAAAAACCGTTTAAGCAAGCATATTAGTGGAGGAAGGGGTCATGTATGGAAAGGGTTAGGGTATAACACAGGCAAAAAAAGAAATCTAGGCGATATTGCCGGCTAGTGGAAGTGGCCGAAACGAGACATTAGACGACCCAGAAACGAATCCTTCAAAATGTCCAATGTCGTGGAAGCTTGGTTGACAGCATCGTAAAGGTTGAGGAGAGTGTGAGCTGATGGAATGTCTGCACTTTGTATGGGAACATATTCAACACTTTCTCTAAAATAAGCCGCAGAAACGAATGTGTAATGATCTTTTGCGTCCATATCGTTTGGTCCCCGTTGAAGCCTCTTCCTCGACACCTTCCTCTATATTTTTGTCAGAAGGAAGACTATGTGACCTTGCAGTGCCTCTACTGGCAGGATGAAAGAGCTAAGTAGGTTTTTTTGAGCGGGTATTCAACTATATTCTGCCAAATGGAGGACGTGGTTGCACACCTTCGGAAATCTTCTGGAAGTTGACGACGGTAGAAATGTCTACAAATAATGAAAGGAATCGGGGTCGTCCATAAGGAGAGAACGGCGCTAAACGAACGAAAACAGCGCTGCACCAGTTTGTGTGCGTTTTGGAAGAGAAAATATATACCGAAGGGGTACTCCAATGACTGCAATAATGGACATGAAAGTTGCTTTCAATAAAATATGCTTCGGAAGTCTGAGAGTAGTCTTAGAAACATGCCATTAACCCATTTATGGTAATATGGGTGAACAATGTGCGGACGGGAGCTTCAAGAATGAGAGAAAGACTTAGCAGAAGTTACCTACAGGAAGGAGTTTATCATCTACACTGTGGAATAAAACTGTGAACTCTGTCCTCAGAGAATTTGAAAAGACTGACATCCAAACTGTCGGATATGCCGATGACAAGAGGAAAATTCAGGAACGTCTCAGCAGATGCACTCCGAATAGTGGAGCTGTGTGGTTCTAATCACATTCACAAGGAAGAGGAAAGATCTGGTATTTGAACCCTTGAAACTTAAGGTGGCCTAGATGCTGGACTAATATGGAACACTCACCGGCGACACATACTGTTTCAATGTCCAGCATCAGCTAGTAGAAGAATGGAAGTCTTGCGGAGTCACTGGGTAGAATCCTAGACGATGAACCAGATTTCTGTTGATGGCGAGGTCAATGGAGTTTGCTATAGTGTTTTATGGGAAGATTACTTTTTGCCGAAATTAATGTGTGTCCAATAAGAAGGTATCACATGCCACACAGTTGCTCCAGCAATTGATCCATTGAATAGGAAATTCGGTAGTCGTGGAACAGAAGTTATCTAGAACCTCGTTGGATTTCTCTGTATGGGGTTAAGTTAAGTCGTGGATTTAACTCGCCAGGCCAAGGTCCTCATGAACACTATCGAACGCTAATTAGCCAATATTCCAGCCGATATGTGCGGCAGAGGGGAAGGAAAATTGTCTTCAAAGATGTGAACGTGATCAAAATTCAGTCCTAAGTTTAGGTTATGCACTGTATCCCCTTGTGGGCGCTAGGGTTTCTACAACGCCTTCGCACCATCGTGTGCGGTTTCATGAAATGCACTCCCCAGCTCTTTCCCAGTCGCCGTGCTTCCTTCTCTACTGTTCTACGCCAAATACTCTTAGGACCGCCGCATATCCTGCCATCCTGAGTAAGTGGGTTCCATTGCATTGTGTGGTTATCTATGGACCTGTCACCCTTTCGGAGAATGTGACCAATCCACTGTCACTAACGTTGTCGTCTTAAGTTTACTATCTGTTCTATACTTGGTATGAATTTCAGCCCGATATCTCAATAAGTCTTAGATATTTTTTTTTAAGAACAAAACCTTTCTTTTGTTGATAGATTGATTCCACACCTGTTGCAATGGCAACCATGTTGTCGGAGAGGTCGAGCATAATCAAAATATGTCTTCGGCCGATCAATTTGTGACCCTGTCCTCAGCCTAGCTTGGCTTGACGCAGGGTTATCCACTCTTTGCCTCCAATTTAACCCATTATCCCTACTTTATCCACCGTCCTAAAACATTTCATAGGTCAAGACACCATAACCGTAAACTTGTTAAACTTTTTTTTTTTTCCACTCTCAAGTTATCTTAATAAAATTCCAATAGCTTTGCAATATCTCTTCACAACTATTTGTGAATTTGAATAAATCCCATCAAATTACAGCGACGACGATCTTATCGCCAACGATATTGACATTTACTATCTACTTTAGCAAGTTTAACATTCGTTTAGGGAACGGGACAATGTTTCATATTTTGCTTAAGATCAACAGACTGCTTTGTATCTGTCGTGCACAAGAGCCAAGAGCCACCTCGTGGACAAAAATGAGTTTTTTTTTTTATGGCACATGCTCTTGCTGCCATCAAAATAAATCCCATCCAAGAAATGTTTAAGATTCAAAAACATGAATACGTTATCCGAGCGCGTAAATTCCCAAAAAAAAATTGAGGATAAACACCATCGTATCCAACGTATCCAACGTATCTATCCCATTACCTCCTCCTACTCCCAAAACGAAGACGACAACGTCGCCTGTTGTTTTTCTTCGACTCTGACTAATTTTCTAGTTTCATACAGTCTGTGTGTGCTGAAAACAACCAGCAAACAAACAAATACCCCGAGTAATATAATTTATTTTCTTGACTGCTGTTGGCTGACAGAAAAAAAAAAAAAACGTCTCTCGCTCTTATCCCGACAGATTTTTATGTCGTGGAATTCATTTCATTTGGAGTCCTCTGTCCTCGCTCTGCTCTGAGGGGATGATGACACAAATCAAGATGGGGGAAAAAAAAAAAACACGAGCAAATAAACAAGAAAAAAAAAAATCGAAAAATTTTAATAATTCTCAGAAGTTCTCCATTGCAGAGATACTTCTTCTGCAGCAGCACACACAGCCAATGAAAGCCACTAATCCAGTGAAAAACTTTTACAGAACTTTTATGGCTTAATTTAGTTTTGCTGCTAGTATCTTCTATTGCTGCACATATAGATACACCATGCTCATGGTAGGATAGAATGCATAATATCTACCACCACCCACACACACATACAGGGCAAGTAGCTTAGATATAATCCCAGATCCAAGAGAGAGAGCCCAATGTTATGATTTCTGCTCTGCGCAATTTTTATTCCTACACACATCCCTTGGTGATAAATATAAAAACAAAAAACAGAAAAAAAAAAATAACGAAGAAGATGTTTGCTCCATTTAATATGAGAGAAAAACTTATGCAGAACAAGGAGTCAGGAGTCGCGGGAGGGTGTAGCAAGGGATAAGCTCCGGTGTAGTAGTTGTAGTAATATATACTTCTATCCGTACAGTGGTAATCATCTAAAAAGACCTGACTGAAGAAAGTTTTTCGTGGCACAGCCATTTTGGGCTTATTGCCAAAAGTATCTCGAATATCAGGAATTCTCAAGTTTATTGTATACACGATGACAGAAGGAGGAAATAAAGCGCGAGCTCTAGAGGCACACAAACCGACACGACGAGCTAAAGGTGGATGAATTGCCATCCATACTATACGTAAACGTATCTAAAGCCAGAAAACAGAGAGAGAGAGCGAAGCATTTTTGGGGTAAAATGCTGTACTGGCTATATCCCAGATACGTGTCCTTAGTCTTAGGATGAATAATATATTCCGCATACCTTATTTCTTCAGGTAAGAACGTTTGCAAATAAATTTTTCGTCGAGGGTTGATGGTTATTTTTCTACTGCTCTGCTGGGTCAAAGATGATTTGTGACTTTTTTTTTTTTTTTTTTTTTTGCGGTGGCGGGAAGGAGGGACCGTAATAATAGTTTTCTTCTCCTCTATCTCTCTCATCCCGGCAAAAATGCTGCGGGGGAAATTTAAATAATAAATTCAGGATGGCTGTTGTTTGTTTGCTTCATCTATAAATTATTCCTTCACGAAGAGATTGTATAAATATAATAAAACGGTGAATGAATATTAAAGATGTTGGTAGTATACGTATGTACATATGTTTGCTGAACTCTTCAATGCTTTCATACAACTGAACAAGTCCTTTTCGCTATGAAATACAGACATCAGGCTTTAAAAGCCAAACATTCAACAGCTCTCCGTTTGACTGGCTCACCATAGGGTTGGAATAACCTCATTTCTAAGTGAATATGTCCCACTCAATCTCAGGTCAGAACCTTTAAGCATCAATCCCAGCTCGACATCATTGGAACAACCTTAAACAGGCTTGAGTTGGCTCATGCCATTTCTATGCAGCTGGATCAGGGTTGGCGGCGCAGTTAAGGATTTCCTTCATCCTCGCTGATCGTTGCAGTTTACTTCAGAAGGATATATGTCCTGTGTGTGGTGCTAAAGAACGTCTGTAAAGGAGAGAAAAGCGACTACATGATCCCTGCTACCGTCCATCATTACATCCAAAGTTCGTACTCCATCGACTGTTATGGAGTTATGTTATGGAGGACAATCCAACCTGTGCCGTATACAAGGCCATAGTGATATTTTTTTGGGAATTGGCTGGCTGCAGAACTCACTCCAAATCCAACGAGATATTGGTATGCCTCTTGCTACAAATAGGATCCTGCCCATGATTGATGCCACTAGGAAACAGTACTTACTTAAAGAGTTCCCGACTCCTGTAGAGTATCGCCTGAGTCATGGCGGCTTTCTATCCTCTGCGGTCTTTTGGAATCTGGTTTTCTGGTTCGGTCTTCTACGCCGTCGCGAACCTGTGGGCTGCGATTCAAAGATTTTCTTGGCTGGAGCATTGTTGTTCATTCGCTTGATATGGCCGAGCCAATGTAGTCTGTGTGTCTTGGCATTTTGGACTACATCCACATCCTGGTACAACTTATTGAGTTGCATCTTCTCTTCATTCCCCCTCCTCGCATAAGGAACCTAATTTCCGACGAAGTATTTATCGCTCGAAGGTGCCCAATATCTACTTAGCTTTCCTTCTTATCGTCCAACCCTCGGCACTAGAAAAGTGTACTTTGTACAAAAGACTGAGTCAGAAATCTTGCTCTCGCGAAGTCTGCAATATTGGACTACCCGCTAGACGTTTAAGACCTCCATCAAGCAAACTATGCAGAGGTCAATATGAAGATGAATCCATCCTCAATCAAAGAAAAGGAAACTTCATCTAAACACAGACATATATATATGTCATTATAGTGCGCTCAGTTAATAGCTTTAGATGCCTTTTTTAACATCTGATTCGTTTCTAAATGTGATAGTTGAACTGAATGTTGTCCTGGTTCTTGTGGTATTAATAGAGGCAGTGGATATGGTCCAGTGGTATCATTATGGACCTACAGTCCTCCCAGTTTGAATATACCTAACCATGAACTATTCTAGTCCTTAATGTTCTCGAAATTTTGTGAAGCTCAATCCCATGCAGTCTCAACGATGTTTCTGAGAAAGAGCAATGGGATTCTGTGACGCCTTCTTAGTATCATTGATTGTCGGAATCGTGGCATAGTGATTAGTGCTTTGGTTAACTATACATGGGGTTCACAAATATTTTTCCCAACCACACCCTTTGTAGGGGTCTTCCAAAAACGAACTGTCTTGGGGATGAATCCTTATAAGTTCCTTGCACGCGTAAGAAATGAGAAAAACATGAGGTATGCCCTTATTCCCAATAATAGGTATATATTCTACTATTGTCCTCGGCATCGTAAGTAAGGGTATTTGTAGGGAGGTGTTGCTGTTTAGACGTTTTGTTTCGGTGGAAGTTGAGAATCTTTCTAAGACAAAATTGAGCATATTCTCAGTAGCAGTGAGGGCACATAACCCACCTCTCCTCTTATCCCTGATCCTTGCGGCACTGCCCGCATCATTTCGTCTCGAGGAGGGACTTCAGTCTTAAGTGCTCGGATCGTTCGCAAGTTGGCAGCTACTTCCGCTGCATTTCGTTGTAGCTCTTAGTGTCTATTCCCCTTCATGATGATAACCAAAGTTTCACTGATTTTTTTTCCCAAGATTCTTGCATGCTCAGCATCAGCCTTATGATGTTCTTTGAGGTTAAGTCAGGCCACCGGCCTTCATGATATCGTAGACAGTGAAATATTATCTATTCCACATTTTTCACTGCTTCTGTGCACGTGGAGGAACTTTTATGGAACGCTCCTGAATAGTCTACGGATCATGAGTTGGTGTCTTTGTGAAATTTGACAACAAAAGGCAAGATTACTCATTAGACAAGTATGTCTCTGACTTCTAGGTTAGGTTCTATTTGCAACTGTTAGGCTAGGAACATGTTGAGAAAGGATTCTAAAAACTGTGTCTGTACTCATAGCAAATGTGTACTCAAGGCTTTGAGTCACTTCAAATTGCGTCGCAAAAATTCAATTCGGAGACTCACTTCTGGGCCTTACCTTGAGACAATACTTCCTGGATACGATTGGTTTGCTGACTTCTTCTGGATGTAGGCTGACGAAATGGATCACTGTTACTGTCTCTCAAAAAGAAGACTACGGACAACTCATCAGCATTCTCAGTTGGCACTTGGCTCTTGCAAATCATCTAAATATGCCAGGCTTAAGTAAAACCTCAGTCTGTGGCGATTGTAGGCATTTGGAAGTTATAAGACTGCGGAACGATTGACCTAGCTTTGCTCCCGGAAGGTGAAAGATTGCCGGCCTTTGTCAATGAACCGCACACTCGATTTCGTAGGAATCTGACTACATATTTGTAAACTTAGACTTTAAGGGTATTCTTTCTCCCATAACAACGAACTACTTGGAGGTAAGTGCTCCAACGAATCGTTTCCCATCCCGACAGAAGGCCGAGAAGAGTTAACTTAACAGGATGCATACTTCGACAAAGCGATTGGCTAACATAATGACACTCACATTAGCGCTTAACATCTTAAACCTTAAACCCTTCATGGTTTATCGCTCGTATAACTTTGACTACCCAAAATCGATTCCCGAAAAAACCTCCTTAAGATGGACCTTTAATTGTTGCAAGACCTATCATGTCTTGCTTTCTAAGGAGAATTACCACCGCCACTTCTGGAAGCAAACGAATCCTGTATGCACGTTTATAGATGTTTCATGATCAATTAAACTCTCATATTTAAGAGCGTCCAGCCGCGTGTATTAAACTCCAGGTTTTGCCATGAGATTATCTGCTGGTGAGGTCCGAAACCGCTTAAACCACGAATTTGTTGCATTTTACAACTACTCGACACCCAATTAAACAAACAACCTGTTTTCTCCTTACATGCATAATCCATAAATCAGTGCCGTCATAACCCAAAGCGGATGAAGGACCTGTTCTAATTGGTGGCACTGTCTCTTCCTGTTCCTTAATGACTCTTTTGGCCACCCCTTGCGATGTCAAGCTTGCAAAGTCAGCAGAAAAATTAAAAGAAATGTATCTCATAGTAGAAGGGGATTTGAAGCCCCATAACAACAAACAAAAAAATAATAATAATTTCATTTTTCGTAGATACAACGCACAAATAGATACATTAGATACATTAATACGCGCTCCAGAGCGTTAAAAGCATGAAAATTTATTCCAATTAAAGAGCTTCGACGACATACCGTCGAGGATGTTTACTCGAAATAAAAGGAAGTAAATCTTCATCCATCCTTTCCCTCCTTACGAGTACGATGTATGTATCTTGCTCTCGCCGTTCTTGAGTTTTATTAGGTATTTTTTTGTGTCCTTTCTTACGCTTGTATTGTTTTTGTGTCTCGTATTATTGCTATTGATGATGTTATTTTTGTATTCGCATCTCTTGCTCTTGTATCTAAGCAATTTAGCGAGTTGTTTTCATGAAAATTTTTTGTAAACATCGAAATTTATTGTTTCTGTTATTTGGGAAGAGGATATTTGTATACTTTTGGGGGATGGGAGATACTCTCTTTTGTTTTTTGGAAGTAGTTTGGGGTGGGCTCTAAGTAAGGACAATGAGTCGCTTTATTTATTTATTTTTTTTTTGGTTGCTTTTATTTTATGAATATTGATGCTCATTAGGTACAAATTATGTCACGAGGAAACTTTAAATTGAAAGTTTAAGTATCTAAAAGTTTTATGATAACAAGGATGGCTAATGCTGCGACTTAGCAGGGCGTCAACACTTTAAGGTCGTTAAACTGCTCATCAGTAGGCATCATCATTTGAATACTTAATTGAGCTAAATTTTTGGAAATACTTAAACAAACTGATTACTGAGATTCGATGGAAGGACTTAATTTCAAATTATGCAGTGATAGCTGTCCAAATAGATTTATGGGAGTTCAGTGGCTGGACGGGTAAGCACGGGGTTCACGGTTCGAATCTCAGAAAATAGCTACATGTGTTTTCACAGCACCACATCTTAGGAGGGTCTGACAAACATCCGATAGTATCACTGTCCTGGGAAAGCTTCTCAAACACCCTGTGCTCTTCGGAAACAGCACAAAGCAGGGACTTCAACAGAATCGTGTATTGGCAGCAAATTAGCCACATCTCACGTTACCTATTGAATATGAAACTTCAGGTTGTTTAGTTACACTGTCTGGGCTTACCTAGAGCCGCATTCTTTAAAGGAAATGGTACATTGTTTCAGTTTCACTGGCTATTTTCACACTGTGCATTGGAAGAGAGAAAAACAAGTGAGTAATCATAGATCTATAGCTCTCTAGTGGCAGTAGCATTATGGCCCGTGTCTCAGAAATCATTTGTGAATCAGGCAGAATTCCTAGAGAGCTCCAGGAGGGACGTCGGATTATATACAATTTACGCCTAAGTCTAACTATAAGTCCTTTCGTCACACTGAAGCTGTGGCACGTACTTTAGGAGGGTTTTTAGGGAATACGAACTACATGACCAAACTATCGAAGCTTAGATCATTCCTTTTAAAAAAGTTGATGTGCAATATTGAGTTCTTCACATAGAAATTGAAATTATTACAACTATACCACTCTGGGCCCTCATTTCGAAACACTCTTAGCTGCAGCTACGCCCTAACATCCAGTCCCTATATACAATGAAAAGGATAGGAGACATAACCTACCCTTGGCAGAGTCCAAAGCCGATGGATTTAACGACACTCACCGAGCGTTTTAGAAATAGAATACTGCACTACGACAAGGGTGGTGGTCCTTGAAAATAATTGGCTTCACCGTCGATATAGCGATCGTTGTAGTGGCCAAACTTCTTGCATTAAAGCCATCAGGATAGCACAGGACTGGCTAGTTAGCAAGGACCCAGCTAGCAGTGGAGAACCATGAGGTAGTATGATATTTATCAGCAGCAAACGTTGTAGATTCTAATCCAAAGTTAATGTGCTTGGCGTTACTATAGATGCAAGGCTAGCTTTTTATCAAGATACCCAACATGCATAGGAAAAGGCAGCAAGAACAACGGCTATTCTATTTAGGATTATGCCAGGATCTTGGGAAACCCAAACAGAAGATTTGAGAGAGAGACAAAGAAATTTAAGCTTCCTAAGAAGAGAGCTAAGGTATAATCTTTGGAAAGATTTCCTTTTTCAATCTTCGTAGAGCACCAACACATTTGGTGATAGGTCGTGAATCTTTTGAAGTCCAGCATGTACCAGAGGAAGGGGTCTTCACAGTGGTTAAGTAAGGTATAGCTTATACGCATTGGTCTATCCATGGGACCAACTAGTCCAATTTTTTTGACTGAATGACAGGAAGTATGCCTCTAAAGCCAAATTTTACAAAAGTTCAAAGAAATGTTCTGTCTTTTTGTTCACGTCTCTTGATCCTGGGAGAACGATCACTTCCTTGTGGTGAACCAAGTGTCTTTGGAGGTTTATCTAGCAAAATGTGACATTCTTTGTTTGTCACCCTTATCTTCTCTTTCGTCAGCCTTCTTACTGGCTAATAGATTGTTTACTTATCTGCTTAGCTCTCGATGAAGGAAGTAATACCTTTATCCACAGCTTCACGTCCGTACGTCTGTTGTCATTACGAAGACCTTCTCCTAAACTTATGTCAGCTTCCATTCTAAAGCAATCTGTGTACACTGCAAGTTCTCATTTTTCTCTGCTGGGATGGGTGCTTTAAAAAGGACATGTAGGTACGTATAGCGTCTAATGGAGGCAGGTTGCGGATAGACTTAAACCCCGCAGTTCGTGTACTTTCGTTATCGCCAGCCACGTACATCCACAGTAAGATTCTGGGATGATCTCTAGGACTTTCCAAATAAGAATTCTGCTGCATAAAGTCTTCTTGCATTCATTTGATTTCACTGAAAGAATTTAAACAAATTTTTGGCTGAAAAACTGCAAAATTTTGGGCATGCAATACCTCCTCGATTCATGGCGTAAAGCAGACGAAATACTTACATAAGAATTTGGCCTAAATAGACCATTTTTCAGTTCAATTTCCTATTCATCTTGAGTCTATTCGAAACACCCTGTTCAAATTGTGTCTTTCGGCACTAATTTCTGCTCTGATGAAAGTTTTAATTAAAATTTTAAGTCCACCATCGATCCAACGTTCATCATTTAGGCAGAAGGAATCCCCCTCCCCCTCTGGGTATATAGTCTTCTAGTTTTCTTAATTAAAACACGCGACAATATTGAAACTGATGCCCCAAAACATTTGCCCCAACCCCTCATTTTGGGGCATTTCACCAGAACAATCCAATTACTATAATCCATGTTAATTTCGCCTCCATTCCACTTTACCATCCAAATCACGATCATTGTGTCAAATAATTATGCCAACCGTTTTGTCCTTTTGCATGCATTCTTCTTCTTGTTGTGCTCATGTATATTCCTCCTATACTTGGGCATAAAATTGTAATTTTTATTCAGAGTTTATCTGCCATCTCGCATCCGATGTTATCAGGCAGTGTGTATCTATGTGTGTGCGCGTTTAGATGAGGCACACAACATCAGTGGTTCACAAAAGGTCGACGACGACGAAAAACCAATCAACTTCAATTGATAGGTATGATGGGTGAAGAAGAAGAAGAAGTCGCTCAACATCCTGCCACGCAGAAAGGAAGTAGGCAATTTTCAGATATAAGTGGGTAAACGTCAATTTACCTCCTTCAATCCACTTGGGTTCTTTCAGTCCTCCTTGCTCCCCCTCCCATACCAACGACGACGACGACGACGACGAGGATGATGATGAGCATGAGGACGAGAAAGAGGACACAAACCAGCCACTCAAGTCAAATGGAAACCTAATGGAATTTCGTTAGGAATTCATGTGAAGCACATAGATATCCGTACGAGATACGCACGCCTATCCTAAGCAATGTATTAGTAGGTAATTGCATGACCCGACATTCCGCCCGCCCAAAGTGTATTTCCTCTTTTCTTTTTTTTTCTTTTCGTTTTTTTCTACAAAAAGATACGAGATACGAGTCAAGGCGAAGGCGGAATGATATGTCCATTAGGATGAAATTGCTTAGCGTATACATATATATATATATATGTATGGATGTATCTCAACAGAAAGTCGTATCTATCGTACATACATTTCTTCATCTTGATGAGTTCCACTTTGCAACTTCTGAGACGACGACGTTGTATTGTATGATGGTGGAGCAAAGTTTATAGGTCGGAGTGTATGTATCCTATATTACACAGAGAGAGAGAGAGAGTGAGAAGAAAGAAGGAGTGAGATACAATGTATCTAAGCTGTCAGTGAAATTCTTGAAAATATTGCCCCAAAGGACGACTACAACGACGAAGGAAAACATTTTGTATTTTTTTTTTCTGTTTTTTGTTAGGAGCACGGTAGGTTAAAGTAATCTTCTTCAGGTCCGCCGTTGTATCTTACTACGTCATTCCGGTTGTAGCTTTGTTGTTTTGTTGTTTTGTGTGCCTGGCCTCGTGCTGAAGTAACTGGCATTCACTCTGAAATTCATTCAATTTCTTTCGTCGAAAATAAGATATTCCAGTTGCTTGTTGTTCTGTGTGTTGTAGATACATACATATATAGACATATACACTGGGTAGGGTCCTTGGGTAGGGCGTATTCCTTTTAACATTTTAAAAAAGTTTTTATCTAGTTTCGCCCGGTCTCGTGGCGTTTATGTTTCTTTATTTTCGTGAACAAGAAAATGAGAAAAACTGTTTTCTTGTTGTTTTTCGTCCTTTGTGTGGGCGCTGGGTGGATGTTTGTTTGTCTTTTGCTTTTCATAAATTACATTTTTCCACTTTTCAGCATTTTTATGATATGCCAGAGAGAGCGAAAGAGCGAGAACGAGGACGAAACAGGAAGGAACATTTCTATTTTCCTTGGAATTTTCAAAAAAAAAAAAACTTTTCTCTTCTTTTTGTAGTAAATTACTTTGGTGGGTGGCAAAATATGGGCTACGCTCCCACCTACAACACATTTCGTTTTAGAATAGAGTGCACTTTAGAATTCAAACTTCTCGCGGAGAGGGAGAGCTAGCTAAAAGGTAAGGCTCCTACCTATTTGATATGTACGACGACATTTATCCCATTTAGATTTTGCTCCTTTTTTTTTCGCTACTACGTTCATCGTCGTCGTCGTCGTTGTCGTTGTCGTTTATAATCCACATCCATCTATTGGAGGGTTGGGCTGGTTATGGTATATCGAATTCGAAAGGACTACTACAAGGACGAGGAGAAGTTCTATTTTGTTGTGAATGCTTTTTTATGTGCGATGGCATTTAACGTTTTGCTCCGTTTGTGCTCTACGAACAAAAATATATATTTTTTTTTTTCGATATGTGAAAGAGATTTCACCATGTGATTGGAATACGGAATAAGGCTCATTATTTCAAAATATCCTTCGACTTTTTTTTTTGGTATAAATGGTTTTCTCGTTACTCGTTTTCGTCGTTCTTCTTTTGGGGTTCTCTGTTATGTGGGGCAGGCAAAATCATTTGGTGGAAAATGTGGGTGTGCTGCGCATAAGTTTGAGGAAATAAATTGAATTTGGTTTCGCTCTTATTGAAATGCATTAAGGGTGTATACCTACCCCGAATTGGGAGTGTGCAATTCAATTTAGAGGAGTTGTTTTCTTTTCGTTTTTTTTTTTTTGGCTTTTAGCGGATTTTCTGATGGAATTTTTGTACGAAAATATCGAATGGGAATATCAAGAATACTAGAAGAGGACCCTCCCTAAGTAGAAGCAGAATTTATTTTATTGCTTGGAAAGTGAAAAACTTTTTGGCAAGGTTTCAATCTACTTAAAGTTTTTAGAGCGAACTTTTTCAAGAATATTTTGCCAATACTTCTGAAAAAAAGGCTCGGATTCACTCGCCAGAGTGTATTAATTGAACTGTGACCAACTTCAGATGATCACCTCTAACCGATGCTACGGACTTGCAAACGAAAGTTATAGCCATTGAAAAACTCCTTTGGGACTCGAACCCTGAACCACGGGTATAGTAGCTCAGCCATTCCATATTGGACTAGACCATAGGACGATACAGGAACATTGGTACAGTAAATTATATCGACCTATTGCATCATTGAACATCAAACATTGAATGGTGAGAAGCACGAATAGTGTGCCTGTGCCATGAGAACACCATCTGATAATAGTTCGAGGATCTTGCAAAAAGAAAATACTCAAGTAGAACATCAAGAGTTAAAGGAGAGTTTGAATAGATTTTGGTATGGAAGCCATTAGCTTCCATCAAGACTATTGGAGTGCTGTGACAAATGGTTGAATATTTAGCGCGGAAGGAACTATAGATTGATCTCAGGGGAGAAGACAAGTTGAAAACCCAGCTAGAGTTCCTAGACTGCATGTAGGTGAAAAAGTGTCAAAAAGTAGCATGCGTATGTAACGGAGTAAGAAGGAAGAACTATCCACAGAATAGAGTTGACAGGCTCTAGCCAACACGCACTAAAAGGCTTAGACGCGGACTCAAGAGATGGATTTTGCTTTGGTTTTGAGCCGTGTTATTATTGTAATATGCACTCAAGTCGGACTGAGTTGTCCAAGGAGACATTCGGTTGTTATAACAGAAGTGGCACCCCAGATAAATTAATAGCCATTATCAAGGCAACATATGCCACGTCCTGCACAGAGGAGGATTATCTGAGGGCAGGGTTCTATTCTGTCGCCGATTCTTTTCCTATTAGTGACCAGCGTCGCGGTACAGGCAGCCTTGTCAAGTGAAGCTAAAGGACTTTGATGGACTCTTACATTTTAACTCAAGCGGTTTTGAATAGCTTGGAGAGAAATCAAAGCTAAAACGCTACTCATAAAGACACTAAATAACTCCGATGGGTACAAAGCAACAACAATATTTAGATTCAAATACCAGGAAATTGGTTTAAAAGTTATCGGTCAATGGTCTAAACGATTATTTTTCTTTGTTAATAAAGAACAAACTTGGCTTGAACTAGAACCGTTGTCGCTGACTGCAAATACTTTCAAGATCATGAGCACCCCATAGAGGCTCAAAACCTAGTTTCTCAGACGGTATACATATCTGCACATATCAAAAGGACCCAAAGGGCAAAGAGGTTTCGTGAAGTTTTCTCCTGACGCTACTTCGTCATACCGACCCCGCAAGGGATAGAGTCATGAAAAAACATTGATAGAATGTTCTGAGATTCGAACCTGAAACACAGTAGTCCAGTACACTAGCCACTGAGCCACGAAATCTACTAGCGACTAAAATAGACCTTTAATTTTATTTACCTATTCGTATGTGATAAGTGGGCTAGTCTATCAACATTTCGTGTGCCATATAAAGGCAATTAAAATGTCCTACAGCGCCGTTTTTTTTTTTTTTTTTGCAGTGGCAAGTATGTCATTAAATGACTTTCAACTCGTTGAGAATAGCGTCTAGGTCGGAAATATGGTTTTTTATTACCCACTACTTAAATTTATTTAATAGTTATATTTTACGACAATTATATTGAGTTGTATTCACCGGGCTGAGATTAATGATGAAATTTTTCGCCTTTCAATATGAGTTATGATTCTTTTAAGGATCTACAAACAGATTATGCCATTGGCGGTATATATGTATATGTACATTTAAATTGAAGTGTGTCATAGATATGTACCAGAGAACTGCATTTATTTGGCGTTGTGAATCATTTGCTGAGAAACGAGCCTTTCACGAAGATCGCACGAACGACTAGAGACTTTCATTGCGTTTTCCCAAATTCAGTGCCAAGCAACAAAGTTTAAAGGTAGATTATCTCATTTCTTGGAATAAATGTGAATGAGTGCTCGCTTCAGATTCATTTTATGAGGGGCAATAAAATGTGAGCTCAGCGAATACTTTTCTTTCTCAAGCTTTATCTGCTCAATAGATTGTGCTTTGAATTTTTGCATTTTCTATTGATTCACAAATTTAGTCCTTACCTTAAACAAAAGGTATTTTGAGTCCCAACATGAACGAAATATTTGTAAGTACTCCCCTTGGCTTAAAGCGAATACATACACTGTTGGCAATTAATATCCCAGACGCAAACCATATCTGAGAAACTTAGAGCGCCATCTATTTGTTCGAACAGGCGTTCAAAGTTGAATCTGAATAAAAAGACAATCCGTGATGATTTTTTGAGTAGAACAGTCTTTTTGGAATTATATAAAGGTTTTGTGGTGGCAGAAAGACACTGGATGATGATGAATTCACAGAAACCCAAATTTTAGTTCGGATGACTGAAATAATCCAAAAAGTATGTGATTTTGTTGCAGAATGCCAAAACTGGAAATGATTGAAGAGGCCTTAAACACCAGAGGTTGAACTATTTACTTGGGATTTGGGTAAACCATAGATCTGAGCAAAATTTGTTCCACACACTTTGAATGAGGGTCAAAAATGGATGGGAGGGTCGTCAGTGCGGGTTCAAGAGATCGGAGTCTGGCATTCCAGGGACGTCATTGTGTGGCCTCAAAAGATGGGAGTCTGGTCATTCCAGGGAAGTCAGTGCGGCTTCAAGAGATGAGAGTCTCTCATTACAGAGACGACATTGCGACCTCAAGAGATGAGCGTTCAAAGACGTCATTTTTGCCTCAATAAATGATGCAAACTTCATGAAAACAAGTGTTATGGGTGATGACTTCTCTCTCTCTCACTGAAAGAATGCTTTTTTGATGACATTCCGGCCATTTCAGCAACTCTGATACCAGCATTGGAAGCGATTCCGCAAAATGAGCTAAAGTAGGCATTTGAATCAAAATTGAATCGCTGTAACAAGTGCATGGCTTTAGAAAGCCAGTCCGCGATATTATTTGCCCCACTGTAAATTGTCCTCTCAATTTCCCGATACACCCATTCCCAATGGAACCTCCATTAACCAATTCTCACAACCCAAAACAATTTGCCTTCAAAACATTAATATACATAAATTCATTCGCATATTCATTTACTCTGGAAAAAACCAACTCAACACTTACTTCTTAATTTACTGCGAACCATTTAACCTTTAGCCGAATATAATCATAAAAAAAAGAAATATTATTTTTGTCGCACTCAAGTCGATCCCTTTTTTGATATTCATTCCACTGTAGAGCGGTTTTCACCCTCCTCTCCATCTACCACTTTTCAATATCAATTTCCTCAATTAAAGTCCATGAAAAATTAAACAAAAATCTTTTCTGACGAATGAAAGGCTTCCTTGTTCCCTATGCATGCGACTAGAGTATAAGAATCCAATCCTCTTGAGATATTGTATGGAGTTATTTTGAGATAAAAACTCGCTCCATATTTGAATAGAGAAGAAAAAAAAATGCCTAGTTTTAGTTCATTGAACCTCAGATAGAGTATCTTTTGCCCTCGTTTCTTAGAAGTTTTAGAGTCTAATGCATCGCACCAGTTACACAGCGTGGCAGCAATACTTTCTCCTCAGCTATGGTCATTAGATTTTTATGATTTTATTGTGTATCCTTTCACTTTTTACAAAAAAGGATTTCTCTTTGGAAAGATTTTTTTTTTTCATGCGAGTGCGAGTGCGAGTTAAACCATTTTAATGAGTGCAATCGTTCCTGACGAAGGTCATCGGTTTTTAAAAGGATTGTTCTAATAAAAAAGAAAAAGTATCTATAACCTTCAATTAGAATTGCTAAGTGTTGGGACAACATTTCATATTTTCATATCTTCGAAGGTCGCTGCCAAAATATAATCAATAATAATTCACCTCCATTGTTGTCGATATTTGTGACATTTCAAGGATGGCAGGACGAGAACAAGCTCGAGTAAGAAAACAAGTAAAAAGAAAGGGAAACAGTTGTTCGCTTTTAATTTTCCGCCATCGCACAGTGAAATATGGCCTCTTGGCATGGAGAGAAAATCGAAACAATCAGGGACCGACGAGGAACAGTTCCGCTGTTTGTTTTGTAATACAGCCACGCGCACGTACATACATAGTATAGCGCGCCTAATATCTACCCAAAAACGTCGAAAAAGGAAAACTTAATAAATTACAAAACACATTTCTATATATAGTTGGGGTTGGTGTTGTATACTACCTAGTTTAATCGAAAGGTATACCTTTTCCTTTTTCGGGGGCCGAGAGGAGGCACAAGTAATTAAGGGCATTACACCCATGTGGGGAGACGCTGGCGGTGACGAGAAGCCAAGCAGAAGACGACAACGATGTCGACGATGACGATTCATTTCATTCATTTGCTTTTAAGAAGCGAAAGAATGTTTTCCCGGTCCCGGGTAATGGTCTCCCCAAAGACCATCGAGCGGGTGGGTGATTTAGGCGAACGGCGGAAGTTTTCTTCCTCTCCACAGGCAGCCACAGAGGGTGGGTGTAAGGCCATCAAAACTTAAATGTCACTTGGAATAGAATGCCATTACAGTTGCCTTATGCTGATGCTCCTACTGCTACTGTTGGCTGGTACTCCTGCTGTTGCTGCTGCTGCTGCTCTTGGGTGCGTATCAATTTTATTGGTACAATTTATCTTTGCTTCCCTTCAGAGTGTATCTATAGGCGCATGTGTTGGCATAGGTGGATCATGTGTGCTATATAGGGAGTAGGATTTCTATAAAATATACCACGAGATACACATATTCCCTCTAATCTTTCGGATATCAACCGAAAGGCAAAAAAAAAGCCACCCAAATCCTAAAGAGAAACCAAAACCGCTCGGTATACACACACACACACACACATGTGTGTGGTAATCTCCAAATGTTAAGTCTTATTTTAAGCCTTGGTGGGAAAAGGCTATTTCGGGTTGGAATAGCATCATGTGTGCTATGTGTGGTATTAATCTCAGGATATGGATAAGGATTGGGAGCGCACTACGACGACGATGATGATGTTTGTTCTCGGCGCTGTTAAGTGTACATATTCTGCTGTCGAAATAGGAATTAGATGAACTATTTTTGTGCGATGAGAAGTTTTCTACGACTTGAGAATGTAATTGGAAGTTTTTGGGCGGCCTTTTTGGCGGGGGGGTTAGAAGTCCTTTACGAAGGATTGAGCGATAGATCAGAAAGTTTGTTTGATTAAACGGATTAATTACTTATGTGGTTTTGGGGATGGAATTTGTAATTAGTTTTCGGGGCAAAATAGTTCTGCCAAAAGGCATTCCAACTGATATTGACTGTAGGCAGATGGATTCTATTTAAATGCAAAAAAAAATTAAACGTCACCTACGTGACATGAATGACAAATGTGGCTTACATATAGTTTTTTCTTTTTTGTTTAAATTTATACACATTTTGCAACATTGTAGCGATTAAATTGGCACAACATTGTAGCTTGACGTGTTAAGATACAGCAGTCAGCTTGGTGCCAATAGGAAGCGTTGGTCAACTGACAAATTCGCAATTCGTATTCCAGTCAGTCGGTCATATGAAAAATAAATTATGCGAAAGTTAGCCTGGTATGGCGGTATTGTATTGCTTACAAAAGCGGACACATCCACTCTGGGCATATCGTTGATGGGAATCAGGCTGTAAGCGATGCGAATGGCTAGCGTAGTGACCTTGCTGTAACTTTGCTGCGCGAATTTATTTTATAGACGTGCGTTTGGGCAGGTACTGCATGACTAAATCGAAGCTGTTAGGCTAAGTAATCGCCTGGGTTCTATCAGATACGACAGTGGATTTCAGTCATGGAAACGTATTGCAGATTTGATTTATATTTACACCCAACCAGTATGTAGATCATTGTGCAAACATATGGAGAATCGAGTCCTTAAATTCGTTTACCATATGAACTGTTACTACCATAATTTGTATCAACTTTTGTAGAAACTTGCTAGACAAGTTGACTTGGACTTCATTGGAAGTTCAACATTGATGATGGAGGAAGGTACCTCCAGAGCAAGAAGAAGAACAACACAAAAGCCCTAACAAGGGCCTAGCCTCTTACTGCTGTACGTATTGTGCACGACACGGCATCCATTTATGTACGTATAGAAATAATCTACAGATCAATGGCATATCCAAGGAATCAGAGGGTTTTAGAGAAGCAAACAAATAGGGCTATAAAAAGCCTTGAAGGAATTTTCTCTGATTCGAACCATGAAGCCCAAATGAGGAGCAGTCCAACCACTAAGCCACGGTACCCACCTTCTCAATGGATCGCTCGACGATAAGAAGACTGATGTAACTTTGTTTCGCTGTTTATAGAACTGTATTCGCCGCCATAGAGTAGAACTGGTTCGATAAGCTGTCTATAGACTATTGACTTGGTCCGTGGAGTTGGGAGCTTTGAACTAAGTTGTTTTACCAAAACAAAGGAGCAGCGGTTTGCTAGGGTTCTGCTTCCCTGGATAGTAATCATCAATAGTGATATTCTGTTCCAAACTTTGGTCAGATACTTTTTTGTTTCTTGTCAAAGAAATATGTTCAACGATCATTGACTTTAGGACTAACAGACCTGGTCTTCAACTGTTTGAAACACTTTGATGGTGGATCTTCTGATTATGTCAAGGTTGTGGTAGATAACGCCTTCTCATCTGCTCTAAAACATTACTGAAGAAACCACATGACAGCGTATCTACTTGTTGAAATCAGTAGGATAAGATAACGTTTTGTCAGTATCCCGAATTGGGCTATTACGTTGTAGAGCTCAAGCTGATGATAGCTCTAATAAGTGCCTTCAAAGTCGATGAATAGTTGTTGAGTTTCTACCCGATATTTGTCAGTCTTTTTAAGACTTACTGGAGGCTGAAAATTTGGTCTATCTAACAAAGTATTGCAAAGTAAGTTAAATTTTGCGTTTGGGATCCTATCCACCGTTTAGCAAAGTAATGAAAGGTACGACTGTTCCGTTCCAACGTTGAATCCATGTTGCTATATGGATATGATACCAGGAGGGTGACCGTCACTATTACGAGGAAGCTGCCAACGTCTGTCAATAGGTGCCTGCGCTACATCTGAAAGATATTCTGGCCAAACCGTCGTCTCTAGCGAACATCTTAATCAGAGAACGGGCCATGAATCTGGATTAGTCACACTCCCAAAAAGGGCGACAGGTCTGTAACTAACCGAGCGATGCAATGAAACGCCCTTATTCAGGATGCCAGGATACGCAGTACATGACTCAGAACAGTCAAAAAAGAAGAACGGCAATTGGGAAAAAGTTGGAAAGACCTGAGTCACATTTCAAGGAACGGCACACGATGGCTTGCAGGTATTGCAGAGGCTCTAGGACCGAAAAGGGGATACAGCACATAAGTATGTATACACGTAATTTGCCTTGAGCCTGGATTACCGACACTGTATGCGCTACGTATACACTTAATATGCCCATAAGCTTCCCAAGGTAACAGCCAAGCAGAGTATTCCAAAAAGTTGCACCAGGTTATCAAATGAATTTAATGGTGGCCAGTCTTCAAGAGTATCTTCGTATGCGAAACTCAGTCGCTTATGCGCCAGTAGCTGGTTATAAATCAGTTCAATTTAAAGCTTGACTTTAGTTACATTTTCCACACTCTGTAACATATATATTCCAGGACTGTGGATAAAGTTTAGTGTTGCTTGTATCAAATTAATTAAACAACATTTGAGGAACTGAGCTTGGACATCTGCCAGCTATAAGATCTCATAACCGTGCTTGATCTTATGAACTTTGAAATCCAGATCAGACACAAATCTAGTTCATCTCTAACATGCTGCAGACTGTTTGCCTTGAATACGAAAACAAGCAACAAAGTGCGACTAAAATCTAGTGTAAGAGGTCACACGGAAATCGAAATCCAAGCAACACGTGCCAGTCACTTATCCATGTTGCTGTCCAGCTTCTGTTCATTTTTTCTTTCTTTTTTAATTTATTGAGATCAAATTCCTTTTGATATATTTTTTCTTTACTAATTCCGTTAAAACTTGACTCATTAGAAAAAAAAAACAACAGTTGTTCAAGAGGATAGCTAAATATAACTCTGCATAACTAAAAGCAATCCCCTCGCATACATTGGAGCAGACAATTTGTTTTTTTTTTTTTTTTTCAAAGATTTGTGTATGAATATTTATAAATGTCATTTGCCTAATATTTGCTCGAAATCTTAATTCATATGAATGAAAATTATGCCTAAGCAATGAAACCACTCAATTCTGCCGAGTTGTGGGTATCATTTGGTCTATAAACTTTGTGGGTGGTCCTGCCAACGAGTATAGTAGCCAGGAAGAAACAAAAAAAAAAAATAAAGAGAAGCCATCTCCATTTGAATTAACGATAATGATAATGATCACAAGTCTATTATGAGATTAGATACGACATTTGTTTTGTTATGTTGGAAAATACTTTTAAGATACCTACTTTTTTTTTCTAGTATTCCTTGAGCGCCCACTTAAAACTTGGAAGAATGTGTCTTTTTGAATAAAACAAAAAGAAAACAACAATTTTATTTATATTTTTTCTTTTGATAATAATTGATGAACTCAGAGGAGAGAAAAGATAGAGAACATAATAAATTCAATAAATTATAGAGTCAATTTTAATTAACAGATGCTTGTCGTATATTGTAGTTAGTATGCTTAAGCTGACAATCAATAGCAACTGGGTATTTTTCACAGAACTATTTTTTTATTGCGTCTTGAGCTTAAAAATTAAATCGTGTTGTAGATTTTGAATCACTTTATCAGAAGGGTCTCTCATTCGAACATGCTGTCGTCTTATTCCTGCTGGCATACGAAGCACAATCATCTCAGTTCTTAATTTACCTTTTTGTACATTGTCCACTATTGTGAATTGTATCTGAAAGCCCTACGTACAAGGTAGGCCATCTAGTGGTTTCCTTTTTAAATGAGAGGTTATTTTGACACTGAGAGTTGTTTCCCCGCTCGAAATCTTGACAGAAAGTCAGTATCATACCTCCGGGGACGAAATGAGTCGCTCTACGCTTGAAATATTGAAAATTCATCTCCAAAGTGAGTGCTGTGCAGCCCAAATAGTGCGTTTTTAGAAAAGAAGTTTTGGCCGAAATGTTAACCGATATTTTTTATACTGAAATTGAAGACATGGACTTGGACGACCTCTGGTTTATGTAGGATGGCGCCCCATGCCACACAGCTCACGCCACAATCGATCTTTTGCGCACGAAAGTCTCAAATCGTGTTATCAGCCGTCTTGGAGCTGCCATTTGACCTGGACTTTTTTTTGTGAGGAACCGTGAAGAACCGATGTTATGCCAACAATCCGGAAAAGATTCTAACACTTAAGGCTAGTATCATGCAATCAAACCATAAGCTACAGCCTGAAACCATCAACAAGGCCTTGGAAGATTAATGTAAAAGAAGCCAGCCAAGGCAGTCACTTGTCAGCTCTTACTGATAAAGCCAATATTTGCATTTTTAAATTTTATTATTTTCAACATTTGAAGGATTTTTCTTTGATTTAATATGCCACATGATGGGAAATAAGAAATTTTCTTTAACATTCATCCTAATGCTCTAAAAAGCATCCTTGAAATGCAAAAAGTTCAGGTTTCTTCATTAAACTATTCAAAACTTCAAGGCGGTGATAGTTTCACACAGAAACGGGCCGATAGACAGACACCGTATAAACGGTTTTCCAACTTTCCTTTTAAAGGTCCTTAGTTGAACCTAACCTTAACCTAATTAAGAGGTGTAAAGCAAAGAACTTGGAGGGAGAATGAAGTTCAACATCAGGATGATCAGGACTTGAACACCGGATACTTTATACAAATCCTAAACACATCTACTTAGTGTATTACAGCAAGAATGCGAAAAAAAAAAAATACTGCGAACTACAAACGAATGGAAAAATCACATACACTTTCTAGTGAATTTTAACACCACTTTTGGGGCAAGAGTTTATCCGAATCAAAACACCCTGATTCGTACCATGCTTATGACAACGCCAGAGTACTCTTCGAGTATATGGAAGAAGTAGTCTGCTAGAAGCTAGAAGCCAAGGCAGGCCTTAGAAAGTGATTTGTGTCCTCTAGAACTTCATCGTCACCACAGTTCTTCTTCCATCCAGCGTAGTTTCTTGGGATATTCTCATTTCCAGGGACCCAGTTGATCGATAGCTTGTATGACATCACTTCACAAACTTGGATTTAATTTATGTGACAGTAGCAGCTTCTATAGCAGCCTGGTTGACGATGAGAAGATGATACACTGGTGACTCTTCTAACTACCAAGACCTTTGCTTGGTCACTTTTAGATACATGTCCTACCTGGATAAACTGAGCGGTACGGAGGGACGTATAATACTACGCCGGTGTCCCTCTGCAGAGCATCTTGCTTCAGGTATGTGACCACCTTTCCATTCTTCTCTACAGCAAACATTTGAATATGTACGTAAACGTGACTTTCTTTATGTGTGTGTTATATAAGAATTAGAAGCATCAACGGGACATTTCGCAGCTGCGAATTGAATTAAATTTTGCTTCTTCAAACAATTACGAACGAGAACAGGATCCAAACTTTCCTCCTAGGGAGTAGTAGCCTGTCTAAGAACAATAGATAGTTGTTTCCTTCTTTCTATTTTTCAAGATGGCTGTCTGCCGCAAAGAATTGAGAGTAATAATGATCCTTATATTGCTCCGCCTATTCCTTTATGAATCGCCTGTACCTGGTGCAAATTCTGTCGCAGGGAATTCGGGCATCTGTTATTTATTCATTCAGTTGCCTTTTCGTAGCCAAGTTGTTTGGGAATGGAATCCTGCATCACGGTTGCGAAGTATCCAAATTGTCCTTATCCTCTTCCGTTGCGTCACCTAATTGTTTTGAGACATTGCTCAGTCCTTGAGAGGTATTTTTTTTCTCTTCTTTTTGTGCACAAAGCCGAGTTGAAGCTATAAAGTGTGAGATTTGAGTCTGAGTCTGAGATACTTTGCATCGTGTGCGTGTCATTGTGTCTCTCTCTCAGCCGCATACACTAGTTGGACGAACCGTTCCAGAAACTGATCCAAGCCGTTAAACGATAGCCAATATTCAAGGTCGCTTCGGAGCAGATCATCCGCTTAAACTCTTCATGGTGTTGGTATTGAGTTTCGACCACCATTAAGTGATGTTCTAGATAGTCCTTCTGTAGAATCTGCTCTCTGCTTCTTGAGACTTTGAGGCAACTTAGTTGATATACTGAAATGCATTAGCTATCATACTCAAGAGTGGAATGTGCCACCCTTTAAATAGTCAACATATGTATCCACATATTTCCGGTCAAAGTGCAGCTTCAGCTTAAAAATACTTAATTTATTCATCAATTAGAGTTGCGAGACTTATTGCTCCGAATTGTCACGTAAAAACCTAAAGTCAGTCACATTGTCTTCCTTACTCTCTGGTGGTTGTAAATACGATTCGATTTTTATGGTCTTGTTTGTTTTATTTACATATTTCTTTACAAAAATAAATTAATATATGTATGTACCACGTATAACCGAGTGAATGTGGGTCAAATATGTTTTTGTGGCACTCAACGTTGGCGCCTTTTAAATCTGGCCACTTTAAATTGCTTCCATGTGGGTGATAGAGCGAGTTTTTATATTGCTTGTTATTCTTCGAAATGATATCTGTGCTTCAAAGGGGATTGGTTTTTTTTTTTTTTTTGTTTTTGTTTCCATGTGTAGATACATATTTTATGACTCAAAGAGACTCTGTGGAAAGGGGTTAACCCTTCTCCTGTTTTTGGCATTTTTATCAAAACTTTTTTTTTTTTATAAATTATTGCAAGCCACTAATAGTGCTTAATTGTTTGTCGGGCAATTATTTGCTTCGCCACTGTCAGTCCTCAAAAGACATTTAATCTACATACCTACATTTGCCTGTTTGGTGTAATTTAGGTATTTATTGTTCTTACCTTTGTGTGGTTTATGTTTATTGGACTTTGTTAGTCAGGGTCAATAAACATTTAGAGGACGTCTTCCGTGCTTACTGTTTACCTGACGAGCCCACATTTTCAATCTCCAGACATTTGACTATATTATATTGTAATTCGAGTCTGCACTTCAACTTCAGGAAGAAGTGATTAAGTTAAAAGGTTGGCTGTTGGTAGTCCCAAAGCACAAATCCGATTTTAAAGGCCAACATGGGGTTAAACAAACAAATGTTTTCGTTTTTTAGTTTTGTTATAACTGGCAGAAGGGAGATAGAGGGGTATAAATACACACATGTGTACATAACTATGTAAATGTTTAGGTATGAGAATGAGAACCCTTTTTTTAATTAGAGTTTTAAGTAAAATGCTTCGTAAAATTTCGTCAATCAAGGAGTTTTTGTCATTAAAATTTGCCTGAGCAGTGAAAGGTTTTCAAAAACTTTAGTTTGTCATACTGAAAGCGGAAATATTTTCCAAACTTTTAACAAATTTCTTTTATCTACGAATCATGAAAGGGTACGATACCACTATTTGCGGTTTACAGCGATATCTTTCTGAAGAAATGGTTCCTCCTCATATTCCATACCAACTAGGGTAGGCGGTGGTTAGGAATTTCGGTCAACAATTCATTGAATAAATCCTTCGCTCAAAAGTGACTTACTGTATATTCTGTGAATTACAAGCGAATTCAAAAATCACATGCAACTCTCCACAATCAATTTAGACATTAGCCATGAAGAATAAATATTCAAAGCCCGTGCTTTATACATCAATAAAAGAGTACCTATTTGCATCCTTTTTGGGTTGCTTTTTTGAAGAAAACGTCCGAAAAGTTCCAAAAAACATTTTTGACCAAAGAAAGTGTGGTAGTTAGCGGACGAGTTGTATGTAGCAAAGTTGAAGGTTAGTAAAAAATTTCCGCGCTGGATGTTCTGAAATGCTTACACCATTCGTCGACTTGGGTGCGGATTTGGAGACAGGCTTTTAGGGACACTGATTTTTAACTAAAGACCACTTTTCCAGAATTGAGGGCTTGTTTTATTTGTCCTTATTTCGAATGTGTGTTCCATTTTTTTCAGGTTATAATTTGATTCTGTTTATAGATAACATCATCCAGTAAACATCGAGTACAGCCTCGGCCAAAAAAAAAAAAGTTTTACTTAATGTAACCACCCTATGAAAAAACTGCTTCAATTGCAGTGAAATGGCAGCCCTTTTTCGAGTGCATAACAACGGTAATATGGTGCAAGGGACTATTTATCAGAGCTGCAACTTATTAGTTATACATACGTAGGTAGGTTACCCTCCACCCTGTATGTGTCGTAGAAAAGTGATGATTTCTTCTCCTAATCACTCCAAACACAAAAGTAATTCACATTCCTACATTCGAATAGAAATAAAAATTCTATAGCTGGGCCTGATATCCCGAAAGCTCAACTGATTAAGCGCCGGTAGAACGGAATTGACAACAAATTTGTGTCTACCTACTACCGCCTTTGTGGATTTCGAAAAGAGATGAGTAGGTGCCTTTCAAGGACAAAAACAATGTCAATAGGTCCCAAAACAGCTTTGATTTTTAATAATAAGGACCTTATACAAAAGTGTATGTTCTTCAGCAATAAAAAAGTACAAAAATGGACCAGGTACTGCCTTTTTTCTGTAAATCACTTTTGCACTTTTTTTCATAACCTACGCCATGTTTCCGTTGGTTTTCATAATTTAATTCTCAAAAAAAAAAAAATGAACAAAATTGATTCCCAATAATTCTTTCTCTACACAATCATCTTTTCATTAAACTCTCTCATCTTCCATTGCTCATCAGCAGCACCAGCACCAGCACCAGCAGCAGCTTGAAGAAGCACCACGCACATCCCACCGCACACAAATCAATATCATTTGCCGTCGCTTTTCCCATTTTCTTTCTCTATATCGCTTCCTACTACATCACATTATCCGTGGCCATATTTGAATATCACACACCAGAAGCCATCATCGCATCGCACACACGAAAACTGGTCACACAAAATGAAACAGGTTGAAATGGTTGCGCCATGAATCCAACACACAAGCAAACACACACAAGTTTCTTCCCCACACACACACACATCGTCATTTCTCCTTTGGTGTTGCTTTTTTCACAAACATTTCTCCGCTTTTTTCTTTGCGTTCTTTCTTCCGTACCGCAGTGTGTAGGCAAAAACACACAATTGCGGTGAACTATGGCGAACTGCGCATAGTTAGTGATGGTTGTGTCCACGCTGTTAGTAGGCATGCGGGTGCCTTTTGTGTTGTATTATTCATTCGGAGTGAGTGCGAAGGAATTCTGTCTAAAATTCATTGTGTCAAAGTGAGATGGAAGAAAGGAGGAAAAAGACAAAAACTAGAAAAAAAAAAACAAGCCGCCATAACTGTTTTTTTTTTTTTTGTTTTCGGCAATGCTAACAACATGAGGATAAGAAAAGTAAAAAAAAAAACAGGAGAAAGAGATGAAGAATCGAAAGAAGGACATCTATCGAGCAGTTGGACTAATAAATCTAGGACCACAACCATTACTAAGCAAAGAGAGGGGTTCGTATCAAATTGTTGACTAAGTTTTTCTGATAAGTGATAAGTTTGTCACCAAAAAAAAACATATGTATGAGAAGCATTTGTTTATTTGAAGAATTTTAATGAGAAGAAATTTATAAACAAATTCTCAAAAGTTAACAAAATTTTAGAGCATAGCTCTCTTAAAAGTCCAATAAGATTGTGTGCGTGGAGAGCTCTCTTAATGTCAGTGCTCTCTCTTAATTTCGAAAGATTCACAAGTGTGGGTAAGTTCGAAAGAGAAACTCAAACCCAATACACCTGTTTTTGAATTGCTTCTCTTTGGCATGCAGTTTGGCTCTCTGTTTTTCTCCGTTTGTTTTGTTTTGTTTTGGTTTGCTTTTTTTCGGCTTTTTATTTTGGCACATGTCAAAAAATTCCATGCTCTTTGTCATCATTCCATTGTGCGATGCGATTTTGAATTGTCGTCGTCGTCGTGCAAGAGAGCGTGGTAGACCACGCGAATTTGGTTGCATTTCCTTGATCCAGTTGGAGAACGTATCTATTGTTGAACGCAATGAGAATCTTATTAGATACATGGTGTTAGATAGGTTGTTGTGCGTTGGATTGATGCAAATAAAAAAATAATAGATAATGGCTTTCATCTATAGATACTTGGAAGGCGGTTTCGAAAATGTATAAATTTATTGTACCGCTGCTGGATAAAAAGATACTTTTTTTCCCCTGTTAGGCAGAGGTGTTAGATATCTCATTAGAACCATGACGCATTGAATTGGAAGAAAGAAAAGGAAATGCAGCCCTTATTGGGATGATGGAAGAGACATGACGTCGTTGGTGTGCGTCATTGAAATTTATTGCATAGTTTTTAGATGGAGAGAAATAGGGGAAGACGTAGCGTAATGGGATGGAGATATGACCCATATTGAGATTTTTAGTACTGGAACAGGTTCTACGGTTGATGGGTTTTTAATGAGGTGTTTACGTTTATTGACAATAATTATTGTATACCTTGGTGACGAAGAAGCCTTCTATTTAAAAACTTAGGTAGGTACATATGTCTCGTGGTCCATAAACGGATTAAGTAGGTAGTTAAGGTTCAAGGACAATGAACTCAAGAGGAATTACCTACTTTGAATAGGTTGATGACCACGGATGAGAAAAGAAACGTTGATGAATTAGACTTTATTACACAGGGAAGTGGTAGGTAGGTCATAAATGGTCAAGTGTGAGGCGGGCCTCAAATGGCTGTGTCCCCACCGCTTTAAGTGTTTTCATATGACCAAATGTTGTATACGACTGCTGGAAAAAAAATGAGTGTAAATGTACTCAACTTAAGTGTGTCCTCGCTGGTTCCAGTGCCTCTACAAACACTAGGCACTATCATTCGCGGTTTTTGGGAATTGGCCTCAGCTCTTTTCAATACGTTACCAGTTGCCGTGCTCCCTTGTCTTTTGTTATATGCTTATAGTATTCCTACTTATCCTGCCAGTCTGGATACCGGGTTCGATTCCACTGCTTGGTTAGCTAAGAGCTCAACCTTTCTAAGGCAATTTCTTGCCCTCCAACTGGGTATACGTATATAGCTACATAAATAAATCCAAAAAGAACCATGCGTCAGCACGAAAAAGCCTACTGAATTCCGAATCCCTCAGGAACACGTTCTTTTAAAGTTGCTTCTCTGTGCTTCTTTAATAAAGTGAACGCCACATCTAATACAATCACCGATATTCATTTCGTAGTTAAAGCATTAGCCAACAGATGGTGTGGATGCTGGCTGTCAATTACTGTCATTTACATCTTGTTGATCTTTTTGACAGATGTCAAGTAGAATCTTTGGCAATTTTAGTCACTGAGTTCTTTACCATGTAACAATGCATTTTTAATATTACAATTTATTACGAAAATAGGCGATCTGTAAAGGTAACATTTTGTGAAATTTTTGGTCATCATAATCGCTCTAGAGAGTCCGGAATCCATATCAGCATTCTCTAAATATCACCACTGTGAGCGAAATTGTTCAAAACCAGCCAGGCACCTCAATTTGTCCTCGAATTTTAAGAGTAAATTTCCATTTCAATGTCTGGTACCAACAGGATGGTCCTACCATGACTTGACACCTTTATACTACTGCCTGTGGAGTTGTTTTAAGAGTAAGTTCTGTGTCAATAACCTAGTGATTATTCAAGATTGCGGCCATTGACCCAATCTTTCTTTTTCACTTTTTAACCTTCAATAGAAGCCGTGGTGTCCACGTGAACGATGTTGTGTTCGATTCATAATCGCAAAGACTGAACTATATTACTCACCTTTTATAAGATCCTGGATTTGTAAGCGAGTGAAGTTTTGAGCTGTGTTTTTTGAGGCTTTAAAGCCTCTCACTTGGTTAATATTATAGACGATACTGGTCACAGTTGGGAACTATGTAAACGGCTAATCTTGGTGTCCAGCATTACACCTTTCATAGAAGCTGTAAGAGTCCGAATCCAGCCCTCGCAAGGACCAGACTATTTATTCTAGATAAATTCTTCTTTGTAAACATTGGAGACCTCTTATTTTGTTTGAATTCCAGAGGTTGGTTGGTTTATTTGACTAATAGTTTTGCATAAGTTCGGATATGTTTTAAATCAATATTTTACATACCAATCTAATAAATTCTCAGCATTCCCCTTTGAGATTGATATCCCAATCCGGAGCTTCTGGGACAATCAGCTTATCCCCCAAACATGCTTTCCGTCAGACTGATATATTGACGGATCAAAGATGTTGAGTGGGTCTGGAGCTGGAATCTCCTCACTATCGAGGTCTGTGCCAGAGAATGCATTAGAAGATAGCCAGGCATCTTTTAAGGCTCTCAGATCTTTTAACTTTAAGTCAAAGCTAGTTCGGAAATGTCTCCAAATTCACATTAATTTGGGTGCCTGGACACAGGGGCATTCCTGTCAATGAGCTGATGAGCTAGCCAGACAAGGTGCTTAGGCTCCATTCATTGGTCTTGAACCTTTTTGCGGCTAACAAACTAACCGGATAGAACTCTATGGCAAACTCCTACTGGAACTCTCATGCTGGCTTCACATTACCCTCTGATGTCTCTCTGCTTCCGCTCAAACTGTCTTTAGCTACATAAATTAACTAGATTTCAGCTACATATATCTCATAACCATATACAAACCTGTTAGGGGATGGCACAAAAGATCTATCCGAAGTGCTTCATAGGCTTATCGCCGAGACTATCCTTAAAAAAAGCTTAACTTTGACAAAAACTTAGTTAACTTCCAATAGTGGCTTCAGTTGATATCTCTGTCTAAGTTTATTCTTACTACGACTTACTTTTCTTTTTGCTAGCGACCCAGCTCTTGCTGACACCTTCCACTTCAATTGATCGTTGGATTTTTATCTTAAATTTCCGAAATAAGAATATCATACCATTGCAACGCCATAAAGCAAGAAATATAGTTCTCCCTCATTAGCTTTCGTTACGCAACTGATTAGTTTAGTTTTCAGCTACCTACCCCGTCATTTGAATACTCCATTGCATGACCTAGAATGGTATTGATTTTTTCTTGAATTTCTCTTTTTTTTTCCCAGCATTTGGATGACAAAAAAAAAAAAGAACTCCAACAATAATTACAAGTTAATTTAATTTCACCTCGCCTGTATACATGAAAGTGTACTCGCACGAATCGCATGTTCTTGCAACAAACTTGCGACAAACTTGCAGCAATTACTTGCTGCCTTGTTTTTTTGCTTCAGGAAACAACTTACTTAACCCGTAATTATTATAAATAATTAATTTGTAGTTTTATAGCAGTTTATCAACCATTTAATTCAATTACTTTATTTAGTTTAATATTTAGTATTTTTTGTTTAAGTTTTACGATCAAACTACTGGTTTTTAAATTAAAACGAAAAAAAAGACGGTTCCCCTCTTTTATTTTTTTTTTTTATGAAACCGGAATGGAGCGAGCCTAATTAAGAAGCAATGATGGTCACCAGCAATATGGTGGTTGCCTACATGCCTACAGTGGGAATAGTTAACAAGTATCTAAACCTGGAACGGGTTGATTAAATTAGATGAAAATACTCGTACGAGTATAATTCAGATGCGAGGATTACGAGAAGGTGTCATGCAGTGCTGCTGGCAGAAATAAAGAACAAAATGCATGGCTCTAAGCCTTGTTCAGAGGCGGTATTTTGCGCTGTGCAAACAGGTGTACAAGTTGTTGATTCATATTCAACATAAATTCAGGATTTAATGGCCGTGCCAATCCATGCATTTCTTCCCGCCAAAACGAAATAAGAAGAAACAATTTGTTGTTGTTGTTGTTGTTTTCCCCCCCAACTGGCTCGTTAAATATGCGCAAAATAAGAAAGAAGAAAACAACATGGTGGATTTAATTTATACACTAGTGGTTGATTATAAGTTAAGCGAGATATAAGACCTGAGCGGAGAAATTTAATTGAGAAATGCCACTACATTGTACCGAGTATACGAAGATGCAAGGTGCAATGTCTTACTAAATGGTTGGATGTAATTTTCTCCATTTTTAAGAGTCGGGACATTGCAATTGCATGGGCTTTAAAGCAGCTCATGGGTTTTTTTTTTTTTTTTATGGTAGGCTTTTAAGGTCAACAACTGGTGGCTATATGTACATTCCAAAGAATGGAAAGTAAAAATGTGCGTACTACATATCATCCGGTTCTGTAAAATCACGCAGCTGTATCTGATCGACTTGCTTCTAACCAACAGTTGAGACTTTAGTTAGGAATCCACTATACAATCCGCGTTTAAAAAATAGGGTCGTTATAACGTAACAAAGTGTTTTGAAAATATTATAGTTGCACTTTATTTTTATGACATGGAGTTGAGATAAGCTTATGTGTCATCTGTCAATTCCGTTAAGTCAGTCAGATTGGGTGTGTTTGACTGAAATTTCCTATCAGTCAGGGACAGCAAAGTGTTTAGAACTATTGAACAAAACTTAAAGCTTGCTTTGAAATTTAAAGTTGGATCCAAGAGGCAAGGAGAAAAACTCACAAAAATGGGTTGATGATCATGAGCCAAAAGCGCTCATTGAGTTGAATTCGAAGACGCACACCTCTTCTACTAAACATAAGTGGCGCCACTTCCCGGCTAATAGGTGGATGCCTTGGCTCAATGCAATGTGCAATTTTGGAATCGCAGAAAATGGCTAAAAGTTTAGTACTGTCATGAGAAAGCATCTCAAAAACCCCCTGACCTCCGGATATGACATAAAATTTGAGGTCCTACTGAAAGTGCAAAAATACGTGTCGATCACAATACGTGTAGTTCTGAGAAGCTATTCCTTGGCCCTCTGTGAACTGTGAATTAAGAATGAATGCAAAATTCACTTACGATTCTCCCCAGTTGGATTGGACACCATCCTTGGAGAATGAAATTCAACTTTATATCCCTTTTTCTCTCTTGGAATTTAACTTACGCCATACTCTGTATATCAGTAAAAGGGTATTCATATCCACTTTTGTGGGTAACATCCAGCTATGCAATTCTTTTCAACTTCTGTAACTTGTTTGCCATTATCTGCTCGAGAATTTTTGTGATAATGGGTGACGCCATCATTATGTTTTCGTAGAGAGACCGGACACTACCGCGTCTATTGGCCCACAGTATCCTTGTAACAGGCTCTGTGGCTGACTTGATATGTGAATTTTAGTGTAATAAAGTCGTTTGTTAAGACTAATCTGGAGCCTTTAACCGTTTAAGGTTGACCTGTGTCCTCCTTGTAAAAGCTAGGGCCAGTTTTCCTAGGATTGATAGATAGTCTTTTACTTGGGTAATGTACTTTACATGACGTTTGGAATAGTCGTGTCATGCTTACTTACAAAATTGGCAGGTCATCAGGATCAGTTGGGGTTTTCTTCATAGCACACGTGTCAAGGAACTTTTGTGAACTTGTTGACACTTGGTCTCCATACCTTACGTCAGTATGGACTCTTTTCAGGATTAAAGAGGTAATGCGTATTGACATATTCATCCTTCGTGGTCCGACTAATTTTACTACCACTTTTACCTTGATATATGATCTTGTTTGAGGCTATTTGTGTATACCTCTTGTATTCTTTTTCTGGTATTCGAACCATGAACCCCAAGCTCGGCAGTCCTTAGAATAAAGGGATAATTGTCAACAGAAGTTCGAGTCCCTTCAGGGCCTGAGAGACTGATTGTCAATTCTATTTTATCCTCTGTTGCCAAGTCAGCAGTGAGTCCCTTTACTATGTAACTATTGACAGGCTGATGTTTTTTGGGAATTTGAACAAGTTTCAGTCCAGTTCTCCTCGAGATTCTTGAGAAATCCTAAAGTGTCGAATTCTCTGGATTGTAGCCAAAGTGCTGCCATGTCGCTTAGCTTTCTGTGTTGCAGTCTTGAAGTTTTCTTTTTCGTGTCTCCCTTTTTATACAAGCTAGTTCCTTATTCCTTCAAAATTTGGTCATCGGTTTTGACGCGAGACATTCCTTCTCGAAAGTCTCCTTAAAAACAGCGTGAATTTCTTTGGCTTTGGGTCAATATCCATAAGGTTGGCATACTTTCAGACGTAAAGCCCGAGTTTTTTGGATTCCCCATTAAATTGGATTAGTATTCGAAGTGGAATTTTGAGTTTTGCCGGCCGGCGTCCCGACTCTTGTGGTCTTTGTGTCCATCCGATGGATATAGCCGAGTTAATGCAGTCGAGGTGTCTTGGATTTCTGAACTAAATCGACACCCAGCCAGTCTCCTTTATTCTCTCTCCTCTCACAAGAGGGGTTTTTTTTAAATCTTGCGATACTTATTTTCACGATAACACATTCTCTTCATGCACATGAAGGCGTCCTTAAAAATTAAACCGAGACAAATCAACTGATTGCTCTATCGTGACACACATATGACAGAACTAAACTGTTTTGAAATTTCCCATCCACTCAGTCACTGACCGAATTCGCAAAAAAAAAAAAATTTAAATTCGTTGCTTAATCTGACAAAAAAATAAACGAAAAATAATGATACACTCACGCCGAGTTGAAACAACTCCTTTCAAGTGACAAACGACCAATTACATCCAGACAATATAAAGAAAGTGATTTGTGGCAATTGAGAGATATTTTTGGGGACAAAAAAATAAAGCCCCCTAAGGATGCCAAAATATTAGCATTTAGTACGTTTTATTGTAGAAAAAACAAGTACTTTAATTTGAAACGTGATATGAGTTTATTCCAAGCACAAGATGTGGCATTATGAAGGCTCTTCAAGGCAAGTATAATGAACTCAATTGTGCATGGGAAAGGAATTTATTTGGAGCAGAACTTTTGTCCTTATCCTTGGATTTAAAACGCGGTTTTTTGAGTGAAATATGCAAATTGTATGACACTCTCGTTGCCTATTATATAAATATAAATCATTCGACATTATCGTGTAGACAGATAATAAAATTCGCAAGTGTCACTACAAGTCCTGGGGATTATTCGAGGTGATTTACGACTGTGTGCCTGCTTTATAATTTTTGTGAAGCAATTTCCGCGTTCGGTGCAGTAGTGGAGAACGTAAATTAAAGACGAGTGGGTGTTTGCAGTTCACAAAAAAAAGGATCGCAGGGCAGAAACTAAATTGTCGCTTTCCGAAATTGTAGAGAATAGGGGTATCAAGTGGAGTCTATGTTTTTTTTTAAGTACTTCAAGCCTACGAACGTTGGGTGGAAATGAAATAAACACTCGTAAGACTTACTACCTACATGAAAGAAAACACAAAATATTGTACTCACTAAAGAGGAGATAACCTTCTACCTATTGCACTTATGGTATATGAAAAGAGACTTGAACAAAAAGTTAAACGAAACGTAGTAGAAGGACTCCTTGAATTAACAAGTAGATTCGGAACAGCATATAGGCTAGAGAATACCTACCTAGAGAAATGAGATATGTATACTGCTGCTTCAGAGACCTGAGAAGAGCATTTGATATGATAAGCAGTGGAAGATATGGGACAGTCTACGTATCCAAGGAGCCGGAGATCACCTCACTTGTGCGATCAAAAACATATGCATATAACATGAAATCAGAAGAGTTTGAAGCTAAAGAAGAAGTGACACAGGGTAGCGTATTATTCCCTTTGCTTTCATATGTGCGGTGGATGAAGCATTCAAGCAATGGAAATGAAATATCTTTGAAGAGTATTAGAGGTAAAAAGAATAGACAAAGGAAGTAACGAAGACAGTTGAAGTGAATTAAAAATAAAATCAGCTAACAGGATAAGGAGAGAAGGAGAGAAAAACCAAAAAAAAGTGTGAAACAGGACACTGGAAACTGTTCTGGAAAAAGCTACAGAAACTCGGGCAAAATTATAGCAAAATATAAAAACCAATCGGAGCAAATTAGTATTCGGAAAGGTAAAATATGATCGAGCTATGCATGTAAGAGCAACCAAGCTAAAAATGGTAAATGTCCGCTTAAAGATTGAATGACGTCTTGATATGCTATAAAACAGAGTCCAATGTTCAACTACGATTTCAGTAACAATCTTAGCCTATTACTTGCTCAATAAAAAGTGTCAGTGGGAAACTAGTGAAGTATAAAATGGCCGGAAGCGGAATGAGGGTATAGTTAACATCCGAACATTCAACTAAAATATTTGAGTAAATCTGTGCATTGTTTGAGAGTGTCAAAGTTTTTTAACTCGTCAAAGAAGTGTCTCTTTAATCACTCTGTGAATCAAAGAGCATTTTGAAGAAGAAACTTGGAGTCCTCTCCGAGGCAATATGTCGAAGTTACTTTAAGTCCTTGGTTTATGCCAACATTCTTTGTGAATAACTACTTCATTTGAAGTGGTGCTTAGTTAGCTTATCAAATCATCTCATCCTACTACTTACAGTCGGCATTCAACCACATATTTGAACAATTCCGTTGTTCTAATAGAAAGCTGTATCATGGAGTCTCTGCTTGAAACAGCATTGCCTTTTAGTTGTGAAGACCATGGTTTCTAGTAGCCGCGACAACTTGGTCTTTCGGCAAAAAATTCAGTCTTCTTTGGTGTCTCAAACATGACGGCTATGATTCGAAGATATTCTTGTCAGGGGCATTGCATTTTTAAATCTGCAGTCAGTGTATAAAAAACTAAAGAAGGTAAAACTACCTTGTGTCAGAGGAGAGATTACTTGCATAAGTATCAACGAAGCGTCAAATAAGATCTGAATTGAGACACACTTTTGTACCGGACCCATGTTTGTCTTTTTACCAAAAAAAATTATAATATTTGCTTAGCTTTTGCTCGTCCGAAAACGTCATAAAATCGATGAAATTATCTCTAAATATTTGCAGACTGACAGGCAATATCAAATGACAGAAGCAATGGATTAAAAACCGTGCTTTATCTGGCAGACATTTCGTTCTGTACATCCCGCCAGTAATTCCTATTCCATGCATAAAACACCACATTGTCTACACCTGTTTCCACACCCGACAATTATTCCATTTTCGTCACCTTTTTTCGACCAAGGATATGTATCTCCTACTCCCTCGTAGACATATATATGTCCCATTTGTTCACTTACCAAATTAACGATTCCGCGTCTCCCTTCTAAACAATAAGTCATTGTAAGGAAAGTAGGTATCTCTCTCTTGACAAATTCCATTCGTCCATTATCATTCATAAAAGGCCTTAAATCCATATCAAGAGCCCACCATTTTTCATTTATCAAAGTGATTTACAATCGAACTTTTCATTTCGTTTCTTTAAGATACAATGGATTCCCCTACCCACCGTCTTGCATACTAAAATAAACTCAAGTTCTAAATAGTCCTATGGTGAGTATATACCACAACGGATATATGGACACGTTCTGTGTGCATTTGCATTTAATTTCATTTTCAAATCTGAGAGGAGAACAAAAAAAAAAATCCAGACGATTTCACATAAATAACGAATGCCCTCGAGCTAAGAATAAAATTGGATACCTTGCCCAATCGCGTTCGAGTTGAGAGATTGATTGATGATTTGTATCTAGAGATACGCATTAAGTTGAATGGCACATTTGTCTCTTCACTTTTGAGGTCTCCTCGCGCGCAAATATTTTATATGTTTTGTGCAAAAAGGAGTCATTTGGCTAAAAGCATCTCAATCGTGTCCTTTTCTTTTTCCGCGCACTTAGTGTTTAGGATTTTATTGAAATTGTCCACCACTGCACAGAGCGATAGTGATTTGATTTCTTCTTTTGTTTTTGGTCTTGGCAGAGACACCCCCTCTTTAGAGTGAAAAAAAAAATCAATGCATTAACATATCCAGTATATCGCCCGCCCATACAACGAGTATCTGGACAAATGAATTTTACAGATCCACCACGAATCTACTTAATTATGTATATTTTGGGATTTGTTGTATACTCTCGCCGGTTGGAGATACATATAGCTGCGCTAAAATAAACAATAGATACACATGACTACCAAGACGACAACGACGACGACGACGATGAATCTAGTTGACGTAATTTTCGAAATTATTACTAATGTTCCTTCCTGTTGTCTAAGTCACATTATTGTTTTATTTTCCCTCATTTATGCCACTAGATAGTGCTCCAACTCGTATCTGTGTGTGTGTGTGTGTGTGTGTGTGGGATACTTTGGCAACACGCATAATTTCATTTGATTGGGATTCTTTGGCTCCAAGTTATCTAGCTTCGTGTATTCATCCTCTGCGCTCAATTTAAATACGAAAAGTTCTTCACAAAAGATATTTTCAAATAATTTATTTTTATTTTTACAGATACGCTAGCATCTTTGGTAAATAGTTCGTTGGTTTTTGTGTGTGTCTTCTTCTTGAGGACAATATAGTAGTTTGCCTTGGCGAAAAAAACTTTTCCAATGGAAAATGCATTTTGCTTGAGAAAAGTTTTGTTGCCAAAGAATTATGGAGTCAGTTTTGTGAAGTTTTTTTATATATATTTTTGTCTTCTTTTTGGCAAATCGTCGAGACGTGATAAGCATTTGGAGAAGAGAAAAGAAAATGGTTTTTGGCAAACGAGATGAAGTTATTTTTGTATCTTTTGGCGGGGATGCACTTTAATTGGGTTTTCTGCGAATGGTTTCCAGAAATCAAAGAGAATTTTTTTTTATAAATAAATGCAATTTGTCGTGGCATTTTGTTTTTAAGGTTAATTTGACTTGAGTTTATGGGAGTGGAACTAATGCAATCCATTTGTTGTAGAAGTTTATTGCGGCTTATTTTGTTCGTTCTTCGAATGCCTCTATGGAAAGAGGTATTTAGTCTCAGTTGAGTGTATATAATCGGTCTAATGGCGGAATTTTTATTGACTCTTAAGTATAGGTGTGTCTACTTTTTGCTGCAATCTTTTGTCAATCGACATTGAGAGACATGAATGTCTTTGTCGCGATTTCCTGGTGCAAGTCTGTAACGGCGTTAAATCTTCAGTTGACGTCACCAGATCGTGAAATGAAATGTTGCACGCAATGTGTTGAAAGTAACAACATGTCTTCCGCATAAATATATTGGATTTCGTGCCAAAAATACATGGTTTCCATGTTCATTGACTGTTGGCTTCATCAGTCCATCTGCTACACAAGGCCCAATGACATCAGTCGTTTGAGCACAGTGCGCACATTAGGAGATTCGCTTTGACGAATCAGCATCAACTTTCTGCTAGTTGAAATGAATTCGTCTTCTTTCTTGATCTTCAATCACCAACTCCAAAGCACAGCATTATACGAACGAGACCAAAATAGATGTCGTTTTTGATCCAGTCATATAGGACTATCAAAGTAGCTGTTTAATATTGAATCCCTGAGTCACAATAGTCCCACAAAGGCCGCAGTGACAAGGCGATTGTAGTTCCTACCTCAACTTCTACAATCTATAATTGAATCCCTACGTGCTTTATCACTGGAATCACACTTCGGCAGTTTATTTCTGCAATTGGAACCTTCCACTATCTAAGTTGTATAACCTTGAATGAGAGTACTATAAGTTGAGCCTTTTGTTATAATAAATTGACCGAATCCTCTTAGAATTGATACAGTCTAACTGAATCTGAATCCTACACGATAACTCCTACAGGATAAGCTCCTCCATCGGTTTCTAAGTGATTCCATTAACATGTTCTGGAAATGTTTTGCAAATGGCCATAACTCTAACTTCTGTATCATCATCGATGTTTGAAACTCTATAAATATTGTGTTGGAGAGTATGGATATCTAAGACATCAACCAAAAGTAGATGACCAACCCTTTAGTCTCCAATTTCGAAACGCAATAGCATCTACAGTGTGCTCATAGGAATTCACTGAGTCTCATGTCTCGAGGGACATGATCATTATGTCTTCTTCAAATCTACAGAATCGCTGAAGGTTTGACATACTTCAATCTTTTCGTCAAAGTGCTTTTTGAAGATCATAATTGCAGTGTTATACGAACAGTGTTGTCAGATGCTCAGAATAAATCTTTAGAATACCCAATCATAAAAGCGATCTCTAAGTTGCTTTATTACCTCCATCGAAGATCATTTGCTATGATTAAGAAATACAAGAAGTTCTAGAAGGTAGTTTCTTGGCCTTCTACTTGCTACTTACATTTTGTGCAACTAAAACTTTTCTTGTTGTTGTTAAAGTCCATCTGCAGCGCCAGTTTCAGCTTAAGACCCTTTACACTCGAATTGACAACCTCATTCTCAACATAACTTAGAAGCTGAATTTAGTGGACTTTTCAATTTCACTCATATGCCACTAACTGGAACAGCTAATAGCCTCCAAGTGCCTCCAAGGTGCTTCCAAGGTACTTACATAAATCTATTCAATCTTTTAAGATCTTCATGTCCTTCATACCGGAAAATCTTTCGAGCTTAACATCTCGTTTATTTTAGCAGAAGAAATCGTAATGAGAAAACTAAAAACTAAATAGACAATCAAGTCATGCAACTGATTAAAAATTAGTTAGAAACGAGTTTTTGTCAGGGTTGCCGAATGTAACACTAAGGGAGTATTTGTACTCCCCTTTTATAGACCGCACTTCAGTGCACCCTTCGTCCTGAATATTTTCATTTTTTCCAAATGTGGGCCATGCTAGGTATTTCCAAAAAATTTAGATTTCGTCACTTATTTTGACTGAATTTTAGTCGTTGAATGCAAATTTTTAATAACTTTTTGTTAAGTAACAACGGTGTATGGAAGCTCATGAAGTTTGAAGCAATAATGATCTATTATCCAAAATGAGCTTGTATAACTAGCAAGCGGCTGTTTTAGAGGTTAAGGGAGTTAATGATTTCTTGACAAATAGGCAAATAGCACACTACAAGTAATTATAAATAACTACATATATAACATCTACTCCAAAGGACTAAAATGATAAGTAAATACTTAAGGACGTGTGTTTTAAAGTTTGAAGGATGATCTCGAAGAAGATGTTGCAGCTCGGACTATAGACAAACAGCAATAAGTCTAGAAAACATCTTTTGGTGAATGTGACGGTTATCTTTGGATATATCCTGGTACCATAAACACTTTAATTTAATAGTCGTACATTCATTTTGAGTTAAACAAACAAATTAAGAAACATTTTGTCTACTAAGCTCTACGGGGCTCATTCTGCTCCCATTTAATTTTGTGATCGGTGGTGATGGGTGTCCTTCCATCTTCTTCCTTCTGCAATCAAAAAATTATAAGAATAAAAATTTAAACTCCTTAAATCCCAGAATTTTTACCTCATATTTCGCCTTAATCCCTAGACTTTGGGTGACTTTCGCATGATCGGTTTGGCCACGATCTCATCAACATCTTATGCCCAAATAAAAATTTCCCAACAGTGAACTTAGTGTCATCTACTTTATTATAACAGGAACAACAAAATATTTAATATGATTCCAGCCGACGGTGATCTGTGACCGTCGGTAAATAAAGTGATCGTGCGGCCAATATCACTGTTTTTCGAGAACTGTCACATCCTCTTGCCGATCCTGTTTCGCAATTCTTTTGGGGTCACCTTAAATATAATTTTACAAATAATTAATATTCTATAAATTTGTTGTCCACTTGATAAAAATGATCATCCCACTGATCGTCAATTTTTTCACAATCAAATCAAAATCCCCTTGAACCGAAGAGTACCTTACTCCAGGGATAATCTCACGTCTAAATTAAATTCGAATCCAATTAAAATTAGTAATAATAATTAAATTTTTTTACAATTAAAAAATAAGAGAAGAAAAAAATATGAAAAATATTAAATCGACAAAGGAAAAAGGTTTTTTTAATCGGAAAATAAAATTTCAATTTAAAGCAATTGCACTTGTGTCGAAAGGCTTTGCATAATTTCATAATAAAGATTTGCATTTATATTTGAAACTAATACAATTTTACTGTTCAGGTGATTATGTCATATACTATATTCGGATTGTATCTCCCGCGCAATTGAATTCGAAGAGGCATCCTCCCTTTTGCTTTTTGCGGTGGTGTTTCGTTGTCGTAATAAAAAAAAAAGCAAGCAATTTATTTATTTTTTTATTATAATAATCTAGAAGGAATGTAATGACATTATCAGACTTGAGTTCGTTAATCCGTGAGCGCGATATCCAAATCCTTGCTCGTTACTCGGCGGCCGCGGGATGCACTAGCAATGTTCGTGTCTGGCATATAAAATGTTGTCACCCTTCTCTCGGCCATTATGATGTTTGCTTCTTGTTTTTGTATCCTATTCCAACTAACATGTGTATCTATGTGGCCTTTCGCTCGAGTAATGGCTGCCTTTTTCATCGGAAAATGATAATTTGACCTGAGCCCGGTCACAGGGAAACAACAACGAAAACGACAAAACATGGCGGAGACTTATTCCATACATGCGCATATCAGTAGATATTGAATTCAGTAAATTGATCCCAGTCTTCTGTGCTGTATTGCAACGAAATGCAACTTACCTACCTGACTGCAGCCCCACTCCCTCTCTCTCTCTCTCTTTTTCAGTGAAGGGAAATATTTTATTCATCAAATGGATATCCTCTCACTGGGGTGGATAAAATATCTGCAACTAAAGTCAGGCATATTGATACGTGCGAACGGAGAGTATCTGCTATCAAGCAGCTTACGTACACACATGATCATAATTTATGCATTTTATATGGATATGCACCTTTCAAGAGACATCGTTGTTGCTGTTGCTCTTTACTGGAGTGTCACCATGGCGGGGATAAAATATGCACACATTTCTTCCTCAAGTTTTGCTAAGGATAGCCTGTTTGGCATCTTAAGTTTCTTCTTTTTTTTTTTTTGCTTCGCTCAATTGAATGTTCTCCGTCCAATCAAGCGAGCAAAAGACATTTGCACGAGAAACATGAAAGAAAAAAAGACGAATCTAATAAAAATGCAAGAAATATCGACATACAACGGTTTGGGAGAGAGAAAAAAAAAAAAAAAGGAGGAAACACTACTTCCTTTGGTAATGGCGAACGAAGCGGTGTGGCCACCTCTTTCGTGGACATCCTCTCGGTCCATTACTAATTGAATTCATTTACCTTGGTCTGGCTGGCGTGGACTTAAGTGTAAGCTGTCCCTCTAGAACCGCATCTTAAGTGGCATCCGCACTTAAGATACTCTGATGTAATTGATATAAGTAAGTAGATTTTCACACTTTTTAGCTCGATGTTCTTAAAATTTTTCGTTTATTTTCGACTCTCCGAAAGGGTGATTAAATTGTATGCTGATTGGTTGTGATGTTTTTAATTACAAGGAATTCGAGACTAGTTTTTGGTAAAATTGTTTTTTAGAAATCTCATTGGAGTGTAAATGTTTTGGTTTTCATTTCAAATTTACGTAGTCTTACTTTTCTTCTAATGATTGCGATGTTTTTTAAGGCTCAGCAAGTTGCAGCAGTTGCAGTACGTATGTATCTACATAGTCTAAGATTAGGTACAATTTTTGGTAGATTTTAATCTACAGAACGTTCTTAGGAAAAAAGCTGTAGAGCTCCATAGCGACTTTTCGGTAGAGCCATTGAGCAAGAGATTTTTTGTAGAGGGCTACATCCCTATACTCTACTGAGCATACTAATGAATGTAGAGATCTGTAGTAGTAGTAGAGATTGTATCTGCGACCTGAAACATCCTTTGTATTGAAAGGCTCATATTAATCTAAAATAGCTACCCCTTATGAAAGTGAGTAAACATTTCAGTATCACTGAAGGAAGCATCTCCTTCTGGGGAATACATTTCCTTTATCACAAAATATGGGTTTGGAATATTTCATCCCAGTCTAGGGGCGACCGACAGTCCCTATCCTGACACAGATTGAACTTGTTTCTCAAGCCACAAATAAAAAAGCTCAACATGCTTTCCGAATCTAAGTTAAGGATTTCCCTATAGATTGTCTTGGGCCTGCTGTATAAACCCAGTAGCCTAGACGAAGTTTGTTTTTCCATTCGTTGTCCAGTTGATGCTACAATATACATCAGGGCTTATGAACGCAGATTATGACTAGGCCCTCTGGTGTTCAAGGACCTTACCATGAAATATAGTAACATTTTAGATATTCTAGCGGCCTTAAGCCCTTTAGGAGATTGTGGCTGGCGCAGATGGCTCCTGGAAGTAAGACCCAAAGAATTAATTCCCAAAAATGAAAAAGTAAAGCCTTTGAAAGTGTCATGATGACTCCACAGCGGCCATGATGTTCATCTTTAAATTTTCTGTCCAAAAAGGTGATCTTGAAGTCGAGCAAATAAGTGTAAGTTAGATCTAGAGAATTGCTTCCCGATTGCCAGGTATGGAATCTTGGTCGAACTGGATCCATCTTTTTGCTCCGCCTCTTCTTTTCAAGCATTCCAGAATTTTCGTACTTGGTCTGTGCAGTAAGAGCCCATAATAGGTGTTCCTATTGTCATAAATCGCAACCAAAATTGTTCCTACTCAGCTTGGTAGTTTTCACATAGCAAGTTCTTGTGGTCTTTGAGGCAAATTCTCCGTACGCCATGTTCAGATGCAATTCGTTGGTAAGAATCCTTTTAATGTTGCCATGTGCGACATTGGCTAAATTTTGTGAGTGCCTTCACACAATACTGTCGGACAGGTTCTTGCAATGCCTTCAGCAGAACTAATAGACCTCAGCATCTATACGGCTTTGATTGATTCACTTAATCCTTACTTGACGTCTTATCGTTTTGAGTATATTTAATTTAGAAACATTCTGAAACTTACTTTCTCCAGAGGTACATTCATAAGCTTTTGGGTCAGTCGACAACCTAAAACCCAATCAAATAATCATTGTATTATTTTGTAAACCCTGAAGCTCTACCTCGTAATCAGATCCTAATACCCTATGCCGTTCATAAAGCACCTCAAAGGAGGATAAAATTTGTCAACTTACTGTCACCAAAGTACTTCTTTCCCATACATTATAGGCAATCAAATTAAAATAATGCCCATCACACTAATTTGAGCTTCCCATGTAAGCCCCTGGAACTATTTAAAGAATCCCATGTCCCTCCCATTTTTTATTTTTTTTTTCTATCCCTCCACTTGGAGTGGCTTCCAAGAGCCACTTATCCAGTAGAGTACACTGCCCTAATTAGTATGCAAATGCACAAGTCCCATAAATCGTCTACTTTAACTAGACAAACTCATCGTTCCTATCTGAATGAAAATCCATCCATTTGCATTCTGTTCAGTTCAAAAAAAAAAAAAAAATCTAAAAACAGACTGCAATAGGTAGGGCCGGCCTCCAAGAAATATAAATCAACAAACCCTCGCTTACTTTGTTGTCTAGCTGGCAGTATGGCCGCAATGCAACAGTTGCACAACATGCAATTGCTTGCAATTTGCATTAATTTCATATTTTTCCACGATATCTTTGAATGGCATGCAAGAATGTATCCACTCTGTTCACGGATTGGATGGGCTTTTGCCAAGAAAATGGGTTTTAATTTAATTCACGCAAAGTAATCCGCCAGATAAGAATTTTAATTTCGCACGCAGATGTATAAATGGCAACAAGTTTTTGAAATGGCATCGGCGAATAAAGCGAATAAAGCGAATATAGATACAGATACATTCGACGTGAGGTGATTAGTTATTAGTATTATAAGACGACATTTTATTAGACACTAATATGGGCTCATAAAATTTAATAAATTATTACTATCTCCATCAAGTTGGCGTTAGCGACCGACCTTTAGTCTTTAGATTTGTCTTATCGCCTCTGCGAGCTGTATCGAGATACACTTTCACTTTTCTTGTCATACGCCTATTCATCACTTTCACTGAAATGTATCCCTCACCCTGTGTGTGTGTATCTTTCATATTTTCCGGGATTATAATTTAAAAAAAATGTCATCCATCCGAAGGAAACCAAAAGAAATCTCTTGTCTCTGCGATGGCCCGCTGTGGAACTGGGTTACCCTAAAGAGTTCAGTTTTTTTTTTTCTTTTTGTGTCTTCAACCCTGGCTAGCTACCTAAATCTATTCTTAATCCCATCGTATGAATATCGAAAATGTTGCAAACCTTGGAACAATAGATACGCTACGCTACGCACTATGAACCGAAACTATCGCAGAAGATGCGGGAATCGAAATTGAAGGATTTATGACTGTGAAAAATGATGAGAACCTGACCCGCTTCTTTTTGCTCTTTTTAACCAGAAGCATAAAAAGTGAAATAGACAGACAGACAGAAGGGTTAAAATTGAAAATATTTCGGTTGTAAACCACATGCTAAGTGTTGGAAAATATTTATAAATTTTGTTGTCATAGAAAATCGAGATCCAATTCAGTGGAATTCGCTAGAAATTTGACAAGGATATACACAACTCTCAACTTGTTTTGTAAGGAAGGATAATAAAACACACAAAACATAAAAAGAAACTGTGTTTTCAAATGGAATACGACTTTCTATTGTTTGTGATGAGGTGGGTGTCTGCAATTATTTTAAAAGTGAAAACATGTTTGGCGGGCCATAAAAGGACTAAATGCGTTTTAAAAACGACACGTTGCCTGACCTGAATGAAATATTATGATAACTAGAATTAGATCGGAAAGGAGGAGACGAGCTTGTTGTGGCAGGTCGCACGTAAGTCCTTGCAGGAGAGAATTTGATTTATTAGCCCAATCCATACATTCTCTGAATGTGACCTATTTGTTTTGAAAGAGTTTCGATTTAGAAGCCAGTGGTTGGGAGTAGAAAGTGTGGAAGACCTAGGAAAGTCTAAGGAGTAGTTAGAGAAACCAACTCTCTGGTAGATAGTCTTAACTTAGAAAGGATCAAAGGAAGTGATCTAAAGTTAATCCTCCTCGGCTTAGGTTAGGTTTAAAAGGGTTACGAGGTCATCATAAAACACTGGGTACCATAATGGATACATAGCACTCCCTATTGTGAGCCTACAAATGACAGAAGGAGACTTTAAAAGGGAGTCAGATTGTCTTTCAGGTTGCTACCTTGAACCTACCCCATCCAGAGTACTCAAGAAGTACCTGCCTAGATATAAAAATCTAAAAGTGGCCTCACATTCGCACGTTATATGCGTGTTGTCCTCCGAGGTTTGTAGATCATCACAATTCCTACAATTATGAATTCTCATAGGACAATGTCCAGACAGGGTTCCAAGCACAGCCCTAATTAAGATCTAATGATTTCTCCTGATCTTTTATGGTTAATCTCTGGCCAAAAGACTCTGGATAGCCTATGTTCCTCTAGATTAGCCCATCTGCGGTTGATAATACTTCTTCTTCACAGCGCTGCGCATTCCTTTCCCTCAACAGTGTCCAAGGCAGTATAATGCCTTGGCTAGCTCAGACTTGATGACAAAAGACCCTAGCGCTTTGAGCGCAGCCTGACTGTCATTTGAAGATGGCAATATCCTTATTCAATATAGATCATTTATCTAGTAGTTCCGTAACCTTGAGCACGGCTAAAACCTCGTCCTGGAAAGCTTCGTGGGCTTAATCCAGAAATATATTCGCTTCATGCCACTGTGTAAAGCATAGATTTGGATATTTCTTGGAGGCCTAATTGCACTGTGTCTTGTAAGGTCTGCTGTGCCAGCTCAATTACTTTATATTCCAAGTTTTTACTAGTCTTACTAGTTACCTAGTCTTTTACTAGGATCGCTGGGCATCGAAAAAGAACATGTTCTACGCTTTGGATTTGCTTGTGACAGAAGTGACTGCGACTGCTGACTTTATTTTGTTCAGATGGGACCTTTGGGGACAACAAAGTTCGCAAATCTTTTTTGTTGAATTTATGTCTAATAAAAGAAATTTTTCTCCTGTGATGTTCCTTTTGGCTGGCATAGTAGATAATACTCTTGAACAGCTTACCGGGCCAGAAATTCATCTCTCTAGACAGTTCGCTCGTTTATTTCCTTCGTAGACTTTGCCCATTAAAGGTTTAATTCCAACGTACGGGAGTTAAGGTCCTGATTGATAGATGTGGACAGTCTAAACTGCATATCTTTAGGTATAGATACTGATTTCCAAGAAGGAAAAAGTTGGTGTATTTGATTACCCGTGAGTGGTGTCCAAATTAACTGTGGAGAATTGTATGTATTTTTTGCATTTGTTTGTAGTTCACAGAATTTTTAATAGTTCGTAGTGAAATACTCGAACTGTTTTCGAGTAAAAATTAATTAGGTCTGGCTGAATCTTTCATTAATCAATCTTTCACTACCACTACATCATATGTGTACCAGATTTGCATGAAGGAAGGAGGCTTTTATTTGTCCATTTTGAGTCAACAATGACCACCACGTAAGTAATCTCGTTGGAATCTAGAGTATTGGGTTCCTTAGGGTTGACTTCTATTAAGTCTGGCCAAGCCGGTATTAAAAGCAATGAAACTGCAGGCCCTGCTTGAAAGGACTTCTTTGATACGTTTATTGGACTACAGATCATTTGTGGTCGTCAGTAGATAGTACAATGGACTAGTGTGTAAAGAATTATAGTTGAAGGCTCACCGCCCACTTCTAGCCAGAGAATTACAGTCATTGATTTGACTAGTGTTACAGCAAAGTCAAATCATGGAAATGTCTGACTTGGAAAGTTTTTACTGTCTCCAGGACACGTCCGAGGTAGTTATTCTCACCCTTTCAAGAAGTTAAAGTGGTTATAGTGTCTTGGAGTGGAGAGACATATCATGGGTCATGGCTTCTACTTTGCTGTTCAAACACTGTACTTAGTCAGTTGCTTCCAGTTCCACCAAGTACTATCTATGGTCGACCAAGAGGAATCTCTAGCCAACACCTGCTTGTTCGACATCGAGTGTGTCTTCAAGAAACTACCAAAGCCACACACATGTCTCTCCTGCTCATATAAGGTATTGATGCTTTGGTGGGATGCATGGAGAAGTTTTTCATCTACAGAAGCATACAGGCACATCTCCATATATCCTTTACACATACTGATTAGATAGTTAATATGAGCTACAGAATGACAATTCCCTATGAAACGTCTGCGTTGTTTTGAACTACCAATATTATCAGATAATAACACGACTCCTAAGTATGGCTCCCCTAAACCAAGAGACTAATTGAATTTTGTTTACAACACAAACACTTGCGGCCTCGGTGTCATAAGTACAAAAGTTCCTAGTAAACAATGACAGTACCCACAGCAACGTCTCAATATCCTCCCTACAATCTCTCAGACTTTATTTAATTAAAAGTTGGCGTAAACTTTGATTAGTGATGAGCCGCCTATTCGCGCCATCAACACAAAAATAGCCTAAAAACTAATTTTCGCCATCAGACACACTGAAGGACCTTCCATCCATCAAACATGGCCTACACATCCATTCTGGGGGTGGTTCAATGTAACTCAGATAATTCGCTACACTCGTTGCGCGGCGGTGTAGCACCGCGCCACGCGAGTGCTTTGGCCATATCCTCATATTCATTTGGGAATACGACAAAGACGACCGACCGACGACGATGTAGTAGTAGCATGCGTCGGGCCATCAACGAGAAAAACTTTTCATATTTCCTTCCACAGGACGAAAGTAGTATATTCGCCAAAAAAAAAAAAAGTAGTTGTAACCTTATTTTTTTTGGTCTTACATTCTACACGGTACCACTTCATAGTTTTTTTTTTCCCATCTTGTTGTTGCGCTAGTAGTACTTTCCCTTCTCATCACGGTTCCATTAGATATTTCCCAAAAGGATACGAATATCTATGGCATACATATATACATACCTTCAACACGAAGTGTAGTGTGTTCCTTAAAACTGGGCCCAATGGAATATCCTATTATTTTTCTGCTCAATGAATATTTACTGATGTGTATCCTTTTTTTTTTTTGTTGCTGCTGCTGTTTTTGGTTGGTCCCGCTCGCTTGCTTTGCCCTTTGATTCTGGTTGTTTCTATTTTCCGGGGAGTTATCTTATTTTTGCAAGCTCATGGCCTTTTATGCTACACAAGTCTCGGTTGGGCCGGGCGGCGGCAGCAGGAGGGTATCCCATTTTTGTTTTCTCTCTCATCATGCATATAACAGCAAAACTCATAGATGAATGAAACTACATGGAAAAGTACTTTTACAAAATACGTGATTCAGAATAAATATTTTCTATCGAATCCTTTTTTCCGTATTTTTTTTTGTGTCCTTTTGGGTCACCACTCTTTTTGTTTTAGATATACATATGAATGTCGAATGGTAGGAGGATGATTGAGGGATGAGAAGGAGAAGTAAAACGACGATTTTTTTAACAAAACTCAAACATATTAAACCAAATGAATCAATTCAATCAGATTACTCGTGCTCTCGTACTCCATTTGGTAGGGTAAATCATGTTATTAGCTGTTGCTATGAACAAAGAGAACTTTCTAATTATGGTATAGGTTTCTGAGGCAATCGTGGTATAAGATGGCTTGAAGGATTGTAAATGATAAGCGAGTGAATAGGGCAATAGCAATGATTCTCTTTCCAATTCTTATGTTTCAGTAGCTGTCAAAGTTACCAATGACATCCAGTTGTCATAATATTCAGTAGGATTTACCATTTTGATATGTTATCGAGATTCGAGCTCAGTTTTCATCATGCCTTTAGGGTATAGGCACTTCGTCGCATCGTGGAAAAGTTTGAGCGTGAGTACACTTTTTTGGACCTTATGTCAGACATAGACATAGCTGTCACATCAAAATAGATCCAGAAATGTCGATTCAATGCCGATCAGCTGAAGTGGACATCCTCATAGAGTCAATCTCGTTGGATTTGGGCCTACATTCGTATAAGATTATGCTGACCCATTTGAAGCCGGACAACAACTCAGTAAGTTCGCTAATTGGGCGCTGGAAATGTTGGTCGGAGAATCGTATTTGGGCCTTTCTTGGCTCAGCGGATATGTTACAAACAAATCGGAGCGGACACAATCCAAAAGTGTTGCTCCAAGCATCTATGCACCTACAATGATTGATCATAGGACCTTATTTCTTTCGAAATGAAGACCGAGACAGCGTTATCTCCAATGGTCGCAGGTATACAGCAATGTTACCCAACTTTCTTTGGTTAGAGCTCGTCAACATCGATATATGAGGTATGATTCCAAAAAGACAGCGCTACATGCGACTGGATCACCTCACGGCGACCGTTTATCAACTGACCACCACGATCGTGAGACTTGTCGTTACTCGCTTATTTCCTCTGAGGCTATGTCAAGTCTTTTGTTGCTTACAAGCCAACCAATTTGGACAAGTTGGACGCCAACATTGGAGACGCTGTTGTCAGAATAACGCCCTACTTATAGGATCGTGTCATCTAAAATGTGACCGACAGCTTCAAGCACTGTCAGCGCGGTCATTTAAATGGTATGCTATTCCACACATAATGGCATTAATGTAGCGTCAAAATAAAGATCGAATCACATCGCTCTTTTTCTTATTTGGTCACCCTAAAGATTCCTCGACTTAAGAGCCTTCGACTGTACTTTCTCTGTTCACTCAGTTTAGAACTTGCGGATTTTTTCAAACGCCTTGTCCATGGTGTGCGTGCGTGCGTGTTAGCCATCGAGCTACTGCGCTATCAAGAGCTCTGCATAGAAGTTTGTTGTAGCTAACTGAGATAGTCTTTCTATGCTTCCTTGGATGGAGTGCCAATCAATTTCATAATTAAGAAATTCATTTCTATTCAGAGAACTAGCAAATAAAGGCAGGGAGGGGATGGAAACCCTGCAAAGTAGCCCTGAATCTCAACTAATTCATTGTGCATCGAATCCTTTTTCAAACCACATCATTCCCAAAATGTTATTCCAGACGAATCCATCGTTTCAGTGAGGAGGAGTTCACGATAAGAGCATTCATCACATGAGTATCTAAAGTCAAACAAAGCAAAGGCATGTGTTTTAACCTGAGAAGCATCCTAACTAGGTTTACTGCAAAATATTTCCTTAAGCAAGAAGAGTACTTAAACATGAAACGACTACTTCAGCTGCGTATGCCTTAAACATAGAGTCCACCTCATTGCAGAATAATAAGGTTGATAGAATACCGCCTTGTGGACCCTCGAACGATACATACGGAAAAATACTGTGTATCAGGAACGACTTTTAAATGCCTAAGTCTAGATTTGAGAGGCCCAGTGTCAGAAACTAATTTGGATTGGTCTGCTCTTCTTGAGGACTTTAACTAAGAACCTTTTTTAACAAAAGGCTTCTTTCGATGAGTATGTTAACTTAATAGTCGCCCTCAAAGTTTTTCTTAAGTGACTGGTTTCTATTCCTCCCTGAGTTACTGGAGATCTGAATTGCTTCAAGAAACTAAGGATCCAGAGAGAGTTCCTGACACTGTTGAGATCCGTTTATCTACAAAAGGATATAAGGCAAGGTTTCAATGTCGGAACAGAAGCCTGCAGGGTTTCGTCCTTGACAATATATGTAGTTGTAGAACCGCAGTCGGTTCTGTCAGGCAGAACGAGTCATTCACCAACAGTGACAATGATAGTCAAGATTCTCTTTAGTCCGCTCAGAATAAAGGAAGGATAGCGATGTCTAAACTTAAGTCCAATTAAGCTGCTGGAACCGAAGGCTTTGTGGCCAATATTTTCAAGGAGGAAGGATATGAACTTGTAAGGAGCATCTACCAGCGACTAAGATCACCCATCTTACCAGCTAAGAACGTTTACGAATCCACCCTGGATGCAGTAAAGGACGCTCTCGCGGTATGTCGCACAAACATGTAGAGGGCGATCTAAACCAATTTAGTCTGCGCAACAGAGGGACTTGGCTCATAACTGGGATGGCTTGAGGGGTTTTTTGGTTGAGGCCCATGTTCATCCCGGACTGTAACGCCTCCTAAGTAAGTAAGTATATAAACCTTCAACTATGTGAATGGCAAGGTGTTGCTAGCTGCTAACTAGAGTTAGTTCTTAGCCTTAGTTAGCCTAAAAGGTAGCTAAATTCAAACTTATATTTTGCAAAGCAGTTCCTTGCTTAAGCTTAATGGTTTAGGCTTTATAATGATCTCATACAGCACAAGCACAATCCAATCAATACCCAAATAGGGTACATCACAATCGCTTCGTCAAATATTACAGCTCCACTGCGGCATTTATTTTTTTATTGACAATTTCATTGCTATTATACTCAGTAGATATGTTTCTCTGTCTCCTTTGTTATGTGATGTTAACTTATAGAATCACCAGACATAGAGTAGCAGTAGATACACATGATATTTAACGCAAATCGTTTAACATAAACCGAATGGATTCACAAAATTCTTAATTGAATGGAACTGAAGTTTCTGCTGAATGAATTAATTGAGCGTAAATGGAACACGATGTCCTTGTTGTTTGTTCTCTATACTAACTCTGTACAAAGACTACATGGTCATAGGGAAGCTACATTAAGCTTAATGATATTTTACAACTATGAGGAAGTAGCTACAGACAACAGATAGATACTACATTCCCCATAGGAATGTCGCGACAAGTATCTTTATTTTTTCAAAAGAAATTGTTTCCTTTTTTTTTTTTGTTTTTGCGTTGACATATGTATTTTTTCATGAGGAAAATTTAATTTTAAATATTTTAATTTGTTTGTTGGTTTAATTTTGTTCTCACACAAATGCATGACGTGTCCGTCCGTTCAGGCGGCACTTGGCTTAGTTTCAGTTTGACGTTGGTTGTATCTATTGGATGCTTTCTTATGGAAAATATGGTTTTGCTGTGATGACAGCGATTTATTTTCGCAAAATATGTTAATATGCCTCACATTTCTGGTTATACGAATAATATTTTGAATTGCAAATGAGAAATGCTTTCAAGCTGTCATACGCGAAATATTTTATCTATAAAATTATGAATTTATTTACGTGATTAAATAAGCAAGTTGTTGAGATGAATGGATCGATGGATATGTGTATGGGCGGCTTGGGAGCTTCCGTAAATATTTATTGCTAGAAACCATTAGAGGTAAATTTGATTTTAAAAATAGATACATGTCGAATTGAATACATTTTCCAATGTCTATCAGTCGAGATAGGTGTGTTTTGGGAGAGATTTTAAATTAGGTTTAAATGTAAATTTACTAGTTCTGTAAGACTGCTTAAATTTGTGAATAATATTTTGGTTTTATTTCTAATTTTTGCAGATGGATTACTTAAAATTTCATCGACAGCGGAGCGACTTCCATTTCGATAATGGATAAACAGAAGTGTGAGTAGCTAGTCCTATATTTATTATTATCTATATTTTATTTAGTCAAACAAACATTAACATATGTACATATGTGGGCTTTACCCTAGAACTTAGTACAATTGCAGGCTGTGGATTTGAAAATAGTTGAAAAGAGAGCCAGTTTGAGCCAATTTCTCTTCAAATATCACAAAGATTTCGTCCCTAAAGTTGCGACATTTGCGAAAACAGTATGTTCTGAGGGATGTGTGTTAGAGAGGAGGTTACTCTAAGTTTTTTGGTCTAAAATAAAGCACCTTGTTCTCTAAGCCAAACTCTTTCTTGAGCGTGACTTGTATTACTTCTATCAGTTTATGGAAAAATCGATGTCCCATGTAATAGAAGCCATGTTTTTGAAGATTGTGACAACTCAACTTATCTCACTCCTGGTAATCTGGAACCTAGTCTTGCTCTATTTCCTATGACGAAATGTTTAGATAGTACATCTGCTTTAATATTAGCTCCATTTAAGTGATCGATAAAAGGCTCTTGTCTCCTTGTTCGTTCATTGTCGCCCCTAAGCTGCGAGATATGACGAAGCCGTCTCTAGTCGCCAGAAGGTGCTGATTCTTTCTCTTGCTTTAAGGTCCATTTTCCTTTTGTCTACTATTTCTTTTCCTTCTGTATTGCTATGTCCAGGAACCCAGAAGAGAGTATCTTCATGAGTGCCGCAGGCGGGAACTTTATACCATGAAATTTGCGATCCTCGATGGAGGTAAGCACTCTTACTGGATGAAAGCGGAAGGCAACAGACAATTCCTATCCTTTATATCATATGAAACATCTACTACAACTCACTGGAAGTCAGATATTTATAGTTACAGGATCCCTTACTGGCCACTCACGAGTCATTCTTGATCACTCTGAATGTGGGAACCTTCAGATTTCGTTTGGTTCCTCCCACAGCGCCAGTTTTAAACAAAAATATCAGGTCTGTGGCGGAACACGTAGGTAAATTTTACCTGGAAGCAGAAGAAAGCGCTAATTCCATCACCAACACTGGCATTTTAGATGAGTTCCAACATAAGTGGAAGTTACAGTAGACAATTGACTAGATCTTAGCGAATTCTATAATCTGCGCTGCGCTCTTCATGGCTAAGACTTCAGCTGAGAAGACACTACTGTCACCAGGAAATTTGTATGTGTCTCTGACGTTGATTGCCTTACAAAAACTATAGTATCATGATACTCTGGTATTTTGTTCGCATTGGAAGGTGATAATCTATCCAAGACGAGACTGAATCCGAACTTAGTAGTAGTCTAAAATTTCCTTGCCTTTGCAGCGGCCTGCTCTGCGTTTTATTCCATCTTCATGGCAGTCAATGTGTCGTTAACTGCTTCTCAAGCGTCTCTTATGCCCAGCATCTGTCAGGTGATATTGTCTGAAGCTAGCTTGTAGTTCAAAATATTGTTGACAATGAAATATGCCACTACTGCTTCTGTGCATGTAGGGCAATACGGGCTTTTGTCGTAAACAAATTTGTGGAGTTAAGCTCCAGTAATCTGGTTCAGGTAGGAGTTCAACTCCCTATAGATTCTATTCAATATTTCCCCCCTGCATCTGCCTTTGTGAGACTCATACCATGTCTGTTGCTATTGTTTCCACGCTTCGTTGGACTGTTTCAGCAAGATGGCCTATTGGTCTCATTCCACGGACTATGCATACTATATTGCAGGAGGCTTTAGAGAAGGTGCTATTCAACTTTGTCTTCATAGCGCCAGTCCTTTTTTTTAGCTATAGAGCTACGCAGTCCTTTATTTCTCGTGTTTTGTCCGATATCTGCCAGGATCCTCCAGTCATTGCTGTGTCAGCCTAGTGGAAGCCATAATATAGTTCGTCTCTCCTGAAAGTAGATCCAAAGTCACCCATAACTGCTTCATCGGTAAGCTTGCCGGATAGAATTCTCTCGCTTAGCGACCACGTTTAACGTTGCTATGTTTTGAAAGAGTTTGTTCGCATCTGCCTGACTATCTGAGAAGATGGCTCTAAAAACATCAGCTTCAACTTCAACTTCCCTTCTAGAAATTGGTTCTTACTTGTATTCTAGTGGCGGTCTTGTGAAATCTAGCTTCTTTTTCTCTAAGGATTACTTAGTGATATTAACTAAACAACAGCTTCTAACAGAGATTCTGGATCTTAGTTACCGTCGTCTGTTGACTTTTAGGACTTGTAGGACTTGTAGGCAATGAAATCGCATCTTTGTATGTATCTACATTTGGCCATGAAAAAAAGATGTAAACCCGTTTGAAGCTGGCTTGAAAAAAGGGACATTCGCCGCTGAATGAGATCGATTTCCCACCTATAAAGTGGTGGGACTACACTGTCTCTCCGACTTAATTCAGTACACTACAATGACTCTCGGTTTGGGGGTTTACATATTCCCTTACCTTCGGGCTTTCTTCTTAGGACGCGCTGGTACCAACATGTGTCACTTTGTGTAGTAGCTGGAATTGATCTAAATCAAGCGTGCAGACTCTAATATCCTGGCCTCAGAGGATACTGCCTTAAAATCGTAATCCTTCTCTGACGATTGGACAATTGTTAGAATTCTTACAATGAAAAGTTAAAGTTAAAGCTTTCTGCACTCAACAGAACTCAAACTAGCAACAAACGGGATACCCACCTATCCTTCAACCCGATAGAAATAAACGAACCCCACTCGTTCTAATATTCATAATTTCATTTCGAAAAAAAAAATAAAAACTGCAGTGCTACTTTCAAACTCTCCCACCTACCGCCGCCCAAAATGAAAAACTTAAACTTGTCCAATTTGATATTCCACCTCACCTAAGAAGACGAAGCTGTGCTGATGTCTCTCCGCCAATAGTCGTCAGGCACGTCCTCACCGCCGCCGCCGCCGCCGCCGTTGACAATGACTCCTCGGGTCACATGTGTGACTAAAGTTTTCTCAAAAATTTTTATTACAAAACGTTTCGCCGCAATATGTGTTGTGGTGTTGAGTGTTCGTACGAAGCGACCATATTTTATAAATCTAAAATTTCTGCACCAATACACGATATTATGATTGTGCGCCGCATAAATATAAATGTACCCACACTACCTACGTATAGTGTATCCTTCATTGCACCAAAAGCATATTCGATTTCTTAAAGAAGGAGACTCTGCAACCACCAACCAGTTGGAAGGAGTAATTTGCCTGTGAAAATTTTATTTCATTATGCAAATGCAAAAAATATTTGTTGCCGCGTTGAAATTAATTTTCGAAAAATTTCACGATCCCATTGGGGGCAGGGAGAGAACTTGTTTTTCGTGTGGAACAAGTCCTTTTGGAAGAGAAGTCTCATTCCATTTCAAAAAGAGTTCCCTTCGCTGTGGTAATTATGTTAAACTGCCAATTGCGAGCAGTTAATTTCAAAATGGAGCAATTTTGAGGAGGAAATACGAAATAAGAAAGTCCACCATCATTCTCCACAAGTCCACATTCATTTTATCTGCAATTCCCTGGAGATAACCCTTTTTAATTCTGTTGCTCGGCGTTGTGTTTCATCTTTTGCTTCTCTTCTTTCTTTTATTTTTTGTATTTAGTTTCGCTTCATGTCCCAAGTTTGTGTTGCTTCTCGTTTTCTCTTTTTGTAAACATCTTTTGATCCGATTTATTTAAATGTTACGAAATCGGATGGAGGAGAAGGAAATCCATGGAAAGAGCAGAAAATAACATCTTGCGGATATCATTAGGGATTTGGGCACTGCAGGCATTCTGCATTTTATCTTTGAACTCGACGTCGTTTGTGTGTGGCTCATTTGGGAAACATGGGGGATACCTATCTGTACCTATCTGTATTTGAATTTGATCACATCACTCAACAAATTGTCCGGGAATGATTGGTTGTGGTTGATTGGGGAATACTTGTTTTTTTATCTGTGAGTGAAAGTACTCGTATCTATTGAATTTGTTTAGTTCAAGGAATCAGCAGGCGGAAAGTTGATGCGCTGGAAAAAAAAAAGTGCTGAAAGCAAATTGCATTATTGAAATGCGATTAGGTACGAGAATAAGAAGAGCTATGCATATGATTTCCATGAAAATGTAGTAGATTGCTGGTAAATGGAGGAACATTCTTTTTGATGAACTAGAAAGAATTTGGACAGCTCAAAAACTGACTGCGAAAGTTGTGTTGCTTATTGCGTCTAAGTTCTAGACTTTGCTAGTAGCTTCCTCAAAAAAAGGAAAAGAAAAGCCACAATGAAGAACTCCTCCCCAGACAGCTGACAGACAGATCAAGTGCTCATTTCTTGATCTCATTCCACCAGCCGCCACAAGAGCAACGATATGGTAGAAGCAGGCGGTGTATCCATAGAACTGACTAGAGTCTTAGGTTAGATTAGGTGAATTCGTTGGACTTAATATCTATTTTTCTGTGGAAAGTGCTAGACGATATGCCAATCTCGAGAAGGGCTTTTGAGCGCTTAGAACGAACCCTTTCTTGACTTTTCGCTACTCAAGTCCTCCATGTGACGTGAGTCTTCTTATTGGCCACTGAAATATCTTCCAGCCTTTTTAGGCATATTTTTCTGAGCTTATACCGTGCCAATGTCGACTGCTTGACTCTCAACCTGGATACTGAGAATCAGAGGCATAGATAGCTCAGTCAAAAGCCGCATCGATTACGTCGGTTGATAGCTTTTATAATGCGCTGCAAGATATGAGTATAAAGAGAAGGCAGTCCTTGGAACTTTCCGCATGAAGCCTTATTATAACCGTGGAGATTGTCCAATGGAAAGGTTACTTCTGGGAAGTTCAGATAAAGATGCATTCTTGCCGTAATGCTTAGAGTTAATGGTGAGGTTCTTTTAACCTATTTCAGTAGTTGTAAATCCCCAAACATTGGCTTGAATCATGATGACTTATTCATTCAACCTACTTGGTCAGCTTTAAAACTTTAAACCCAACATTTTACATAGTGTCTCCAAGCATAGCAGTTGTTTGGGGAGCTCCTTTACTCCAACAATTTCCACTAAATCTACCCACAAAAATTACTGTAACATAATCAAGACTGAACAAAGTTAAATTAAGTTCAAATTAAAACTTCCTATCCACCTCCGTTCAGATAAAATCCCACATACACACGGATGTATGTACATATGTATCTTTTCACATTTACCCTCATAGATACACGTACCATATTCACAAGGGTTAATTGTTTTGTAAACATTCAACTGCCAATTAAATACATCCTCCACACATACGCACAGATCAGGCCGCACACACACGGCAAGTAATTAGAAAACTTACACAAAAACTCAGCCAGGATACGTAGTAATGTAATCAGAAAGCCACAAATCATCCTTACCTATCTGTCGACGCATATATAATTCAGAGGCAAGTCAATAACGACGCCACTCGCCTTCATTTCGTTTTGGATAGATGGATGGATGTATGCCCACCCGTTCGCCACCCGCCGCCTACGTCTAAGGCATCCCGTGTGCTCCATTTGGTGTAGATACTCATACGTATGTAAGGCATATTAAGCCCTCCTATTGGTAGTACATATTCGCATCTAATGGAATTTGTTGAACACCGCAATGAGTTCTTCATCATACCGAAGGATACATGTTGATTATTAAATTGGGGGAGTGAAACCGCACGTATGCATGCTTACATGTTGCTATCATATGTACATACGTACATCATGGTTGAGAAGAAATTGTATCTATATTCAGTATCACCCTCCTATAGAAGAAATATCCTTTCCATCTTGCCTTGGAAGTTTTGCAAATGTGCAAGGACGTGAGAAATTGGAATGACTAAGGGTTAGGGTGTAAACGTGTGTCTTCGTTTTTTTTTTTGGGTGGAAAAGGTGTGGGTGTCATACAATAAGCAAGGGCTGCATGTGTGTCAGAAGGAATAAAAATGGAAAATGTCGTCGGTTAGAGCGATAAATTTGTCTCACTTCTGGTGAATATCAATTAAGTCGAAGTAAATTGTTTACATGAACAAAAACAGGAGACTGACACAATAGGGGTCGAATGCAAATATTTATTTGAAAGTATTTTTTGGAAAATATCCTCGGGGACTTAAGGGTTGCTGAAATGTCAAGCTAGACAAATTGAATGCAAAATTTTAACTTAAAAATATTAATAGAAAGTAACGCTTAACGGTCATTTTAAGTGAAGTAATGTGAGACTCAGTAAGTTTGGATAATAGTTCAGATAGGAACACGGAGCTCTGCAGGATCCATTGTAGATATGTATAAAGAAACAAAAAACAGAGATGGTCTGGATTTTTTTCTCCCTCAAAGCATCTATAAGATGTTTTTGCTCGGCAGCTTCTTAGGCAGGTCGCCCAAACTGTCAAAGTCATGCGAGAAGAGTTTGTTTCCGACATTCTTATGTACTCGTGAATGGTAAAAGGAGTTTTGATGCAATACTGCGTTCCAAAGAAAAACAGCTTAAGTCCATGAGGCAAGCCTCCAACGCAACATCTGGTAAAAGGGCTACATGGTGTCCAACTGAATCCTATGGAAATAACTGATGAAAGCTCTCCACAATTTATGTGCCACCAAATCCAAAAGACGATTCCCTAATATGCACCTCAAGTCTGAGTAAAGCCTATCATAAAAGAAGTCAACAGCAACAAATCGGGAGGACCTGACGAAATCCCCATGGACAACAATATCAGCTTTTCCGTCCACTCTTGGTGTGAATTTGAGAAGCTGATAGGTTTCGCGAATAATGGAGGCGATTATGCTTTACTTCAACTTCTGTTCTACAAAACGCCCGACAGCTCTTTCCTATCCCTTCCTATCTCTTCCAAATTAGATGGCTCTGTTTATTAGTAAAAGGGTATTCAAATCCCCTTAGGGCATGTGCAGATGATTGATTGGGACCGTCATAGAGAAAGTAGTTTTTATGTTCCCTCTATCATGACAGCAGGTGAATTGATGCCTGGTATGGTATCCATATTTATGATGGCACATGGTCTAGTTAGTACAACCAGCCTTAATTTTTATTCACCGACAAAAGGCTATTGGTCCTTGCGGGATATAACATAGGCAGTGTTGACCGTTGCTTTGGGGTCTACTTTCCACCCATGGTACCTCAAAGAAGGTTCCTTCTTATAAGTTAGTGTACCTTCTCTCAACTTTCAATATCTTTTGAAAGGAATCTAAAAGAAAAAGAAGGAACGTACCTACACGTAAAACAGAATGCTTTCTTATCAGGCAAACTTTTTAGCCCGACTGTGTGTACGTGCTGCTGCTGAACTCAAGCTAATCGTTTAATGTTTCGCGTATTCAAATTTTCGCTGCTTATTTGTGGAATAATCGCATGATATGCAACCCCAATTGGTCACGGTTTCAAGCTGTTTACGCCAGCGCATTGCATGGACATATCGCCACAACAAAAAAGAGGTCATCTTCACGCCTTCGCAAATTAAGATAACACTAAGCTTTGATTTGTTTGGCAGACATCACAAGAATTGATAGTCCAAGGTTGCTTGCATCATTCTAGCTAATACAAATAATTAGGTATACATTTTCAAGACAAGTTTCAAAAACTTATCGCACCACCATCCTCCGCCCACACAGAGGAGTCTGCTGTGTGTGTGTGTTCTCATTTAGTTTTTCCAATTTTCCTCGACTCCACTTTAGATATACGTACATTTCTTTTTCTACACAATCCGCATAAAACTAGAGTAAACTACTTATTTTCGCTTTTCTCTCTCGCAGAATAAATTGTACGAAACACCCCCTGGTTATATTCCATCAACGTATCTATGTATCTACGTATCTATTTGCTAGGAAGGAAAAAAAAAAAAGTAAATTACCATGACAAAGTTTTCAGTCAAAGTCACGTTCCGGGCATTTTTCAAAAAGGTATTTATTTTAGAAAAAAAACGAAAAACGAGAGAAACAGAGTTTGAGTAGCACGAACGTTGCTTGTTGGGAACGGACGATCCGACGACTACGACTCACATGTCGACAAAGAAACGAGAGTAAATTTTCTTTTGTTCAGAAAAAACTTCATATCGCATTCGAGCTTAGAATTTGTCATATATATGTAAATTGGTTGTTTCCTATTTTTATGGGATGATGCGGAACGGAAAGTGGAGCATGGAAAAGAAATACCTACTCCTTGTTATGCAATTTCATATTAAACACATTTGTTGCTTTTTTTTTTTTTTTGTTCCTTTGCCTTTGCCTTCGCCTTCGCCTTTGGTTGGTTAAGGGAGCCAACTGAAAAATAGTTGCAATGTTTCTTTAGTTAAACGGTGGTAGTAGGTAGATTGGGGGTTGGAATTTTCATTTCAATAGGGTTGAAGGTATAGGTAATAGACGTGTGCTCGACATTCAGGTATTACTTTCTTTCCTTCGGCTTTTGTTGTGGAAAATTGCTAACCTTTATCAGATTTGGAAAATGTGTTACCCAAGATCGCATATTCCTTTTGGAATGGGGTACCGATACGGATACCATTTTTTTTTTTCTTATTTTCGAAATTGGCATTTGAGGAAATCAAATTAAAGAGATAAAGTAACATGAGTAGTCTGTTTCTAGTTATACACTTTAGCTTTCAAGTTAAACTAAAGAAAAGTGTGTACTTGCCTTGGTTTACAAAGTCATTGCGATTAAGTCCACATGATGTTGCTTAAAATTAGTATCCGGAAGAATTAAAATTACAGCAGAGAGCAGCACATTTTTATAATAGCGAGGAAAAAATATGGTTCCAAAGGAAGTAAAATGTATTTGAACAGCTGTTGATAGTACTTACTTAAAGGGCTCCCAACCGTTATAGAGCCTCTGCCTGAGACACCGCTGCCTTCCATTCTCTGCGGCCTCTTGCAAGCCGCTTCCAGTTTTCTGGCATCGGCGACAACTAAGTCTCGAACTTGGGGGTTTTGATTCGAAGATCCTCTTGGCTGGAGCATTGTTGTTCATTCGCTTCATGCGGCCGAGCCAATGTAGTCTGTGTATCTTGGCTTTTTGGTCTATATTCACATCCTGGTACAGCTCATAGAGTTCGTGGTTGAATCTCCTTCTCCGTTCGCCCTCATCGCATATGGGAGACCATTGCTTTCTGAAACCTAAGAAAAGACTCTGAAAAGGTAGACATTAGTTCAATCCATTTCTATACCGATGGGCTGAGCTTCACGTAAGCATAGTTTCCCGTCTCCCTGTAGCTTTTTTCAGGTGCAGATTATAGCAGTTACCAGGACTTCTCCACGGATGGTCTGTCTCTGAAATCTCTTACATCTGCTTTTAAGGTCATCATCGATTGAAGATCAACTCTTTTGGTGATTTAACATACAGCTTTGCCGGGTACCAGGACAAATCCAAAATTATGGATCACCTAAGAAGTCTTTTCGGATGACATGAATCTAGATAGGAGCGTCGATACTTAAAGGCTATCGCTACATCTGTTACAAGGACAAGATTGGATCACAAATGCTCTAAGGAATTGACTTCATGAAAGTGAGTGATGGCCCGGCTTCTGATAGGTCTTCACGATAGATGTCTTTGTAACCCTTTCAATGATTTCTGCAGGAGCTATGGAAGATTTCAGGCCCTAAATTAAATTTTTACTGACGAATACTAGACAGAAAAGCTTGAATGTTGTTGCTCACATGTATCTGCTTGGCTTTAATCAGTAAAATGTTGCCTTAAGCATTTCTGCTTCTTCTTCACTTTGTTTGGTGAGGCTATAATCAGTCTGATTGGAATCATAACCCTCATTAGAAGGCATCTTACTGTTTGAGATCACTTCGTCATTGAGGCGAATCAAATCATGCTGCTGTTTTTACATTAGTTTATAGGCGCAACTCTTCCGATTGACTATGCCTTTTGGATTGTAGGATTCTTCTTTCAACATGACAAAACCTAAGACTTCTCCAGCTTCTCTTCCTCGAATCGCTTGGAAGATTTGTGCTTCCCGGACTTGGAATCACTGCTAACGATCACGTTGATCTGGAGTTGAACCATTGCAATCGATAACGAGTGAGGGAGTAGGGCTCGTGTACTTATACCTATGTTGTTTCGCACGTTGACTCGATGGATTTGTGAACAATTTCAAACTTGAGATAATAATCAATTCTGGCATCACAACGATAAAGGAGCTCGAAATAAATTTCAGTGATGAGGAGCTTACATTGAAAGCAATTAGCACATCAGCACTTAAAATATTACAGCCTGATACGAGGGAAGGCAGGGCAGTCACACAGAAACTGTTCCGCAATGTCTTTATCGCCTTTAGAAGCAGCAGAGACAGATTAAGATGCTTGTCAAATGAAGAGTGCCTCGCAAGAACGCCTTTTCGATAGTCTTTTCTACTGAGAGACAAGAAGAATGCCACGGTTTATGCTGGAGAGCTCCATTTAGTCAACCTTTCAGGAGCGACATGCCACGCATAATTGTGTATACCTATAGGAAGCGCAATCATCAATGGAAGATGAAGACCGTGGGGCTTCTCCTCCAAGTCTCCCTTAGCAATCTCATCGGATATCCCAAAGTCAATGAATTAAAGCTTGTGACGCTGTTCAAAGAGCTCTTGTATCCACCAACTCCTTTTTTTGGAAGTGGATGAAAGGTTGAGCAAAGTCTTAAGCGCAACTTGACTGTCACTTCAAACACAGATACTACGAGCCTTTCACGTATTCCCCTTCCACGATGTGTCTAGCAGACATTAGGATTGCAAGAAGACATAGGCATGCTTGCCCACTGTAGTACTGCAGCCGTCTTTCAAAAATAAACCAGCCTCTGATCCTTGGTCGGTTTTGGAATACGTCTGCACTCCATTCCCGGCTCTGACGCTAGCCGAAGCCAGTCCTCAGTAGCAAGAAAGTTGATCTCATATTTGCTCCGCAGCTGAAGCCTCGTTTTCGTAGCTTCAAATTGCATATTCATAAGGGCGGAGTCATGGGGTGGTTGCCGCTTAAAATCGCTTACCAAAAGCCACCTCATCTGGGTATGTAAATGGGCTTTCATCCAACATTCTATTAGGTATAAAAATATCAAGAGAAGAGACATTCACTTGTGCATCTAGAGCAGATTCCGCTGTACTTGGAAATCCTCTTGTGCATTCGATACTCATTCAAAAGCCCTTTTAATATAATTATTTTTTTTTAATTGAAAAAATGTGCTTCGCCTACCTCACCAAGTCCTAACTCTGAATAAAGAGAAACAAGAAAAAAAAAAAAATATCCTCCTTTGATGCTTATTGAACCAATTTCATTTCGACCTCATCACAAGGGATGTTGCTCTCAAGATGCCATTGACTTTCTGTAACAGTCGCCTCAACTCGTCACACCACTTCACCTTTGTATATCACCATCCTTCTCTGTTACCTTCCCATGGCTACCCCGGGGTAAGCAGCAAGCACACACAGCACGAAGCCATTGCCGTTTTGCTTTTTTCCTTTCTTCGGACATTGTTCCTCCGTCTGTGCTGTCTCTTCCATAATGATAACCAGCAGAGAATCCAGAACATACAACACAGCCACCAAAACATCCGAGATACTTTTACACTATTTCTGGTTTCCATTTTTGTGTACAAGAGGAGAAAAAAAAAAAAAAAAAAAACAAGAAAAACTTATTTAGTTATGAGTACTGTGTATCTTTTTTTTTTCCTCCTCTTCTTTGATGATATCCATGCCAGGGTTAGAGATACATTTAGGTTAGGTAGGAGTAACCGCACCGCGTCATCCATTATTCCACGCGGCACCCAAAATGGTAGCCAAACACACAGATGGTTGGTGTTTGTTTCTTTGCTGTAAACTGAAAAGAGCAACTTCATTCAACTTCCAAATGGCGTAGTGACTCCTTGTCTGACGGAGGGTGGCGCAGCGGTACGCGGAATTCAATTGATTGGTGTAATTTCGCGCCTCGCATTTCAACATCCGAATATTTAATTTTTCGGCCATGGATTTACCAAAACAAAAAAAAAAAGATTGAATTTCCCCCCGTCTGTGCTTAATTACGCAATGACTTGGGTGTAGATACTTTTATGACTCTCAATTAGATACGACTTGTGGATACAATAGGAAATATTTGAAAATATTTTGTTGGTACTCTTTTAACACCTTGAACTGAAGGGGTTACCAGATTAATTTATTTAATTGTCTGACTCTTCACAGAGTCAGAGCCAGAGCCATAGCCAGAGCGCCCCACTCTGCGCACTTGGCTTGATTAAATGTAAATCCTTGAAACTAATAACTCTCCTTTGGACCGCAAATCTCCTAGTCTTTGGTCGGTCGGTCGGTTAGGGGTGAATTCATTTCCATTCATTGGCATCGCCCCATTCAATTGAGAATTGAGAAGTTTTTTTGTTCGTTTGTCGGGAGCTATCCCAACTTCTTGGTTCATAAAATTTTCCCCAATCTCTCTCTCTACGGTATGAGATTTTCTTTGTGTATCTATGTGGGTGTGGGTTAGTTTAGTTGCAATTTTTTTTCTTATAATCCTATAACCCCCCAGGGTCGGTGCCATAATCCAGTTCATAGATACACACGCATATCTACGTATCTATAAATATTACCCGAACGATAGTTGATTGTGGTACGGCATGGCACTTTCTTTCCTTTTTTTGGTTTTTCGGTTCGAACTCTCATTTATCTAAGTTTGACTATTTGCTACTTAAGTCAAAGATCGACCTTTTAATCCTTGGTAAGTTTTTTTTTTTCTTGGAAATGAGTTTTTTCTCCTCTTTGAACAACGAAAAAATGTATCTTTATCCATTTATCGTTTAAGTGTAAATTGGATTTGTGACGAGAGTAGTAGGTATGACATTTTTTTTTGTTCTGTCATTCATGGCGAACGCTTTTGGAATTCATTGAACCTCTTGTGGATATCTACTCTCTCCTTTGATCTATTTTTCAATCTTTTTTTTTTTTTTAGAAATATCTTTATTTTTTACTGATTAACGTGTCTGCGTCAACAGAGTGTAGATGAATGTAGGTATTCAACAAAAAAAGAAAACATACTACAACTCGTCGTGACATTTAGAACGTTTAAGTAAACATTGTTGGCAAAGTGTGATATCGATTTGGAATACTGTTAAGTAGATTACACAGAATGTTGAAGGATAATCCCATGGGAGATTATCTGCTGATTTAGTTGTAATAATTTGGAGCGGGATGATGAAATGTGGAAGAGGAAATTCCGAAAATTTGTAGATACCATCTTATTTCTGGCGATAGTTTGTGGTGAATAATTTATGAACATCGTCGTAATCGACTCGGTTGTGGGACGTAATTTAGAGGTCAATGATATTAGAGGCTATTTCCTGCGAATGAAGTAATCACTTAGTTGATGTTATGAATATTGTAGGGAGTTTCGCATCAGAGGTATTAGTTGGGAGGATATCATGAATTCAGGGATCAAGCAGTGGAGTCTGTTTATAGAGATGAATGGACTGACTTGAAATTAAAGTTAAATGCTTTTGTATAATTATTTCAAATTGAATACTTGCGGAGCTAGTACAAGGAACTCTTGTGATATGGCTGTACATTTCATCTTGCTAAAGTGCTAAGGCGTAAGCTCAAGTACTCATACCATACTCATGCCAATGGGGTTTCTCGGGACATGCATACTTATATCAGAAGTTTATCATGTCTTTCTGCTTAGTACTGGATAGTTTTACTATATTAACCTTTTGATTTTTGAGTAAATAGGTCACTTTAACATTGTACCAGAGATTCAGGTCCATTTCTGCAATATTTTAGCTATCTAAGCCTTAAAAGTGGTGATTCATTTAGAGGTACCTTTTTATTCAAGGATTTTGTTAAAAGTAACGCAAGAGCCGTGTTTTCCTGTCATGGTATTTATATTCAGTATTGTTTGACATTTCATCGTAGACTTAGTTCAACACAACGTTTACAAATTGTTCATACGAAAAAAAGTGTTTTACGAGGAATGTATTTCATGCACTAAGAGCAAAAATGTTGCTCAGCGATGAGGCTATTTCTGGCGTAATTCTTAAATTAAGAAGCAAAATTATCATATCTAAGGAGAAGATCAACCCGAAGAGATTAAAGAGCTACCATTAAATCCAGATAGAACTGCGATTTCGAGTGGTTCTTCGGCTGATGGAATCATAGGTCCATACTTCTTCAAGAACGAGGTGGACTTGTTTGATATCACTCCTCAGGACTTTTTCCTTTAGAGATATATAAAATCAAAATCCCAAATAGATAAACCAAGTACCGTTGAGGAATTTCCAGCTAAATTTATACGCGTTGTTCGGCAAATAGGTGAGGTACCACTAGAAATGCTAGGACGCGTCATCAAAAATTGAATCTACAAAAAGGACTATGTTAACCGTAGTTACGACCAATATTTGAAGAAAATTAATCCTTGAGGAACAATTGTCAAGAACTGTTCTTCTGTTTAATAATAAAAATTACTTGTAAAATTGATTTTTTTATTTTCTGTTTAATTTTTTAAAAAAGTACCTTTTACTGAATCACTCATTAGTTCTTGAGATATTTTTGGTTGAACCTTACCTAGTCAAGGTTCTGAAACACTCTGGAGAATGCAACAGTGTTTAGCTGGGTAACGAAAAAGTTGTCATTCATTTGAAGACAGTTTTCTGAACCAAATGATGCTGGTGCTGGACTTACTCCTGCTGTTTAAATGGTTGAGCTGAGGGGCTAAAGGATGTGACATAGAAACTATAAAGGCTTATGGTATACTTTCTGATAGACCCTTCCTTCTAAAGAGCTAGGTTCTATAAAGGATTAAAATAATAATAGGATACTTGGATTGGAACCACCCAATCTCTTGGACTAAAGGTCGCCTCTACTTCTAATGTTTGAATCAGGACAAAACAAGATCATTCCGGAGTAAAAGTATTCTAGCACCTAGATTAGCAAAGTGTTGGGAACGCGCTCTATGTCACAATCCAGTTCGATACCAAGGATATCTGGTGCAATAGGATCTGTCTTTGTATTTGTTCATTCAACTATCGAAGTATGGGAGTGACTGCCTTTTAAATTTATTCAAAATGGCGATAGATACATTGAGTACGGAGACTGTATGGAAGCAGTGCATAATGAGCATTGAACATGCGCAGTATCTACTTGTATATTTCCTTGAAAGGACTGGGGCTCTTTCAATGCGTCTTTTGTAGACTAGGAGAAGAAAATTAAAAGGTTACTAGCTCTCATCTTCAAGTAGCTCACTATGCTGTGATTATTTATGAAATAGAGAAATAGAAACAGGGAACTCTAAATGAAGAGAAGATTTAGCGGTCTATGGTGATACCTATCCCTCTTTTGTTTTTGCTAATATCTTTTGGGAACCCTATTAAGACTTCTACTTAATCGTCCTCAAGTATAACCCTATAAGTATAACCATTCATCGACCTCTACCAAACGAACAGTTGTTAACCACATTAACGTCCACTTAGGGACATTTCTCATAATTACATTATCATGTATAAGGTTTTCGTGTAAACAATACATTCTAATGAATACCTAATTAGCAATCCGATCATTTTTAAGTCTCATTCCTCAGCTACTTAACGCTATCCCCAATGAATACCATTCAAATGGAGAACAACAAATTCTACCCACCAACATTGGTGGTCTAAAATACTCATGAATATTTATTTAAAAATAAATTTCACGGTTCAGTTCATTGAATCACAGTAGAAATAATAAATCATCTTTATGCCTTATGTTAAATAAAATTTATATCCCCCAACTAAAAGAGGTAAACAATCTACTTAACACCTACTCAACGGCAGCACAAAGTGCCATGTATCTAAAGTGTGTGTAGACGTATCTCAACGCAACTTTTCCATCACCTCTTCTTTATTTAATTGAGCGTGAAAAACCCGACCATGTAAAACATTATAAAAATTTTATTGCTTTACTTAACATTTTCCTTTATTAAAAAATTATTTCCCTGCCTACATAGGTATATTGTAAAAATCGGTTAAACGAACACAACAGTGTTGCAAAAAAAAAATTATTATTAAATATTTATAAAGGGTGCGTGTAGCCTAATAAATTTTATACTCCTCTCTATCTGTTAGCATTCGGTGCGGAAGAGGTAATGAAAGAGTAAACAAAACCAATAAAACTGTTCAGAGGCGTGAAAAATAATCCAAGGAAAAGTTTGCAATTAACCGCGAAAAAAAAAAGAAATTAATAACTAATTAGATGGAGAATTTATATATAAGCAATTTATTGCATGAAAATTGTTTTTCTAATGTGGACAACTTAATCACATGAGCATGCAATAAAATACGTGTTTTATTCTCTCACATGCAACTATTTTGCTTGACGTTCTTGCATGCAAGCATCAACCATCCAATATCTATTCAACTCTCACAAGGAGAAATTAAAGACTTTGTCTTAGAAATAGCTGGGTGTGTTTTAATATGAATGTGAAAAAAAACCTGTGAATTACAACCGAAGGCAAAAATCACATACAATATTCTCTCAAGTAATGTGGACGCCTTGCCTTATTATGGGAAAAAAACTCAGTTGATTGGGCTTTTCGTTCAGTTTTGATATAAGGTTGATCCCACTGAAGTTCGCTGTGGTTGCCACTTTACAGTTTTAGATGTCAGCTCATAGGTGTCGCTCATTGGGGAGTATTTCCGTCTTGCTTTTAGTATTCATCTGTCGCGTTGTATACATTCGTTTGTTGGTTACTTTGTGGACGTTTAAACTAGAAAAGAGGCAAATAACAGACTAGAATTTGAGTCTATACTCCTTAACTAGCATCGGTTGAACTTTCTGAAGCTGTAATCGCTTGAAAAACGTAGAAAAGTTGTACTTTTTGTATATCACCTATTAGCAGGCAACTTTGTTGATTCCCAAAGCCCCAAACTCTGGCAATATAATACCAATCTGTATGCCCTGACGTCAGCTTCAAAAACGATGCTATGTCTCGAATACTCTGCACAGCTAATGAAGCCCAAAACACGTATGATTTTAAGTACAATAAAACAGTCTTTAAAACGCCTTTTATTTCTTTTCTTTTAAAGCCTTAAATAGCCTTTGGTCCTTTGTTTCTTACATCACCTTAATCATATTTAAACCTAACCTAACCAAAATGCTTAGAACTAAAGAAGTTTTTGTACTTACCTAGTGCGCCGACTCGTATAAACCCAATGATAGCCAGGACATAGACTCTGCGTTCCAACATCCACCCCCTTTGAGGTTTTCGGATTGAGAACGAATTTTGTGTTCTGTGGAAACATCCAACGTCCATACTTAAAAGAAGCCATTTTGTAGTAAGAATGGGATGTCATATGGTTCCGAAGTATCGTGGTAAATACTTGGTTTGAATAAATATTTCGAATTTTGGTTGCTCTAATTTGTGCTAGGTTAAGAAGGACTCAAAACAAAAGAATATAAAACTATTAAAAATAGCAAGGAAGTACCACAAGTCGTCTTGAATTATGAATTTTAGGATAGTTTTCCATCTCAAGTCCACCGATTTGCCCAAGTCGTTGATAGGGCCATGAATCAATTGAATCTCAGCTGTGTTTCCAAACCTTATACATAGGTATAAGGTATTATTATTGCCTTTTGAGGTCTGTTTCTCGACATAAGTTCCTTTGATTGATTTTGTTAAAAAGGATTCGTAATTTTACTGAACTTAGGCATGAAGTTCCACGTTTTATGGGTCAGGGGGCCAGGTTGTAGAAGTCACAAAAGGATTCCGGATGCAAGAAGACTGATGAGTGTCTCGAACTGAATGCTCAGGCGACTCTCATGCTTTTCGAGTTTGTGTATCGACCATTTCGATGCCCTGGAAGCCTATACATATATTCCGGTATCCAGCCAAGTGTGATGCTATGTATATCTGAAACTCAAAAGTCTGTGTTAGCAGGATCAGTTTTCATTAAGAGGCTGTAAGAAAACTACTTGTCATAGGTTTGTTCGTTAGACTTACTGAAAGTGTTGCCACTTATGTGTAATGCCGTTGAACAGAACAGAGTTTGTTTCTCTGTTAAATTTGGGCACATAAACCCTGACACTTTAGCAGAAGCTGCTACTCTGGTACCAAATTCAGGTTGTTTTGATTTTATGTCGGTTGATGGCCCTTTTCGCGTAAGTTAGGATAAGGTTAGGAGAATACCTACTTATAATCCTAAAATATGTTCAGTGGTGTCGTTAAACCCGCAAAATAATTCCTTTAAACGTTTAAGAATGTCATTCTGGGATTAGAAACATTATGTGTGCTTATCGACTTCATGCGAATAGATGATTAACTTATGTTCTACCATACTGCACCATATGTTGGTTTTGGTCAATAAATTTCTAGTTCACAGCTTAAGTATCAAAGCAAATAAATTCACATAAAGACATTGGAAATTTAAGATACAATTTTAGTTGCGAATGAGGAAAAAAAGACAAATTTTTATAACTATTTTTACGGGCACATTTCAAAACTATCGAATGATATAGAGAAACTATCAACCGCTTTTGAACCACAGGATACAATTGTGTCATATCTAATTGCTTCCGACCAACACTAAACGAAAAAGGACTAAAAGTTGTTTGCAATTGAATCGGCAAAGGCAAAGGAGGCATCAGCTTCCCTGATGGGATGGGAATAAATTATTCTCCTTATTTTCAAAATAATCGCTTCCATAAAGTGCCATAAGTTACTCTTTGGAATGAGATATATTTTCTAGAGGGTAGAGGGTCTGAGAGTGAACCGATTCAGAGATAGCAACGCTATCATAAGGATTCACAATGGACCAAGTGGCCTCTACGTTACTCATACCATATCATGCCAAACCAATGCCAGATGAATTTAAAACCATGTTGATATATTGGACTCAATTCTTAGCTTAAAAGGGGTTTTTTCTATATATCTGAAAATGCCTGTGGTATCCTTCAAATTACTAACGGAACTGTGCGCAATTTCAAGGCTTAAATTTCTTGTAAGTTCTCTCGGTGAATCCAAAAATAAAAAAATCATCCAAGAGTCCCAATTTATTGTTTATGTTCGATCTCAAAAAGACGCACATATGTACATCCCCAAGCACTTTCAATTAGCAACAAATCAAGGTCCTTATTGCAGTAGAAAAACTTACAAAACTCCTCCTGTTTATCTATAAATCGATTCAGTGGCTTGAACCACACAAGTTACTCATAAAACCCATGACTATGACTACTTAGTAATTTCTTCTAACAAACTAAAATATAAAAAAATCGTGCCAAATTTCCGAAAAATCCTCTCTCCATTAACAGATAATTAAATCTAAACTCCAGACATTTTAAACATCATAATAATAATGGTAATCATTTTTTTTTTTTTGTAATAAAAAAATTTAATTGATTAACAGCGAAGAGAAGAAGAAATGTAATAAAAAACCGTTAAATCGGCCAAACCAAGACCTACGACAACTTGGAATAAATATATTTTAAATGTTGTGTTTGTTTGTGTATTTTTTTGTCTGCTTTTGTTGCTTGTTAAATTGTTTAATTGTTTTTAAATTAGAATGTGCGAACATAAAAATCTCATTTTTATTATACCTCGCGGCAAAGAGTCATAAAATTGTTTTATAACCGCAGTTCAAGGTCATCGCGTATTTGTATGCCTAAAATAGCTTGGATTTTTGTTATTGTTTGACAATGAGCGACATAGAAACATAGAAAAAAAAAGACTGATAAACAATTTGCGATGTTTTTTTGTTTCTCTGATTTGCCAAGTCAATTTGGGTTCCAATTAGCATTCAAGTCGGTTCCGGAAAAGGCTTACACATAAGAGACCAAGAAAAGAAAAAAAAGGTGCGAGGCAGGCAAAAAGCAAAGCCTCACCTAATCAAGGTATCTATCTTTTTGCCGAAATGAAGGAGAGAAATAGAAAAGTATCTAACATGCAGCATCCAATTAACATATGGATTTTCTCATTGCTACCGTGATGAAACCTACCGGAGTATCGTGGAACTACACAAGCGAGAAGGAAGAAACAAAAAAATGGGTATCCAGATAGATACTACTGCATAATGGATATTCTTATCTGAATGGCGTAGGCAGGAGAGGCCCAAAGTCAAAATTCCAATGGGAATGTTGTAAAATTTCTCCTCGGCTTTCTTGTGAATTCCGTCAGATGTCGCTGGTGCGGTGCTGCTGTTCGGATTTATCTGGAGAAAGAGATGCACGATGCCGGAGGCTGTGCAGGTAGTAGATAGGTAGTCGACCAGCATCACCATCCCAAATCGAATCGATTCGCACTTGGTGGGGATGATGACGATGATGACGCTTTCATTCTGTCCTCGTTCCACCACCGAAGGACGCATATTTTTCAATCTCTTCTGTCGTCACAGTTGAATGGATTTCGTATGCAAATGTGGTGGTTGGGAATTTAAAATGGGCGTGGTGGAAGCCATCATGCCACTGCTGGGCATCTACCACTAACACAGTGATGACAAATTTCACAGAACACCCACACAAAGGCGCTGACTTTTGTGAGAGTGTTGGTTTGCGCTCGCACACATGCTTGAAATGTTTGGCAGCTTGCCCCGCAGGCGTCCCTCTCAAAAATGTATCTATAACCAGCTCTGGATTGTATCTTTTTGGGGGGTGAGTTAGTGAGTTGCCATTGCTACCGCTGTCGTTTGGTTTTTGCGTTGTTGGTTTGGTTTTTTGTTTTTTTTTTTTTTTTTTTGGTTTCTGGAACTTTTGCAGAAGTTTTGTTTATTCAACCGAGGAACCGAGGAACCGAGGACAAAAAGGAGAAACAAAAAGGACGAACAAAAAACGACGGAGAAAAGCTGGGAAAATTCAAAGGAAAAATCGATTTTCCATTGTGTGCATGATGACGCTCATGATATGGCTTGGTGTTGCTTTTGTATCTATAGCTTGAAGCTGACAAGCCTGCAGACTATGGGAAGCCATCAACAGCCGTGATTTGATTGATGTTGGTTTCGTTTTTTCTTCTTGTTTTTGCTTTGAGATATTGGAATGACACCGTATGCAGATTATTTGCAGCAGAAGTTCCATGCAATCAACCTCGGGTGTCGGATTGTTTGGAGCAAAAAAAAAGAGTATCTATCTACTTCTACTTCGTGGCTTGATGAAAATGTGATTGAATTTTGTGTGGGTGGTGTGTTGTTTTGTTATTTTTCTTTCTTGCGAATTGATAGTGACAACGTACACGTAGATAGAGAGTGCAATTTATTTCATTTTAGCTGGAGATAGGTACATACATAGTTCTCTTGTTTTCAGTTGATTATTTGATGTATGGCTTTGCCGACGGTGAAGCATACAATTTATGCAATACTCTTCCAGCTGTCCTCAAGTTGGATTGAATTTAGTAAAGTTTGTTCTCATGTGTTCTCCCATAACAGCGCGTATTTGTCCTTTTGGTTTTGAAGGATATTTATGCAGAGTCTTTAGTTGGTGGTCTAATTGGTTTTATAGGAAGAACGAATCAAGTAAGGTATACTTACACATATGTAATGGATAGCTTCAGTTCCAAATGTGAGAACGTTGGTATTCAAAGCAGGAGCTAACTGCATGGCTTCATAGGGAGATTAGAGCTCAAGAAATGGAACTTAAATGAGCTAGAGGCAATCATTTTTCTGTAAAGTTCATCCGCGTTTTACATGGATAGTTTTTTGGTTAAAGACTGCTACCGATACTGTTCTAAATATAACCCGCAGGACTCCACTTCCCGCTAGATTAGGTTAGAGAAACCGAGTGATGGTGCATTGCGACCCTCTTTAATCTATTATGCCCCGTACTGAGGCACTAATCAAAGTAAGTTTCTGTTAGAGCAGTTCCTTTATCCTAAGCGATGGCAGGGACATTCTCTGAGTATGGTGGCTGGTATCTCTTCGTGGTCCTTAGGCATACAGTGTATTTGACTTCTCTTCTGGTTTATGTGGCCCAGTAGTTATTTGGGTTGTCTCTTTTTGTGGTACCATCCCATCATGGCGATATCTTTCCAACGATAGTGCCTGTCCAAAGTCTAATTGGGCACATCTTTCAATGCCATGGATCTCGGTTTGGAAGACGCTGGTGAATGTTCACTGTGATGCAGAGTAATTGACGGTGAGACCGTGGGCACCTGCCTTGGTTCATGTTTGCCTTTTGGATTCGTCCGCTTGATATGTCCTGATGTAAAATGTTGGCGATGGTAGAGAGGAAGAATTTATCCTTATGAATCTTAAGGCTCTTAGTTATAAGCCGGAACTTATTCCTATAGAAAAAAGCATACTTGACTCGCCAGTACCCAAGGTCATCTTTAGCTGAGAGACTTCTGTCTTCCCCTTAACGCTGACTATATGACTTCCCCTAAGGTCTTTAATTTTTGTCCTTATCATAAATGATATAAGATAGGTACTCTCTTCTTTGTACATCTTTCACTACTGATCCTTGCCCAACTTGACATGTCAAAAAAGAATAATTCCTAGAACAACATTCAAACAAATGTTAAGCCATTATATCCTTCATAAGCATCCATTCTCAACGACGACGGGAATTTACTATATTTGCTGCATATCTTGTTGGATCAGTCTCTTTATTGGATGGTTTTGGTCTCTTCCTATGTGACAAGGAACTGTATTGACAGCATTGCCAGCAGAGCGACTTGGTTTATGTGGCCAAACACTTTTATTGCACTTTGTCAGGTTCATCCTTGAATATGCTAGTTAAGGATTGTGTCCTCACTGCAAAACTCTTACGAAAAGAAGCCTTCGCTTTCGCGTTGGTATCATTTTGACAATGAAGGATCTTTCAGTTAGTCTTACTGGTTCGATACAAAAGATCCTCAGTAAGGACGTACTTTTTTAAGCCGTGGTAGTGCTAGTCTTACTTTTCAATCTAAAATTTGGCAACACAGTCGTCATGGGCGGTTTCTTGCTATGTGCTTCAGCTCTTAACAATTCTGTCCTACTTGCTTCTTTCTCGACTGTATTCTAGGAAAAAAAATAGGCCACAAGAGCTCCTCGATAATATGCAGAAGAGTTTTATGAAGCTTCATCATGAGTCATGACAGTAGGTATTACTTTTGGAATTGAATAAAATTGAACCAGACCAAGGCTTCCAAAGGCAAAGTACGAAGCGACCAATTCTGCTTTTGGCAGAAGTTAAGTAACCAAGAGAACTGGAGTAACGAATCTACGACATTTGGACTAAATTAGCACACAATAAATTGGTATACATATGGTTCGAGAACTGAGGATTGAACAGAAGCATTCGTCTTTGGGTCAAGGACGACAAACTATGTATGTTGAAATAATTATCCACAGTATCGCATCAAATGCTGATATATATCATTACAAATGCAACCATAACCTGTTACAGGCTTCCATAAATCTTTATGATTACCAGCAGCCTAGTCGGCAATTTATAAACGAATAATTATACAGTAAAGCTCATATGTCCTACCTTGAGACCACTCATAATAAATCTGTATTACGTTCAATACAAGTCAGCTCACAAAGTGAAGTATATCTACCTTGGCTATTCAGCGGTCATAATTAATTAAGATAGTGCGCCCAGCCGGATATGATTCAATCTCATCCAAGGTTTTCCTGTAAGTTGTAAAGTAAGCACCACAAAATGTGGTATCTATTATATGGTACATGACTCAGCTGCATATGGTATATTCGGTGGCTTGAGGTTAGTTTAGAGGATTAAATCGCAGCAAATTCTACTGAATAAAGGTTGATGTAAGATAGGTTTGTTTGGTTGAGTAATTTTTCTCCAAAACTCATTAAGGTAAACCAAGAAGTTGACCACAGATAGGAACTCCTGTTCATCTCCTAGTAGAAGAGCCCACTATAGATCTTGGTACAAACTTACACGACTGAGACTGAATTGATTCTTAAAATCATTCAAACTTAATAGTTTTCATAGACTCCATTCCTTTTGTGTTCCATCTCCAAGAACAAAAAAAAAAAAAAAAAACAGAGCGTAACACGAATCCTTAAAGAGCTTGTACGTGAGTATAAATGATGAGAATCTTAAGTCACGCTCTGCCAAATATACAAAACGGTACAAATATTACCAAAAAAAAATGGTAAAGATTCCTTTTCTTGTCGGTTAGAGTTACCTACCCTTCACGTTTGTTGTGTTATCCTTAACCATTATATCACTATCACCCCGAATGTGATTTCTGACATTTCCTTTTCAATGAGTCGTGAATTATACGAGAGATATAGACTGTGATATAGAAAAACGCTCTTCCCTACATATACTATACAAGAAGGATGCTTCAAGAAGAAAATCCATTGTTCCAAATAGTATCTACCATCATTATAGGGGCGGGAAAGGAAATTGAACGCGACTACGTTTGCTACAATATTGTTTGATTTTTGGTTTTCTTGCCTTTCTCCCCTCCGCAAGTGAAGAAATATGATGATGATGAGCGACTTAAGAGGAATATAGTTGAGAAATCCTTATGAAAAAAAAAAAAAAAATTGGTATCTATTCGTTCTCTTCTTGCTGACATGGTTCTTTGATTCTACAAAGTGATTGGATTCATCTGGACGAGGAGAATGGCTTTTAGTTTAGAAGTTAATGCGGTTTCTTATTGAGGATTAGGAGAATGTTGTCTTGCGTTGCCTTTGATTTGTAAGAAAGGAACTGATAATTAGCATAAAATGAATGTAATTTATTTAAAGCTATTCAAAAAGGAGTTGTGTGAGCATTTGGAATTGGTAATGGCGGGTCCTTTGTGTTGACTTTGTGACACAGGATTAGCGCGTGATTAGCGTGACGTTATTGCTATATGGAGGACCACCTTTTGGTAAGGGGAAACCCTTTGATGAAGTCATGAGCCGGCTTTCTTTCGAGTCGTAGTATGGGAATGGAGCGTCTTACATTAGGCTAGCTAGAGTATCGGGTCGTAACTTAAATTTGAGACGAAATGCTGCCAATGCAAAAACTGCATTCAAAACTGTTCATACTTACTTAAAGGGCTCCTGATTCTTGGAGAATCTCTAAGACACTACATCCTCCTCGGACTTGGATAGCCTGTGTCTAGCATGTGACGGTATCTGGAAACAATATCTGTGAACCTTTCCCGCCTCTTTTTATACTTATGCCTCCTTGGGTGCCTCACAGGTCTAGGAGAAATAGTTCTAAGGGATGATATTCACTCCTCTTCAAAAGTTCTTGGACTAATCACAGCTTATATAGATTTGTGTTCATGCAGGACTCAGCCACAAATGGCCTTGTTTGTGCCTTGATACGAAACCGATTTCTAATGACCAATAGCACTCATCCATTACGTGACGTCAGATCTACTCTCAAATTCTTTTAACCTAATTCTTACTCATCTTCTGGATTAAATTGAAGTTGAATTGGTCTTCAATTGAACGTGGATTCAGTCTTAATTTAGTTCAATTAAAAATACATCAATCCGTACAAAATTTGTTTGTTTTTTAATTTTTTTTTATCAATTATTACTCGCCCCTTTTTTGTACACATAATCAATAAATGTATAAATTTATATACATATAGACGACCAACTAAATTTATTTCAATTTAAATCTTTAAGCACAGAATTCCCTTATGAAGCTCAACGTTTACTAAAATTCATATAAACGATATAACATATGTGTCCTTCCGGGGCGGAGAAAAAAGGAAGAAAGAAACTCCACCTGAGTATATAATTTGAACACAAACTGCAGATTGCGACCAGACTGGTGCTAATACTTCCTTTTTTTTTTTGCCTTTCCAAGCATCATACCCATGATGCCAGCCAGAAAAAAGGTTCCCTCAAACGTTGTGCTCAAATTACTTTTCACATGTAGTTGATGGTGAGAAGTGGTGTGCCACAAGGAGTTTCTTTTTTCGAGTTGAAATTCTACATGCGGATACACTGAAAGAAATATTTATGGTGATTCAATTAAATTTTTTTTTTTTGTTTTAAAAATAAAATCAACAAAGTAAAGCAAAGTTTTTAATACACTTTCCATTTAGCAATAAAAATTAAAAGCTTCTATCAGTTTTGCAAGGAGTCTAAGCGATGGAGGCCAACATTTTTTCTGACATCATGCTGCGAGCTTTATCCCTTACTAGTTATGACTAACTTAAACGTCTGCCGCCAACTTGTTAAATATTTCAACCAAACATAACTAGCTATGTATATATTGAAAGTAGTATTAAATTATTCATTATGAGGTTAGGGTGAAGATAATTTAGTCAGTAACGAAAAGTGAACAGAAAGTGGAATCTTTGTCTTAGATTGTAGACAAAAACCATGAGCTTATTTGTTCGTTAATAGTTGTTGTCTACAATCCAAGTCAGCGCCATCTAAAAAGCTAGTATTTATTGAGAGCTGGCTATACGCTTTCCAATAAAACACGGCTTTAAGTACAGTCGTTCTTCAAGAAAGTGTGCTCTTATTATCCTGCATCCGTTTGAATCTCTACTGTTTTGGAAAGTCATTTGATATAGTTTAAAGTTCTGAAACAATTGCTGTCATTTGAAGTCATTGAATTTTGTTATGCCAAAGCTTTTTAAGCCTATTTATTCATTAAATTTGTCACCCTTTGTACCTAGTTAATACCAACTACCATACGTTGCATAGTTCAACTGCACTGCCAATACTCCTACCTAGAAAAAAAGGGTTTCATTGAAGCATGAAGACACAATTAACACTTCCTGTACGCGTGATTCCTCCCATCTGATCAACATTTGTGATGGACCTGCCATTGCCCTGCCTCCTGTCAGAATATACACCATATCTAACTCTAAGCTGAATCCATTAGAACGCCACACGTAATTAGTAGAACAAATTTACAAAAAATAAACCTCCAAAATTTCTACTTGCCAGAAAAGTTGGCACATGTATCACCTTTTTTGACCTTAGATTTTGAGGTAGTTCGATAAAATTTTATAAATTGACCCAATAACACGCCGACAGAGGTACTACTACCTTCAGAAATATTTTGGCCATTTACCCATAATGGAACACAAGACTTTGTCAAGTCTTTTTCTGTCGCCTATCACAGCAGAAACTAATCCGAATGGAAAAGCGGTCAAACACCTTAGACAAGATCCATAGAAATCCTTACGGACGGATCGTAAGTGAACACTGACGTGGGGATAGGCATCTGCTCCGAATCGCTAAGTAGGTATATCGAAATACATACGCCCTTCAAATCACGGAACTATTTTCCAAGGGGAGATTTCGATAGTGACAAGAACGAAGAAGTCTATGGTTAGGGCAATACTACCAGAAGGTATCACACTCTTCATCCATAGTCAGGTCGCTATAATAGGAGTTACGGTCACACAAATAAAATCGAAGCTTGTAAAGAGCCGTCGAAAAGAGCTTAACTGCCTTTTTAGACATGAGTGCATCAGAGGCCATGAGAAGGCTGATAGTCCACCAAGCAGAGGTTCAATTAAATCACATTATACACTGAGGCTTGAAACAGAGAACATAATCACTAGAAAGCCGAAGACAATATGGGCTTTAATAGAAACCTGTTTCAACATAAGGAAATTATGAACAAGGACAATGAGATTTGTGGAGAAAAAGAAAAAATCTCCTTCTATCTATAAGGAAGTGCTGTGCATAGGCTGTGGTGAAACAACTTGCTGGGAAACTACTTCTTAACCCCGAAGACCTTTACCTGCAGATCTATCAAACCATCAAGTAACTTATACAAACTTATGGAAGATTTGTGGTTCCAGAGTTTCAATGGGCAACCATAGCGTGGCACGGAGTATTTCTTGTTAATTAATTTTGTTGCTTAGATGAAGTAAGATCATCTGCAAAGTCTAAAAACTCAAGAATCTCGAAAGTGTCAGCAGTACCCAACACTTTTGACAATCAGGTTTCCAAATAGCGAAATGAAATTCACTTGGAAACCTAGAAGAGTTCGATGAGAAGCTTTGACAACTAGTCGTAGATAAAATAGTAAAAATTGTACTAGATTTTCCTTGAAAAAACAGGTGTAGTAATTTAATTCAATTCAATTCAATATAGTTCTGTCCTCCCGGGTTTAAATTCTTCGAGGGGACAGAATTTTTGTTCCAAATTATCGCGAAAGAGTTATTGACTGGGAATCTCAAGGTCGATAACTTGACGAGACAAGAGAACTGAGAATAAATAAAGTCCATGTCCAAGACACTAATAATCTTCAAAACCTGAATAATGAACCATTTATCTTCCACAAAATGGTCACCTGTTCATCATTGTCTTGCAATTTGTTTCAGTGTAAGTTTGCCTGCGCCCAGCTTTCCACTATCAAAGCGTCGATCTCCGTCAAACTAACCTTTTTCGGTGGTTAGATACCGCAAAAAAGGGCAAAATACCCCAATATACTGTACGTATCTACGCTAGTCAGAGGAGAATCTTTGAAGTGCCTTTGAATTTCTAATTGAAAACGAAAAAAACCCACATGCAGCCGCAACTCTTTTGGCAAACAAAGGAAATTCAATTCAGATTGAACTTTTTCTAGTATTTTTGGAAAGTTTTTCGTTTTTTTTTTTTTTTTTTTTTTTTTTTTTGTTAATTTGCATTTTTTGTTTTCTTTTACCCAAAGCAACTACTCAATTTTGTTTTCTAGTGTCATTCCTAGACTCTTCTCTTGTTGTGTCCCGTCCTCGTACACAGATCAGCTCCTTGAGGGAACTGTTTTGTTTTTTTTTTTCTTCTTCCTCTATTTAGATACCAGCTATTATTTGCACTGCGTACAACTTGTGGGGAAAGCGTCAGAAAGATATTGAATTTGTTTTGAAAAGTACCATCAGCAGTTGAGGGGCAGCTCGAGTGGGTGGGGGCGGCGGTTGATAGATGGCACCCACCGACACACGTTCCTTGTTGTGTGCAAACACACATAATTTATTTGAAGCAACGTCTGCGAAGAAAAGACGCAGGAGCGCACAAAGGAACACAACCTCTAAGTTATGGTATGTGTACTCTGGGAGTATTTGTTGTCTTTGACCCAAGACGAAGGAGAAAACAACAAAACATCCATCACAACAACAATGAAACGGAAAGAGTTGGTTATTTATTTTGTTAAATTGCACTTCAGGTTGGGTGGTCCACACACCACCCATCCACCTCTGTGGAGTCAAATAATAAACATATGATGCGTAGACAGACATCCGTCCCAGCTCTATTGTATGTCCTTATGGAATTAAATCAATTCCAACTGTGGTATGTTTCATTTCGTCGACAAGAAGAAGGGCTTCCTTTTCAAGGAGCAAAACCGCAGCACAAGGACTGTCTGCCATTGTTTCTAATCCCATTTTGCTTGGCTCTGCTGCTGGTGATGGGGGTGATGGCACTGCTGTTGCGCTGGTTTCCTCGTGTAATAAACGTAATGAATTTTCCTTGTTCCGTTTGTCGATTGTCTTAACTGATGATAACACTCGAATGGCGAAAAACTACGGGTGAAAACTGCGGCGGCGGAATAAACAATGGACGCGCAGACACAGAAGGAGCAACAGAGTCAAAAGAAGAACTATGAGCAAAGCAATCGGGCAACATTGGAATTGTGGAGCCAAAAACAATTGTGTGTATGTCGAGCTAGGGGAAATCAACGCTCAATTTCATTTTCTTTTAGCTGATGAGTTCTTGAAAGTGTTCAAAGTTCCACGACAAACTACAGTCCCTCCGCGCCACCCCGCCCACTAAATTGTCTCTCATGATATCATGTTATTGTTTTGCTGATGGTTTAGCTGTTAGCTGTATGCTGCTCCTCCTTTTTCATATCTTAATTGGTAACATTCGGTTGAGGAATTTCACAGAAGAAAAAACAAAAAAAGGACGCGACGATGGTGCTAGTGACATTGCAGGTCATATCGCTTGGCGCAATAAGCGCATTTGTGTTTGCTGATATCACCCAAACGGAATGAGGGAACAATTGCTTTGCTGCCAGTATTGGTGCAAAGTTAGCAAATTAATTCCATCAGCAAGGAGTGGGAAGGAGATAGTTGTTATGTGTTTGTCACGATCCTTAATTTACGTTTTGTCGCAGGTTGCAAGAGACGAAGTGAAATGAAGGAGCTTTTGCAACTTAATTATTAACATTGACGAATCCTTTTATGAAATTTTGCTTAAAGTTTTAATTTTTCGTGGAATGGTGATACGGATCTTATGTGACGAATTGGATTTGGCTGGGTAGAGGTAACTAAATAAGGTCCTCCGGATTAAAGATAAGGAACTGTGTTTGAAGGTAATTAAAAGTCTCCTCTATATACGTCATCTAACTTTGTTCCCCTTCCTAAGTCATAAAGTAAACAAGCGGTGTATTGCACCATGTGGCCTCTGGTGTCAGTCATGCTGGAGTTTCGATGGCCTTACTACGACTCGGGTATCATTGGAATCTCACCTGAAGCGAAAACTATGGCCCAGTATAAAATGAAGTAGACTGAAGCTGAATAGCTGTATTTCAATCACACTTCCAACAGCGACTGTGATTCTTTAATCACAGTGAAACTAGACTGTGATTTTTAGTTAGTTTTTCTTGAATTTCCCTAAACGGTGAGGTTTAGCTACCAAATAAAAATGAACCATCGAGCATCCCTCTCCAAAAAGCATGGAAACGCTACCTGTGCCATTCTTTTATTATAGCAAAGCGTTTCCTCATTCACAGTGATTGAATCACAGGTTGAGTTCATTTTGGCAGGTAACCACTGCTACTACTATTCCATATTTTGAGCATAGCTATTTCGGGATCAGCTCGATGAGCTACCAAGAGGGAAATCTCGATCATCAAACGCTCGTACATTGCATGCCATCAAATCTGGATTAAAAACCTAGTCAGGCAACCATGTTCTGTCTTCTTGTAAAACTTGAGCTTGGATTCCATTAGGAACGCCTGCCTCAACAGCTATTGAAAGCATAGTTCATAGTCATTCTTTAGCTGAGTGAGAACTGTACATTCGTAGAACTGATAAGAAAAAAATGATACTTACAATTTGACGTGAAAACGAAGTAAGTCACATCGAAAAATTTTGCATAACATGGAGGACTACATCTGTACTCATGCATATACTCGAGTAAGGAAATATGTAATGCGAGTAATGCGTTCTTGCAAAGTAGGGAAGAGAAGTACATATAGCCACCTCTGAGTTCCCATCTCTACTTGACGAAGGAAATGTTCTTATGAAAAGAATATCTCACAAAATTTCGTTCGTCAAACGCCTTGTGTCAGCTTTAAGCCAATAAATTACCCAACATCCATGTGCCCTTTTAAAATCAAACCCCCGGACAAAGATCAAAGAATTATTCTTAATTAAAAATCCAGAAATGCCCACAGAATATCGTCTGCCATTCTCTATTGTATTGAAATTCCATAAACCGCATTCCATTCAATTTAATGAAATATTTTTTTTCTTTATTAAAACAAAATGTCTTCACTTGTTAAAGCCGCAAAGCATAAGTAACAATAACACCTGTCGGTGTCGTACGTATGACACAATATGAGTCTTTCATGGATTGCGGTAGGTAGAGGTGTACAACAACAACTACTTTGAATAAATGCCATAAAATTTCATAGTTCTGTCGTTTAGATGATTTACATTCAACATCACGTGTCTTGATTATTTTTATGACACAAGTCTCTTTTTGTTGTTTGATAAATGTGACATTTATTTGCTGAATTTTACGATCTCACAGGGTGATGTGAGTATTAAGTATTTAAATTGCAAGACATCGTGTTGAGATTTACTTTTTGCTAAAAAATTTAAATTTTTAATCAAACTTTATAAATGTCTAACTTAGAAATTTGCTCTGGACTCGGACCAATTAGAAGAGATAAGTCGGGGCCAGAGAACTGCATGGATCCATTTATTTGCCGCTTAAAAAACGAGCCTTTCACAGTCTCACGCACATAGAAAAAAAGCGATTATGAATCATTTAGGAAACGATAACGAAGTTCACTTTGTGAAACGAAATGAGAACGAATCATCATGGTGCTGGTATTCATGAATCCTTGAGTGTGTAGTAGGCTCACATTCAAAGTATTCATTCGATCAGATTATTCACAAAAGCAGTACATGTGATTCACGAGCCTTCGAGAGCTTTAAAAAGTTGATAGAAAACCCAGAACACCATAGCTTGGAATGAATGTGAATATGAGAGGCAGTAAAATACGAGCCCAGCTCATTCTTATGAATGAATGCGAATGTGAGTGAATACGTGAAACGCCGTGAATATTTTGATTGGCTCGCAAAACGAGCTACTTGCTGCAGGTCTCTGGTGGTGACATACGCTTAGTAAATAATTAAGGAACCCCTTAAAATGAAGTTCCCCCAGTATAACATTGGACCCTGTAGGGGATAAAAAATTAGTGAAAATATTTTCCCGTAGGCCTTAATACAGATCATAAGTAAGCTAGTCTGTTGGTCAGAACTACATTAATGCTGAACAAGGATATTAGCAATAGGAATGCCTGACAAAGATGACTTGGGCAATCATCAACAAAAAGAGCTGATTCCGTGTACTCGGGGTTCCTGAACCGGAAAAAATAAGAGGAGCTCGACGTTATCCTCTTTACAATAATCTGAAAAAGGTCTTTTAAAAAGACTAGATGAAGCTACCGATTGAGTCAACCAACCAACACTGTGCATATCTAGACACATGGCATGCATATAAAACTATCAGTACACTATCGTCGAGGGATCTGTTCCTCTGGTTACGACGAGTACATTATAAATGGACACTATGCCACATAACTATTATAGAAGCTTCAGATATAAGAAATTAGCTCAGTCTGTGTGCCACATGCTGTATTAGTGTCCGGTCCTATCTGTCAGAAGAGTTCTCCACACTAGACGGCTAGAGTAATGTTGAACTGTGTGCCCTATTTGACAGAGTTGTCAACGTCTCACTTGAAAGATATATGTAGGTCCCTCGAGCCCAAAAACTAAGATCTATGTGGAGATTATATTTATATTATAGCTTCCTCAGCTCATATAGCTATGAAAAGGAGAAGCTGCTAAAGGCATAGTTTCTCCCAGGTGTAGGTTCTCATACTCCGGAATATCCTTTTATGACAGCTTGTTGCATATCCCTACGGCAAAGTTGCATAACAGTGATAGATCTCTCTATGTCGTAGGGTAGCCTTAGCTATTTTGCTGATGTATCTAATAGACTCAATTTCCTTCTCACTAGACTCAATGTCTATCTGTCTTTGTAGCCGGGCTAAGCGGTATCCTAGCCTTTTAAGGGTCTTATATGTAAACCTTCTCTGGGTTTCCATTAGGTACTGAGAATGTCCAATCAGAGGATGAGAATGTTAACCACTGGACTCCCTATGCCTCTATATATGATCTATCGCATCCGATTGAGCCATGACCGTAGAATTTAGCTCTCTATAGAACGGTTTCTTTTAGTTTCAGTGCCGAGTTTCCACAAGTAGATTGACCTGTTACGGATGTTGATTCTATCAATCCCATCATCCACAAACAGCCTGCCCGTTGAATCTGCGGAGAGTCTTACTAGGATATCAGGATCAAGGTCCAATGGATCCGAACTTTTGATCTAAGGTAGCAGCCCACCCAATCTATGTCCAAATGGGTACACTCAATAACATGATTAATGCTTTTATTTTCGTCTTCAAATTCCCATCATTTGAATCGATAAATCAAACTGCTTTCTCATACAAACGGCGAAAATATTTTCCTAGGAAATTCTCACAGACAAATTGGCAGCTGCTGATGCACAAACAAGTTTTTCGCCCACCGATAATCACACAACCATCTCGTGGTTTATGTGAGGTAATAGTTTGGAATATATCCGTAAGAACTTGCATTAGATACCGGTTTGATGTTCCACTCCTTAACCAGAACATATTGAGATTAATTTCAGATACTTGTGTATATAAATGCCATGGTTTTTCTTTTAAACATAATTACACCATCCGTTAGTCCAAGTGAAACCTATTCATCCCAATGGCACTCTCATGCTAATGATATGCATTCGATAATTGCGAAAGTAAATCGAATTTATTCACTTAACCACTACATGCAAGTGGTGGCCCCAGAATCCAATTAAGTCCGCCGACAGTTGTAATTACTTTTTTCTTCAGAAAAAAAAAAAAATAAAAAAATCCCCAACTAAATAATAACATTCAAGTCGATATCTTTATTGGATAAGTTTAATAAATTGACAGACCTACATCTCTCAGTTGGTGCATTTCTCGGATCCGCGTCGCCATATATTTTGCCCGGCAAATTTTTATGCAAATTAACCAATCAATTTATTTTATTTTTGTTTTTTTTTTTTCTCCTCCTCTTCATCACTAAGTTTCTTGTGTCTGTGTTTTTATATAATGAAAGTTGAAAAATTTATTTTAATATTTTTTGTTCTTCATTTTTCCCTAAGAGCTGCTGTCACATAACTTATCTGATATATCTGAAATTTATTCTTAAAAAACAAAAAAAAATGTGCCTACTCTCTCGCCAAAGAAAGAAAATGTATCCACCAATACACTGAACTGAAAGCAGGCTAAAAATACATGCATTTCGTTGATCTTATTAAAATATTTATTTAGATTAATATTTTTGTGCGTTCCGCTTGCGATATTATTTCAAACAATTTATTTCACTTAAGATACACACGCACGCATATCTGTAGCTGTTGCCGTGCTGAGATACATATACAGCTAGAGGCACGGATACTTGATAAAGAACGACGCGGCCAGTGGCCGGTTGTTATCCCACACTTTCCGGGACATTTATTTATTAAAAAAAAAAGGCCGAGAACAAGAAGAAGAAGGAGTATAATGCAAAAATGGAATTTTTTTTTTTTTAAATCGAATCCAACCTCCTATGGTCTGGTTCTTTAACCCGTCTACACTCACACCAGCCATGCCATGTGAGGATGGAAGTAATTTATTTATTTAAATAAATAGCAATTTACAAGGGAAAATTAAACGAGTTGTTTGAGTCAGTGTAATGGATGCAGAAAATCCAAATATTTATTTTCTTTATGCAGACAGTAAGTTGTGTGGTGTGCAATTTATGGGCGAAAAGATTGCAAGTAGCGGAGAGTTGATTTTAAAATTGAATACAGGGCCGCAGTTGACAATTTTTGTGGCCTTCACCTAAAAAGTTGAGTGACTCACTTTGATGGTGGAATCATGTTGAACTCAAGAGCACTATTAGTCTGTTTAATGTCATTTGTCACGTCCTGATCTTACAATTAGGCACAAGCTGTAGAGGCAACAGAGAATACTGAGTTAAGAAATCGATATGATAAATTTATTTGTCAAAATAAAAGGTCTAAAACCTCTTTACCCAGCCCGGGGTTACGATCCAGCTTTCCCAAGTTGTGCATGTGAAGTTGGTCGCGAGGTCGTTCTCTACTGCGCCGTTCATCCATTAGTTCGAAGACATTCTTAGCTGGAACGTTGAGCTCCATCTGTGCTCTACATGACTCAGCCATCTGAGTGGCTGTATGCAGACTAGAGCCTAGATAGATAAAGTCCCTTACTCCCTTCAAATTACATCTGCCTACTTTGGCATTCTGTCCAAGATGCCGATGTTGGGTGTCCTTTTTTGTAGACATCAAATATCTTCCCGCTGCCTTGCGTGCCAGATTCCATGGGGTCTTTCCTCTATCTATGGGTTCCTGGACTGTTTTCTGACAATTGGTGGCTAGATATACGTTTAGGCCAAGGAATCCTTAGGATGGTTTCTAGATAAATTAGTGTAATCCAATAACCAAGTACGTAGTGCATAGGTGTTTACTTTGGAGCTCTACAACCTCAGCATGATGCTTTATCAGACGAGAGCACTTCTTTTCAAGACTTGGAGTAGAGTTGGGCTCGTAGCTTTTGCTATACCCATCGACCTTTGTAAAGAAATTTGTCTAGTTTTTCGACTTCCTGTCCGCCAATATTTGATGCATCATGGGTGTTTAAAGGCTTTTCTCTTAGCTGTGTATATTTTGAGCCCTGTCTGTCTGTTTGCCTCTGTTTCTAGAAGGCGGGCCATTAGATGGAGGTTCAGTATCCATTGTGAAAGTTGTCAATCGAAGAATAGACTCATAGAATTCGAGAGCATACCACTACTGTCCAACATGCATTTAGTGAGTTAATCCTGATCTGAAGCTAGAAGGTTGCCCTCTAAACTTTTCAGTAAATATAGCTGGGAGTTTAGACCGTTCCTTTGTGACATTATAGACAGCCATACGTCTTTACCTGCTTGCTGCTTCGTTAGCCCTTATAACCTGTGTGTCCATTTGCTGACGTTTGTCAAATCTCACATTATTCCACTCCATAGTGGTCTTTAGTTCTCTTTTGAGGTTCAGGCGCCTTCTTCCTACATGCTTCATAAAGCTCGTCCACCATGATTTCCTGGTTTTATTTCCTCCGTGGTGATGGATTATATAGCTTGTCCTTGGGTGTATATACATATTTGTCCTCAACACTGTTAGGCAAGAAATTCTGCAGCCACCTTGTTATCCTCATAAAACCACCCGCTAGAGATTTAGATTTGATTCTTTGCAAAGTCGTAGAGGACCTTATTCTCCTTACTACTCCTAACGTCAATGCTCCTTTATCTTTCGTTACCTTCATCAAGTAGTTTGCTGGCTTTCCGTCATCGAGGCTAACAGCAAAATACAAAAGACATTACTAAAATCCTCTTTCCCTTCTTTTTCTTTTGATTTCTATTTCTAAACCTCTTAAAGCCGATCTCTTTCTATAGACATTCTCTCACTCTATTCTGGTGAAGCTATTTAATTGAGTTTCTGACGCTATCTTACGCATCAGTTTGGCAACATGCCAACCCCACCGATTATCACATTACTTTGTCGTTCAATCATGCGATCTGTAGGTAATCCTTAAAGAAACTGCCCACCAAATCCGCTCCTGTCATAGTATATCCACAGCATGAAACTGTCTTACTTTTAAATGGAATTTCGAATTTCAGCCATTTTTAAGTACGATTTACTTCAATTCCATGAGCAAACTCATTACACAGTTGCATCTTAACCGCCCTTGTGGATCGCTTAATTGTAAATATTGATGATTTCATAGTAACGCGGGCTTCCCTTTTATCTCTCCTGCTAAATTGACCCAACATAGTGCACTGTAGTACGCGCCGCAAAAAGTGCCCATCGTCGAGCAAATAAAGTTCTTTATTTAATGCGATCGCGCGATGTCTTGCAACTTGCAGCCGGCCCTCTTTCAGTTTCCCACTTAAAATATGCACAACAGGTTCAAAAGATAAAAACTCATGTCTGACTGGTTGGACAAAAACACAGTCTCCTCTGATTTTATGAATATTCAAAACCAACACAGATACCGGCCAGCCATTATGGCATCACGCACACGTGATCCCATGAGCCCTGGCAATATATTGTCATTGTTCCGATGGCGCATTGCTTTTAGATACCACATCCACCTCTCGGATTATTTCTTAATTACAGCAAAAAAAAAGAGGTATGGCAACCGATAATGCCAAAGATGGAGACCTGCGGCACTCCAAGCAGCAGCAGCAAAAAAAAAAATCAATTAATTCGAACAACTCATGAGCCATCGGAATTCTATTCCCTGCACGGCCGATCGTTGGTCGTGGACAAGTCGATATCGGAATATATGAATACGTAATTAAATTTCAAAAGTAATGGAAGAAATCAAAGGAATCAAATGATTTATAGATATGTGAGGGAATAAATTCTTCCGATGATTAGGATGTTTGGTTAGATTTCTCACACAACCCGGCCATGGACAAGGTAAAGGGATCGGTGTATAGATACACAGGATGACAGGCGATATGCAGTGAAAAGGTATATTTAAGTGACACCAGTTGATTGTCGCCATCCCAACGAATGGCGAATATGGTGACAGTATAATCCATTCGGAATTATATATATTCATTCATAAGAAATGTAATTCATTGGTATGGTCCTGCGGCAGATATGGCTAGCTTGAGAGGAACCTTATCTAATGTATGGATTGTAGTAATGGGCTCTGGTTGAATAGCAACGTAAGGTGAAGAAGTGTCCATTCTTTTGGAAGCTATAGCAACACAGTAAGCAGGCAGTAGACTCTTATGATCACCCTTTAGTTGTATGCACTTGAATCAAACAATCACCATTCGATGGGTCGTAGAGTGAGTGGCATACTGTTTCTCCAATGCACCTAAGTCACACTGGCATCTTGGGATATGGGATTGCTAGACTAGGTTTAGAAGGAGATTTCGTAGGGTAGTAACCTGCGTTAGGCTTTCATTGCCGACTGCATTTCTTCTGTCCATAATTGGGTTTAGTTTGAGTTTCTACGATAAAGGTGAACTAAAAAGATGATCCTGACTTACTGGCAGAAACCAGGATAATTCATCTTCTTCTTCCGCAGAAAATGTACAGCATCTTCACTTGGCTGTTAATATTAGAGAAGCACCTTGGTGAGCTAAGCTTATGAGACATCATGACGACACTGGCGATCATTTTCTTTTCAAGTGTACCGCCTTTGATTGTGTCAAGTGATGGAGACGAAAACTAAAACTGCAGTACGAGTTCGAATGAATGTCTTCACCGTGTGCAGATTTAAGCCCGGTAGTCCTAAGAAAATAGCGCCACTAAGGCCCTAAGCGCAACCATCTCTGACGGGCTGACAGTTGTTGAGGCCTATGTCTAGAATATACAAAAGCTCTGCCTCTTGGAAATCAGGTTCGCGATCTGATTCTTCGTCTTCCAATAGAGGTATTGCTTTCCTAACCTCCTATCATTCTTAGTACATAAAGCCTCTTCATCTTTTGTAGTTACATCAAAGTTTGTTAATCTGAAAATCTTCTCTAAAAGTCACCAAGTAACACTCTGATGCGCCCCTGGATACAATTGAATCACACAGAATCAAAAGTCAGGCGAATTGGCAAGAAAGGGCCCTACACAAGGCCTACCATTGAACGGATTCCTAGCGAAGCTGCAAAGACGAGGAAGATAAAGTAACCATCGGTGACTGTAGTTAACAAAGGCAATTCTGTATTTCTAAAATAAACCCAACAAATAGTTATGTTGGACCAACTGAACACAAGTAGTTATCCCAATCGATGGCCATTTCCAAGGAACCAACTACCGTTGCTCTAAAGAGATACAATGTAGCGCTCTTCAATTAAGTATACTTGGCCTATGAATCTTGCAAAGGCTATGGTCATAAAGGGGCTATGGAGGATACAGAATGCTTCTCTTATCAGTATCCTAGTCTTGGCCTTACTAGGCAATTTTCCACCCGGTGTTTTTCTGTGAATGTGGTAACATTGTCAGAGTAAATAGCACTCTTCCCTTCCTACCTCGAAGTTGCAGCGGCCCACTCTC